>JAYGXS010000001.1:102851026-102864004 GCA_036362985.1 Ligula intestinalis | reverse complement strand
GAATAAGGATTCCCGACGGAATCCGAAACGTCAGGCAAATAAAACTCTTGTTCCAGTGATCGCATGCCAGGGGCTGTTTCAGATCTCAGGTAATTGTCTATAAACATTATTTAAGCCATTATGATCATCTAACACCCCTGTGACGGCGCAGTTGCGTTATCAAATGCAAAGAAGTTCACCCAAAGAATACGAAATATAACCCTCGCCGAGGATTACTTCGGTGTAGGTAGTTAGGCTAGTTGCAATTATGTGGAAACCTAAAAATGCGATGGCTAGTCCCCCGTTCCTTTTCGTATTTGGTTCTCCCAACAGTACCAAAGTACACACAGAAAAGGACATACTTTTGGCACTCCAAGGAGCCAAAATGGTTAGGAATAGGGCCACCCAAGTGTCCTACGGAATTCCTGGTTAAGGTTGTAATGCCTAATTAGTGCACAGTTAATGCGTGATAAGTCAGCAATAGGGAATACGATAAAACTGCTCGTTATTATTTAACGGAAATAAAAATGTAGGTGACATGGTTGCGGCAAGAACAGAAAAGAACAAGATAAACTCCTACTGGTTAGCAAAGAAAGCGTATACACTACGAACGCTATAAAAGTATCTTATATTATCATTACGCGGCCCTACGATTCATTCATAGTCCCCCACAATGTTTGATTACTTCTAGACAAATCCCTAACAATTAAGCACTTATATGAAATTATTATAAAGTCAATCTGGGCTTTTCAGGCGTAAACATTCTCTGCGATCATTATATAAGAAAACTGATCAATTAATCTACAAAAGTGAACTGCTGTTAAGGCTGGTATCAACACAGTGCAAGAGCTTCACATCGTAATTACAATTTTGATATAAACACTTCGCCGCATCTTTTTTAGCATATGAACACTTCTTGTAAAACTGTATAAGACTGTAGTGCTTCAAAACTTCGGTTTTGTCTACAAAAACGTTTTTGTTTGTTATACTATACGCCCTTGTTTAAGTACCCACGTGTTTTTATTTTTTTGACCGTAGGCCGAGCGAAATGCCAACGAGCTGAGCATTCAGCTCGAGGCACTCTCTGAGCGTCTGGATGAACTGAGTGGAAGCTCCTCTCAAGTGGTAAGTGTGAGGTCTTCTTCTTTTTTCAACCCCCTGCCTATCCGAATACCACATTCTGTTTTTAATTGTTCTTCTTTAACTGGCACCATTTATTCTTCCATATTGTACAGTCTATTTGTCATTTCGTTAAATCTTATTTTTAAGAAGCTTTTCGTCTTCAAAATGGTAACTTAAGAGGGATGGTAATATTATCACACAGAATAATCACCCAGATGTTTTAGTAATTCCAGGATACCAGCTTTGGAACGAGTCTTTTAAGGCCTGCTGTCAAAACCGGCACTGTTTCTCATTTAGTTGCGATGTCCCTATAAATGCAAATATATCTTCTGAAAACATGCACAATTTATTATCATACGCATTTGATAGCAAATTACGTCTTCTGGAACGTTTACACTCGAAGAACATGTACCTTATGGTTTGGAAAAAAAGGTTTCTAGTTATGAGATTATTTAGGGCCGTGAAATATCAATTACGGCTTGCAACCGGTCCATATTTACAGCAAACTTTGTCTGAAAATTAGGTGACGCCTTCTGCATAGTGTGGAGAAATGTGAAATTTTTCTTAGACGACACATTTACAGCATGTAGTTTGGAAACCCCTCAATGTATATGTGTATATTCACATTTTAAAATATTTTTTGGAAAATATAAAATGCAATTTCTTCGAATATAAAATATGACGACCCTGTACATCACTGCTAAATGAGAACGAGAAGAAAAAACACTTTTGTGCATGTTTTCTATCAGAAATATTTTAATACATAAAGACATCGAACATCAATGTGAAAAAAAAACATAGTACATCAATAGTCATCTGTTAAAAAGTGTACTTTTAGCAGCTGACTGGGAGGAAGCTCGTTAAAAAGCTGGCATTTTGACGCAATTGAACGATCTTTGGATTAGGGAACAAGATAATTAAGGTTTTATTTTTGAAATAAAGAACATTTACTGAGATATCACATCTACGCACTACTACCTAGTCCTTGGGTTTATTTTTCGGTCGTAAAAGATTAGGATTGAGGACGTCTTATCTCCACCTAGGTTGACGTTCGCGTTTTGTTTATGTCATTGTGCGACTAAAAAGCCGATTTCGGTTTCACGAGACCCTACCTGCACTTGCGGAGGCGGGTATTTTGCCCGTCCGAGGACGGCACAGCCGCACCTTCCGAGCGTTCTATGTGGCCGGCGCCCTCCCCCGTCCCCCCCCCCCCCCCTTCCTAGTAGACGATGCGGCACGGCACAGTCTGACATTCCTGCACTTTGCCGATAGCCTATCTGCCACCGATCATACACCGCCTCTGGCAGCCAATCAAAATAAAGACGCGCCAGTTGATCGATGGCCCGCGCAGATGCCCTTCCCGCGCGTGGCCACGATGCCAGCCCACCAGGGGAAAATGGGATGATTCAGTATTGCACACAGGCACACACAGTACACTGTAAACGCGCAAGCAATCACGTTAGCGCGATGAAAACAAGCAAACTAATCTAGGGCGTTGAGTGTAAAGTTCCATGTGCAGACCTGCAACAGTTTACGTCAGCCACGAGCCACGATTAGGCGTAAAACAGGAATATATATATTAGCCAATAGAAACAAAGGTAATAACTGATAAAATTTAGTGGAAAATACCAATAAACAAACGAAAGCAAACGAATATTGACTCATCCAGTGACTTGTAAAGTATTTGCGGATAATATGTTGACACCTGAAGGCGTAATAAACACACATTCCTCTCCCAACACAACTGGTTTCGAATTCGTACACCCCTCCGATCTCTTTTGCATTCGTAAGCATAAGAGGGCAACTTATGCATGATTTACGTTTCTCCTGAGCAGGAGACGAGAACAGAAGCCGCCTACAATACACATTTGTGTGTGCCAAACTACGGGACAAAGAGGTTGAGGTTTATTGCTAGGGTTAAGTTGAAGGCTAGTTGGTGTTAAGTAAGGGCTAAGTTTAGGGTTCGTTTAAAATGTAGGTAGTTAAGATTAGGGCTACGGCTTAGCTTTACGTTAGCGTTACTGTTAGAGTCACCAGCGTTAATTAGGTGAGGCAAGGGGTGTTCCGATTCTCGTATCCTGTTTGAAAGTCATGTAAGTAATATATGCTAAATGCAATTCATTTTTAGTCTGTTTAGTTAGTTCCAACCGAAGATAAATACCAATAGAAGATTACTGACATTGTAGCCCACGGTTACGTGCTGGTTCACATACAATAAATGGATTCCGTAAAAATAACTTTGGTGTACAACTTTAGAAACCCCTCTACCAGAATTCTTTCTTACAGGCCCCGCGGTATTAGTTCTTTTTTGTTTTGTTATTTAGTCTGTTAGTTTAATTTTAGTTTTAATGTAGCTTGCTTGTCGATTAATTTGTTTTACTAAACGTAGCTTAATTTAGTTTGGTATATAGTTTTTATTTAAGTATATCTATCTAACTTTGGCGGTATCTAAATAAAATTAAAATTAAATTAAAATTGATAAAACTAAAAGTAGTTAGGGGCTACGGGTATCTAAGGTAGTAGACCCTGGTCCCCTGAGCACAAATCTATTATTAAAGATTTAAATTTTGGTGCATAAAACCTTTTGTGGTCTTCATTTTTACCCTACCATGTCCCGTTTGGTGGCATCTCTAGACTGGATAAACTTCGTAAAGTAATGGTAATTGTCATATTACTCTGCAGTACTGGTTATTTTACCGCCTTTTCTATATGGTGCAATGTCGGACTATGTAAAATATTATTTGTTGCTGTCTATCTGTAGAATGAGGCGGTCCGTCGAAAAGATATGGAGATAATGAAGTTGCGCAAAGATCTCGATAATGCCAACTCTGCATTCGAGAGTGCCGAAGCTGTACTTCGTCGGAAGCACAACACCATGATTAATGAGATGACCAGCGAGGTTGAGAATCTGCAAAAGCAGAAAGGAAAGTACGTATCCCAGCAGTGAAACTGCAGATAAATGTCCTTTCGGTTGTTTTATCTATTACTAAAAAACCGTATTTTTTCCCATTTGACTCTTTGAAGGGCCGAGAAAGACAAGAACCAGCTCATGATCGAGATCGACTCCGTCCTCGGACAACTCGATGGAGCCCTGAAAGCCAAGGTACAAAACAGTTTCAGAGGAGGACTTTCCGATTTTCTGCCCCTCCGTACACCCGGGTGCTCAAACGCACGTGTTTTTGATCTTTTGTAGCAATCTGCGGAATCCAAGCTGGAGGGTCTTGAAAGTCAGCTTGCTCGCTTGAAGACTCTCACCGACGACCTTCAGCGCCAAGCGGCCGATGCCAATAACATGAAAAGTAAACTGGCCGCGGAGAACTTTGAGTTGACTCGAGTCAACCAGGAGTATGAGGCTCAGATCCTCAACTTTTCGAAGCTCAAGTCAGCTCTGGAGTCCCAGGTTGATGACATGAAGCGCTCTCTCGATGAGGAGACCCGCGTAAGCATCGATGCAAATAACGCAGTGTTTTTAACTACGCTACTGCAAATCGGGGTTCTACTCATGAGCAAATTCTCTTTTGCATATTTTAGACTCGACTAAATTTGCAGACACAAATGGCTAGCCTCCAGATGGACTACGATAATCTCCAGGCTCGATTCGAGGAGGAATCAGAGGCTGCCAGCGCACTCCGCAATCAGGTTTCGAAATTCAATGCTGACATGGCTGCCCTGAAGACCCGCCTGGAGCGTGAGCTGATTGCTAAGACGGAAGAATTTGAGGAGATGAAGTGAGTTGACGCATTCCTAAAAGTCGGATTTAGCATGCACCATGTGACCTGGAAAAATGAACACTAACCTGTACACGCATTTTAGACGTAAGTTTACCGTCCGCATCAATGAATTGACCGACATGGCCGAACATGAGCGAACACGCGCTAATAACCTGGAGAAGACCAAGAACAAACTCACCATCGAAATCCGCGATCTTCAAACTGAAAATGAAGCGGTAAGGGGGCAGCCAGTCACCTATTTGTCTACGCTTTTTGACCCGTTTAGAAGGGTTGGGAAAACGCCATAAGTAGGGTACCTTTGGCAACCTCCAACAATGGCGCGTTTTAACCTGCATTTATTCGCATTTTAGCTGGCCGCGGACAACGCCGAGCTTACCCATCGCGCCAAGGCTGCTGAGAATCAGGCCGCTGAACTGCAGCGCCGTGTTGACGAACTGACTATTGAAATTAATAACCTCACCTCGGCCAACAGTGCTCTCGAACAGGACAACATGCGTCTCAAGGCTCAGGTCAACGACCTCACCGATCGTATCAGCAACCTCGATCGTGAGAACCACCAACTCTCCGGTACGCTACTCCAATTGCTTCAGGAGAAGCTCTATTAAGATCCTGTATTTCGGGTGGGGCTGCAGGACTAGATTAGAAATTACGATAGCAGTCTCATTTCGGGCTCACGATAGCAAGCAAACCCCCAGGATTCTGTAATATGGGACCAGAGGTAATATGGAATAAATGGGTGGAGCATATCAGGGACAAGAAAACAAATTAACAATAGAGCGTAAAGAAGAAAATATGATAGGAATGGTAATTTTACTAACCTAATACTTGGTGCGCGATAATTAAAGTGAGGAATCCAGCCAACGGGAAACAAGAACTATCCAATAGTAACCACGTAGTTGATGAAATCGTATATCGAAATATAAAGATAAAAGTAACGCCGTTAATGAAAGGATTTTTTCCATTTTTTAAAACTCGCAATAGCTTCTTATGCGTTTGGATCGATGTTGTAGTCCGATAAGCCAAAGAATAATCTGAAACTTAAATAATTAAAAAAAGCTTATTTAAAACTAAAGGAAAACAAAATCTAAACTCATCCTAATGACACTAAATAATATGTTAAAACTAAACTAGCTCAACTAAACTAAACTAAAAACAGAACTTAATTAAGACTAATTTAAAATAAAAGTGACCGCAGGACGCTAGAGAACTTCCCGTTGAGACTGAGATCGAAAATTTTTCCGAGGCCCTGTGAGCAAGACTTCAGGTTTTGGCGTGAGCTAAGTTCCGTAAACCACGGCTGAATGACGATGCAATATTCACATTACACATTATAGTTAGTAGATAGCTGGACTGCAGTCTGTGCATAGATAAAAACTCGCTGCTACCACTCATATATAGATCTTTAATGTTTTTGCTGTGAATCATACAACATTCGGGTACTGATTAGTATATATGTTGTTTGATATATGCTATATGTGCTGAGAAATGTATATTTTCTATAATATATATACAATAATATTTTCCTATAATAAAAGAGCAACTGAAAGAGACCAAGAACGCCCTGCGTGATGCTAACCGCCGTCTCACTGACCTCGAGGCTCTGCGTTCGCAACTGGAAGCCGAGAGGGACAACCTTGCTTCTGCGCTCCATGACGCCGAGGAGGCTCTCAGAGACCTTGAAGCTAAATACCAGGCTTCTCAGAACGCTCTGACTCACCTTAAATCGGAGATGGAACAACGTCTGCGCGAGAAGGATGAAGAACTGGAGAACCTGCGGTAAGATGGCCATGCAGGCCTCCCTGCTCTGGAGTTGCCTACTTGTCCTCTGCGTAGTACATTGCTGCAATCGCTCTGTTTTCATATTTCAGTAAGAGCACTACTCGCACTATCGAGGAGTTGACTGCCACCATCAGTGAGATGGAGGTTCGCTTCAAGTCGGAGACGTCCCGTCTTAAGAAGAAATACGAGGCTACCATCAGCGAACTGGAAATGCAACTGGATATGGCGAACAAGGCCAACGCTAACCTCAACCGCGAAAACAAAGCCCTCGCTCAACGTGTTCAAGAGTTGCAGGTTGCCCTCGACGACGAACGCAGAGCTCGTGAAGCCGCGGAAGGCAACCTTCAGGTGGAGTTATCATTTATAGTCTCCCTTCCAGAAGATGTATTTATCGGCCTGTAAAACATACCTGCACAATTACCCATTGCAGCACCTTTGACTGCGTTAAAAAATATCCATTCGTTTACAGGCAAGCGAACGCAAACGCATCCAACTTACCGCTGAGATCGAAGAAATTCGCAGCTCCCTTGAGGTTTGCGAACGCGCTCGCAAGAACGCTGAGAACGAGCTTGGTGAGGCAAACAACCGTGTTAGTGAGCTGACCTTGCAAGTGAACGCTTTGACCAATGACAAGCGTCGTCTTGAGGGTGACCTTGGTGTCATGCAGGGTGACCTTGATGAAGCAGTCAATGCCCGAAAGGTATAAATCTTCCCTTCTTCTTCTTCTTCTTCTTCTTCTTTTTCTTCTTCTTCTTCTTCTTCTTCTTCTTCTTCTTCTTCCTAGTTCCTCTCTTCAATCCATTAAGCTGTCCACAAATTAATTTCTAGACAACTGCCAGTGCTTTAGGCTTCACCCCTTTAATTTCTTTCTCCATGTAGCTATTAACAGTGGTGTTTCTTTGGTTTTTGTTCGCTTAGGCCGCTGAGGACCGTGCTGACCGTCTGAATGCTGAGGTTCTTCGTCTCGCTGACGAACTGCGCCAAGAGCAGGAGAACTACAAACGTGCTGAGGCCCTTCGCAAACAGCTCGAAATTGAGATCCGTGAGATCACTGTCAAGCTTGAGGAAGCTGAATCCTTCGCTACCCGGGAGGGCCGCCGCATGGTGCAGAAACTCCAGGTACTTAGGATTAAGGTTGCTTTTAACTGCTTCGATTATGCCCAAAATGGTAGTCTTACCGTAGTTGCATTTGGCTAAACTCAGTGGAGTCAAACATGCCACTCCGAAAAAGATACATATAAAACTTTTGTGGGGTCAATTAGCTATAGAAAGGTTCAGCTTATTAAGTATCGCCTGGAAGCTTTCGGTTGAGGATATTCTCATACAGTCTCGAACGGACTGCCCGAGGAGGTCGTAATGGCGAACTCCACAGATGCGCTTAAAAGGAAACTGGATGAACATCTACTTAACACTTACCGTTCATGTGTACAAGGAAGCAGGAATAATTTACGCCCCGGAAATACCTAAAGATAAACTTTAAATTTATGTATGCTACTCACTATTTTACAGTAACACGTTTTATGTTGGATATATTTTGTACGCAAAAGACTATTCTGACTGCTCACACGCACACGATAACATTTGTACATGTATATATGCTACTCACTTTTTATAGTGACATATTTTATGTAGGATATTTAATGCATACTGTTTTCAATAAAGTCTTCAAAGGCATTGCCTACTACCCTTAATGTGCTGAACTAAACTGAACTATTACACGTCTACAGTTTATTAGATAATTTCAAACACTTATCATGTTCAGCAACCTCAACTACTTTCCCGCGGACTCCTTTAGCAGATTTGTCACAAAGTAGAAGAATAAATGGTGCTGCTCGGTCTTCGAAAGGTTTATTTTCATATTCCCTTATCAACAGTTTTTGGTTTAGCGTTACGCTCAGAAATCAGCCATGAGGTATGCTCCATGCCTGACACATTATTAAGCTGCCTGCAAAAAAGGGATTTTTCCGTGTTAACCTCGATCGCGAAGATATGCTGGTACCCAAAAAACTCAATTTATCCATAAATCCATATCAGTCAGTATATTTGGATTAAATGACAGAAGCCCGCGGTAAACACGTTCAATGAGTTCGCAAAATAAGAAGTTTCAATTCGATGAAAATAAGTGTAAGCAAAGTTACCTACTGAAATCAAGGTAGTAGAAGGTTTATATTCGTAGCCCGGGTGGTGGACTTTTGGGAGTTTGGGTTGATCTTAAAAAAGTGTTTATCTAGGCGTCCCTTGAAGGCACCTACGATGGGAGAATGTAAAATATACGTTTCTAAAGAATTCTACTGACAGCTGAGTTGCCGCAAGCAAAAGGACGAGCGTCGATTACTGTGTCACTTCTGGAAAGACTTGCCTGTTCACATCCAGATCAAGTCGACTTAGAAACTAAAACGTTGCTATCAGATTATCTCTGTCTTGTGTGTACTGAATTAGATTGAAAGCGGTCATAGGGTGACCGTACGTCACATTTTTGAGCTCATGAACAACCCTTGTAGCGCTTCGTTGCACACCTTCAGGAATATCTAGTTCTTTCCAAATTCAGGCCACCAAGGGTGTACCGTTTACTCCAGTTGCGACCAAATAAGTGCTCTATGTACCTTATTATGTTGAAAGCGACAGGAAATTCTATACTCCAAACGTATCATCGACACTTCACATACTCTATGGTTCAGAGCCTTCTGAGATACCTGAAAGAACTGGATGCAACTACGTCATAGCAGAAGTCCCGATTTCTAATGTAAGAGCGACGATTTCGGTCATCCAAGTGCCTCCTAAGGAACTTTAAAAAACGTTTATCCTGATATGCTAAATGTGTCACACCTAATTTGTGCCGAAGTCGCCCATTTGCAGACGTTGTGCGGGGACATATCCTTCTTGTTAAGCACAGGGTCTGGCCAAACAGTGTCCTCAAATCAACTACTTGCTAAGAATTTTGGATTCTTCATTTCGAGGAAAATGTTTTGATCGCCGAAAGCGTGCATAGAACAATGGTCTGCATGAAAACCACTGTCTTATTCTTGTAAATTGTGTCTAGGACATTGCGAAAGCCTCTTATTTGAAAGCAAGTACTGCACTGTGGAGTAGTTAAATTTACAGAAATTGTAGTTCACATCAGCAAAATGGAAGTAAATGTTGAAAAGAAAGAAGATCTTCGGAAAATCGAGTTGTACTCGTGAATTTTCGAACAAGTATCACGTGTTCATCGTCAGACTAAATTAAAAGTGAGGGCTGGGAATGTCACACTAGAGGTTTTGGAGGCAGAGGTTACAACGGACGGGGGAGGGAAGGGTTATGGTGACGTGACACCCGCGGCGATAGGTTGTGCTAGTGAGGGAAAGGGAAGTGTTAGCGTTTGGACTTTTGGCCGCGTGTATATGGGCCGCGGAAGTATATTTATTTTCGTTCCCTGCAAATGATGATATATATTGTATAGCGCATGATTAAATGTGCGTTTTTACTAACCTTACTTAGCGATGCTGTCCTCTGTTCGACTATCCGACTGATATCTTAATTTGAGCATCGGCTCGATCTCACAAGCCAACACGATAAGTTAACCTCTGACCAAACAAGTAGGCTTGGTTTTCAGGAGCAAACCACTGCCTTCAGACAGTAAACTATGTTTTTAATCATAATGACTCAATCCGAGGTAGTTCATACAAATTCATTCGCACATATTGAGTCGTAAGTGGTAAGGATGGGTCGGGAAAGTTCTGGTTACTTTAAATAAACATACACGGCTACTATATGCGTTTAAGTAGGCCTAGTAGCTAAATTTATTGATAGGAATCGTTTGTGTGGACCCTCTGGCAGGACTGGGGAATAGTAATGCGCATTTCCCTCTGACACAGACAAAATCGCATTCATTATCAGATAGGGCACGTATTTCCGTGTCCTAACCGTAAACATCACCCAAAAATCAACGGGAATCCTTATCCTAACCCGAACGCTACGCATGACTCTAAACCCAAGTTCCTTGGAAGTTGGCGGAAAGTCGCCTTTATTATGGGACGCTCCTGTTTATTTTTTCTGCTGAGGCCGGGGGCGCATAAACGACCCCAATCAAGCGTATAATAAAACGATGGACACCAAAAGTTGCTTTGCGGTCAATACTGTGCATGAGGATGTTGTATGTTCATCTACTACTTGTCCCAAATTACCAAAAAGGGTCCTCGTAGGAGAAGATGAGAACTCCGCTGACCCAATTGTTATCTTTCAGAACCGTGTGCGCGAACTCGAGGCCGAGCTGGACGCCGAAATTCGCCGAAGCAAGGACGCCGCGGCGAACGCACGCAAGTACGAACGTCAATTCAAGGAGCTGCAAACTCAATCTGAGGAGGATCGTCGCATGGTCCTGGAACTGCAGGATCTGCTCGACAAGACTCAGATGAAGATGAAGGCCTACAAACGTCAGCTCGACGAGCAGGTGAGTCAGCTTCCATGGGTGTTCTGCAGTTGCAGCAGTTTGGTTGGTTTTTAGCCCCTCGTTTCTGACCATTCCATGTCTGCTCTGTAGGAGGAGGTATCTCAACTGACGATGAACAAGTACCGCAAGGCCCAGCAACAGATTGAAGAGGCGGAACACAGGGCTGACATGGCTGAGCGCAGCATCACCATCAAGAGAACCTCCGTTGGTCCCGGCATGCGGGCCCTTTCGGTCGCTCGTGAGATGAGCACTAGCATATCTCGAGGAGGCCGCGCCACGAGCATTATGTAAACGCAGCTCCCGCAGCCCCCGCACCCCTCCCATCCGTCTCCGCCACTATGTATTTACCCGTCCACTCTGCGACCTACTTTCTTGCTTTCTACCGACTCCCTCATTGACTCAGCTAATTAATTGGTTAATCGATTGCGCTTTCTGCATCATCCACACCATTGTCACCCGCGTGGAAGTGAGGAATTTCGTCAACTTTCTCGCCTCCTCCTCCTCCTCTTTGCAAACCCTCGCTCTCGTGCCACGACTACTGGCCGAGAAGCAGGGGAGGTCCTCCTCTCCTCTCGGCCCGATGGCCGTACAACTTTCGTCCGTTCGCACCACCAGCAACACCGCAACCATCGCGAGGCCAACAACAAAAAAGAACGTTTTCTCAATCAGCGTTTGTAAACCTGCATACGCCTAGGCATCGCCACGGCCGGGCGTCCTCCGGAGCGGGACGACATAGGATTCATTGACACACTAACCAACAGCCCGATGTACCTGTGTAAGCAACGCAAAGCAACCAGGAGGATGCTTCTTTCTAGTTCACTCTTTTAACTGCATTCATACTGATTCGTGTTTGCCGGGGGATTCGGCCGATATCCCCGTCCGCCAGATAGCCCTGTTCGAATAACTGTCTTCCACACCCAGCCGTTTTAAGGACCTCCCATAGTTCTTAATCCTCTTATACTGCCCCCCTCTTACCCCACAATCTTTGCCCCCCCCCTACTTGTTTCAAGTGTACCCTTTACGTAATAATATTATTTAATCATAGAATCAAGCAAATGAACAATTTTCCGGATGCTAATACATGTCCTATAACCACGGGAGAGCCGTTAGGATACTAGCAAGCGTAGGTTTCTTGTGTGTCGTTGATGAACCTTCACTCTACCGCTAGTGAAACTCATCTGTTCCGCTCTACCTAGGGCCTCGACACAGTCACCCACAGCCGTAGCAGCTGGCAATAAAGGCAAATAGTATTACCGGCAAGGACCAGGGAGAACGGAGTGACCATTTCCCGCTTATAAGCCGTCGTCAGCTAGTCATACCCATATCCAAGTGATCTCTCGCCCGAGCTTCAAAAACGCGACCCCTTTGATCAGAATCAAACGCCCTAACGGTTGAGCCACGAGCTCATTGTCTTGCCAGTTTTAGGTCGGGGATATTGAAATTCGTTGATGAACGTTCACTCAACCGCTAACGGAACTCATCTGTCCCACTTTCCCTCCGGCATCGATGGAGTCCCTGAAAGCCGTAGCAACTGGTAGTGTAGGCATATAGTATTGCTGGTACCATCTGCCTATTTGTGTGTCTCCTCCCTAGGCTAAAACTGAAGGTCTCACAAAACATCCGCTTCCAAGCTACCTTCCCTTCTGAGAAGAAGTCTCGACCGCTGGGACAACACTTTTATTCGCCTGACGTTTCGAGATCCATTGCGGATTCATCATCGAAAATATAAGCAGGAAGCGGACTCGTATCTCTCCTATATTTATTGTGCTATTAATCTTATGATTGTCGGTATGGCGGGCAAAACGTGGTACTCCAAAACACGTTTGTCACATGTACATGGAAAACATATTGTTTCGTCCTTTGCTTTGTTCGACTGTATCCCGTAGTCACACGTACGCCAAACCAGTGATAACAACTATGAAGGTGGTACGGTACTAT
>JAYGXS010000001.1:102789898-102851016 GCA_036362985.1 Ligula intestinalis | reverse complement strand
GTGGCTTGATGAGTGGTTCTCGGAGTAGCCGCGGGCGCTGGGTCAAATAGGGGGGAGGGGAGAACGGACAGCTGGGTCGCCACCGCCTCCAGGGTGGTCGCCATGCGAAATTGAACTGTGCAAATCGAAAGAGGGGGCCAAGACCGGGGGAGGGCAGTATTCAGTCATGTGCATTAGAGTGAGTCATGGGCGGTCAGCACTCCGGGGGGAAGGAGGACAGCCTTCGGAAGTGTAAACAATCATTTTGTAGGTCGGACAGGAGTCTCATAGGAGAAGAGATGTGGAGAATTTCAAATTTGTTCAGCCGGAAATAACACATCCTTTGGCGTGGCCTTGTACATGAAGCGGAAACCAGGCCGGGCATGGCTCGCGCAGACAGGTTGTTTAGCCTGCTTTAATTCGAACTGTCAGTCATAGTCTCTTCTTGTTTGAGGGTCACGGCACCTTTCGGAAGAGAGATTGGGGTCTGTGCAATGAAAGCTCTACAATTATGCACCGCTACTCAGCAACTGCCGAATCCACCTAACCCCCTCTCCTAAAGGGGCCATTACGAGGATATGACGGGTTATCCTGCAGACGGTCCAAGATGAATTGGGCCGCTCTTCTACCGAACCAGATTCCTGATGGATAGTTCAATTTGGCGGCTGAGAAGTCTGACTCAGTCGTCCTAACTATACGCTAACTTTCCCATTTGACGAGGGGGGAGCTAGACAGTGTGCCCTAAAATGTGCTAAGAATTACGTCATTGGAAGCTGGCCGTGACGTGTTGACGTCAAACACATGGTCGAGGGATGTGAGAAACAAGTGCAAGCCCTTTTCCCATCCCTTTGAAAACTCCGTCGTAAAGTGAGACTCGCAAATGTAAGGTAGCCTGGAATGGTCAGTCCCTTTTAGACAATCCAATGATTAGCCAAACAAAAAGGGGACAGTTATGTCCATCTATAAACTAACTTGACACGTCATTGAGGGTGGTCGCGGACTAGGAGTACAGAGGGAATGTCCAAAGAGAAACCTTAAATAAATACTGAACGTAACTTACAGCAACGCAAAATCACTCTGGCAATATGAGACCAGACATTTCATAGGTGGTGACCCTGCCCATCGGACACACATTCAGCTGTTAAGGAGCCGCGACCTGAGCAATGGACCTTTAACGCTCTAACCCACTCAGCCACAAGTTCGTTGTCTTGCCCGTTTCAGCCCTGGCTAGAGCACAATCTGAGGTTAGGTATGGCTGGCAGATGACAACCGTGAAGCTAGGGATGGTCATTCCAGTCTTCATTGTCTTCTGTGGTAATGCCATTATGCCTTGATCATTGGGCCTCCTGCGAATGCTGCCGTATTTGCGATGTGCGAAGAACCTTTTTCGTTTTCTCCTTTTAAATCGTCTAGACCTTGTGCTTTATACATCGATACGTCTGGAGTTAAAACTCGCGTCATCCTAACAGGGCCTACTCAACGCAAAAAAACTAGCGAAAACTTTGGTGAAGTCACATTGGACAGATTTACTTTGCTGTCATATGAATACAATTGATTAAAAGAAGTTCATGTTACGAAAACGTCAAAGCTAATGGGGTCCTGATCAAACTTAAGACTTTTTTATACCTCATTGAAAAAAAACCAAGTCAGCACATGAAGTCTTGATGGAATCCTAGCCTTATTTCATGCAACCGCGCAGGCTGATACTGTTTGTTGTTTTGTCTGGTATGTCAGGCGAGATTTTGGGGATGTAAGTAGATTCCAAGGCACCTCGATAAAATGTCAATGAATTTTTTTTGGCACGCCACGTGTCTTAGTAGCCTAGTCTAACCGAATGCCAGCATAATCTTGCAGGCTGTCCTGAAGCGTCGTGCCT
The DNA here is from genome assembly GCA_036362985.1 of Ligula intestinalis. Lineage (NCBI taxonomy): Eukaryota > Metazoa > Platyhelminthes > Cestoda > Diphyllobothriidea > Diphyllobothriidae > Ligula > Ligula intestinalis. The sequence goes on along the minus strand of JAYGXS010000001.1, from coordinate 102,849,161 downwards.
GTGACCGACTGCCACAACGATTCCTTTGTCAACGTGGACTGCCTCTAAGGCCATAGGCCTTCACTGGTGACCTCACCCATGCGATGGGCTTAAACCTCTGGACAGGACACGGATGCAGGCAAGCCCACGCGCGTGCCCAACTAGTCGCAGTTCAGAAGGAAAGTTGGCGAGCATACGTATACTTTCGATAAATTCTCTTCGGGCCATTACATTTATATGGAAGGGGAAGGTACAGGTTGACAAGCAATCAGGGACATAAACCTAAATGGTATGATGATGCTCTCCTTAGACGTCTCGTCGCTATTTACGAAAGTCCCGGTCGTGGAAACAGTAGATTATATCTGCGACTTCCTATTGACGAATCAGACAGAAGTAGGAATTCCAATAGAAGCCCTGAAGGAACTTCTACTAAAATGCACATTAAATGTGCAGTTCCTTTTTGCTAACCAACTATATCGACAGATAGAAGGCGTCGCCATGGGCTCCCTCCTTGGGCCTCTCCTAGCAAATATCTTCATGGGCAAGCTGGAGAAGTTTCAACTTAGCGACCAGATTCATGAATTTAAACACTACGGTCGCTATGTCGATGATATCTTTGCTATCGCCCCAGCAGACACCAATATAGACTCGCTTCTAAATACTGTCAACCAAGCACACCCCTCCATAAAGTTCACATTGGAGATGGAAAAGGCAGGTTCGCTTCCGTTCTTGGACGTTCTCCTAAGCAGACGACCTGATGGTAGCCTCCGAAGGAGCGTTTACAGAAAGAAAACCTGGTCCGGACAGTACACGAACTTTCACAATTTCGTACCCATCCAGCAGAAGCGTAATCTAGTCCGCTGCTTAACGCAAAGGGCTAGAAAAATCTGCTCGGACGAAAATATCGAAAGAGAGCTCACGAAGATCCAGGACCTGCTTCGAGAGAATGGGTACCCTGACAAGTTTATTCAGAAGAACGTGATGGAAAGAGAACGCAAACCCTTAACACCCACCGTGGAAAAGAAGACCCTTTTCCTCAAAGTCCCCTTTCAAGGGGACGCAGCAAGTGAACTGTTAAGCCGACGCCTTAACCAAGCCGTATCACGAACCTTCCCAGTGGCGAAAGTTCGGGTGTTATTCTCAACAAACCCGGTCCTACACGGCGAAGGTAAGGATAAGCTGCCAGCCCAGACCACTTCCATGTGCATCTACTCATTTACTTGTTCCTGTGGAGCAGGTTACATAGGTCGCACGAGCCGGCGCTTATCCAAGAGGATACGGGAGCATCTGCCAGCATGGCTTAACAAAGGCGAAGTCAGGAACATCAACAGTTCCATTCTTGCTCATATGGTGGACTCTGGCCACCGTGTTTACCCGAACGAAGCCTTTAAGGTGATCTACAAGGTCTCACCAGATTACCCGAAGTCCCTGGGTCAACGGCTGCTGGCAACAGCGGAGGCCACGGCCATTCGCCTGATGAAGCCGGTGTTGTGCGCGCAGAAGAACTTTCTTCAGGCCCCAAGCCTAGCATGGCCAACGGCCGCACAACTACCAGCATTTTCCACGCGTTCTTTCCCCCCTCTCCTAATTACCCTGTCACTACCCCCTTTTTTATCAACCCAAACCCCAAGCCCCCATTCCCAAGACTAAGTTGACTAGAACGATAATTAATTGATTGCTTGTCACCCTGTACCTTCCCCTTCCATATAAATGTAATGGCCCGAAGAGAATTTATCGAAAGTATACGTATGCTCGCCAACTGTCCTTCTGAGTTATCGAATGGGGATTTTCGCAACGTTAGTCGCAGTTCCTCAAGGGTCTCTTAGGTGCGCCACACGGCTGATGACCTTATTCCAATGCGCCTAATAATGCCACAAGCGAACGCGCTAGCTGATCACTTATAATTTACTGTCCCATCTCATACAGTGAGTTGCAACACGGACTGCAAGGACACCGCCAGTTCGTTCCATTGCTGGGCTTCACCCCGAGGCGGGACATTCAGCACACTGGCTTTACGCTAGCGGAAACTGCTACCGGAGACAGCAACTCCCGGTTTTGTACACCATAAACTCTCCTCCAGGTGGCTTTGTCTCTTACATCCTCCTTGTGTTGGCACTTTTTTTAAAGGGCGTTATATCCCGGTGACACAGCTTGACGACGCCATTACAACAACGTGTGTGTGTGCGTTTGATTTCTAGTAAGTCAACTGTATGATCCGACAGATTGGTGCAGTAGGTGACGGGCCTCCGGGTGTAGCTTATAGTGAAAGCAATCGTTGGTTGCCTTCGCGAAAATCGACTTTGCGCGGCTACAACCGCACAACGTGCTCTCGCTCACCCTCAGTAGTTGCCAAGGCAGGGTCAGTGTGGCTTGGACTGATACGACTACTCCTATTTCTACTACAACTGACTAATACGACTAACAAGGAATGAGCATAACAGATGGGAATATGAGCTTACCAATTTTTTCGGCTTCATGTGGTGATTGTGTAAGGCACCTGGGTTTTCCTGCAAGCATGCGGGCTCTGTACGGGGTTGCAGATCAGCAAGTACAGGCAGATTACGCCGAACTACACGATAGATTCGGAGTTTTCACGAGGCCACGTAGACACCACATGACGCCACCAGCGGAATTCAGCAAAAGCGTGAGTGCTTCCAAATCGGACCTGTCATCATTGGCAGAATGAAGTAAATTCCAGAGAATATTCATCGTGAAAAGTCAATTTGTCAGGCAAAACATGCTTTTCGGCAAGGTCTTCACCTGTGGGGGAATGGGACACCGATGGGTTCACCGATTTCGGGCCTCATAGCCGAGGTGGTCATGCAACGGCTGGAGTCGCTGGTTTTCCGACACCACAGACCAAAATTCTGGGCTCGGTATGTGGATGACACCTTAGTCGTCATCAAACGGAATCAGGTGCTCACGTTCAAGGAACGTCTCAACAGCGTATTTCCGGATATCCAATTCACGATGGAGGAAGAAGAAAACAACCAGCTGGCCTTTCTTGATGTCCTCGTCTGTCGAAAAGATTGTAGTGGTCTAAAGACTAAAGTGTTAAGGAAAACGACAAACACGATGCAAGTAATGAATTACAACAGCAACCACCCAATCAGCCACAAACGCAGTTGCGTAAAGACGCTCTATCAGCGTGTTGAGGCGCACTGCAGCGAAGAAGAAGAAGACAAAGGTGCCGAGGTAGAATACCTTCGACGGGTGTTCAGAGAGAATGGCTACCAGCACAAATTCGTCAACCGGTACTTGCGCAAGCGAGGTGGCTAACAAAAGCGCACTTACCCCAAGATTTGGCATTCGATCCCGTAAGTCAATAACGTATCGGCAGCAGTCGGCCGCCTTCTCGCACCGCTTGAAATAAGAGTCGCGCACAGGCCGGAGACAACCATAAGACGTCAGATAATGAAGCCTAAAGACCCACTGCCATGGCAAAAAACAGATAGAAACGTCTACAGGATCTGGTGCAGTTGCAGTCAGAGCAACTATGTCGGAGAAACTGGCAGACTTCTCAGGACGAGAATTGCCTAACACGCGGCTGCAGTACGGTGAAATGATGCCAATTCTCAAGTTGCGGCTCATTTGATGAGACCCGGTTATACTTTCAAGTTTGATGAGGCCGAAATTCTCACAAGAGGTGACAGTTGGGTAAGCCGAGAATTACTTGAGTCATGGTTCACGGGCCCCCAATCTATAATTAATTGCAACGATTTGCCCAATCCATATTCAATGCTGAGATTCAATTTGGCCAGAGAAAGCCGTCTTTTGAGGAACGGGCAGGCCACTGCCTCATCGTACGCCAACACCGGAGAGCCAGACGGCCGAGCAATCATCATGCCCAAGCTCACCGCCCGTGATGAAAATTCAGCAGGTCAGAGCCCACGTGCCGTCCAACAAGCAATCATCACTCAAGAAAGCAATTAACGTTGATTGTCGCTGTATGTTTGCAGTAATGACTGTAGCTTATAAAAACTGCAAACATCTGTGCATGCTTTACCTGTTTCTGCTACTCATGTCTCTGATGATGAATCCGCGACGGATGTCGAAACATCAGGTGAATAAACATATTGTCCCCGCGATCGAGTCCTCTTCTTTTCAGTTGCAACGATCATGTCAACCATCGTCTCCACCGAGCCCTATGGTCCTAGGCCATGCGTTCCTGTAAAGTTTTTTCTTGTGGTAGCCCATAACTGACAACTGAGGATCGTGGCAGGTCCCTCTGTTTTCGTCATTTGGCCAGGAACCTCGACAACCCGCAAGGGCGTTTGACGGGCGTATCTCCTACACTTCGGTTATGTTCACATGACCTCTGCGATCTTCTCCTCGTGTGACTTTTAAGACAGAAATATAAGTACAGATCAACTGAACGTACATGGTCTGCTCCACTTCCAGTTTAGTTGTGGATTTGGTGCTAAAAGTGCGATATCAGATGATTACCCGAACTTAATTTTCCCAAATTTGGTGAGATCAAGGATAAAATGCCAACCTAGACCACCTCTATGTGCATCTGTTCATTCACCTGCTCCTGTGGGGTAGGATATATTGGTCAGACGAGCCGGTGTTTGTCCAAAAGTTTACGAGAACACATTCCTGCATGATTTAGGAAGAGCCAAATAAAGAGTACTTATAGCTCATTTCTAGCGCACCTGGTAGACTCAAACCATCGCGTAGGTGCTATAGAGCCCATCTGATTGATTCAAAAGTGCCATCAAGATACTCAAAATTTAATGGAAGTGTCTTTTGGCTATGGCAGAAGCGGCCGTTATTAGACTACGCTGGCCGGTCCTGTGCGCACAAAAGAAATTCGTCGCGGCGCCGCAGTTACCGTAGCCGAAAGTTGGCTACTAGTCCCCAATAGCGCTGATCAGATTTCTGATCACGATCCTCCCCCCACCTCCCCTGACAACTGCACTATTTTTTCGACCAAGTTGCACAGTTTATTAAGTTTATTACTATATAAATGTAAAGGCCTGACGTGAATCTATCGAAAACAAAGGTATGTTCGTCAACTAATCATCTTAAGTTTTCAGATATACAAATCCCACCGTAGAAAAGGAGGTTGCTGCAGCTGCTGTTCCTATATGCTCTCCCATTGTGAACTTCCAACTGCGAACCAGAAACAACTGTCTAAAGGAAGGTTATGAACAGTGTACAGCTTCTCAATCTTCACAGCAACCCTCCGATGGCTCACAAACGAAGCCGAGTGAGAACAATGTTCAATATCCGCCACCATTTTATGCAGAACGGCTTTCCGAAGGCTTTCATATGCCGACACCTACGTGCTCGCCCCCCACTCTCCGCCGACGACCTAACCAAAACCAACCTATACGTGCGCAGTCTCACATCAAGGACGCGTCAGAGGCGACTGGGTGCATAACTGCCTTACTAGACACTGGAATTGCGCACCGGTCCAAGTCTATAATGGTCATGAAAATGAGGGACCGATCAAAACGTAATAACGATTAAAAACGTAATTTATTGCCGAAGCAATAGACATGCGTCTGATGGACCTTAAGCATGTTTTATTCAACAATGTGTTTGATGAGAAATCGGTTATTACATCAATTGTCTATTAATAGTTTATTTACGCGGAAATGCACGACCGATTTCTTGCTGGCCATTTAGCCGCACAGCGGTCATGGCTACTGTATCGTCTAGGGTTCAGGAGGGCTGAGTGTTGACGGCTAGGTAGGGATTTCTCGTAGGGCCGCCTAGGGAGCGCGCGAAACGCGTTCCTTGGTCTTATGGGCTCCTGAGTTTAGGGAAGAGGACGGGTGGGACATGTCAGGGAACAAATTAAATCGAAGCTATCCTGTAAAATAAAACAAATGGCGAGGGTAAGTTAGGGCACGTACTCAAACTTTGGGCAGGAAAACTGTAGCAAGCTTTAATATCATCGCTAACCACCCCCCCCCCCCCCACGAACCAACAGCGAACGCGTGCATTTCGGGGGGTGTGTACCTCAGTGACCTTGGGCGAGGACACTGAGGTACATTTTCTAGTAGTTATACTATCCCCAACTAGAATAAAGGCGAATGAGGGAAGTAAGTAAAGATTTCGGAAATTGACCCTACATAAAATTTGTAAGTATGCGATTATTCCTGTGGTTAATTTGAAAAGCCATTTTTGCTTAGTATACTGACTTAAGTGGTTAATGTATGAGGCGGCCTACGGAGGACCTCTCCGCAGTTCGAAGTTATTACCCAATGCCTGCTGGATCGACAGCTGCCGCATAGGAAACTGGAAAAATTTATGTTTTTCAATCTACTTTCGATTTGTAAGTAGGCGGTCAAAATACATAAGGACCTTTCGAAGACCCCTCGAGGAATCCTTACCGACGGTATATAGGCCAGAATTGAGTTTGGCTTACCTAGAAAGTAGGGAACAAGAAAATTTTCAGAAGATAAATTGGCGAACATACGTTTGTTTTAGATAAATTCTCGTCAGGCCTTTACATTTATATGGTATGAATAAACTATGGTGGTTGGTGGACAGATGAAATGTTCTCGTTGTCACGGTGGGGAGGAGGGCGGAGGAAGTTGGGGGAGTTGAGATCAGAGTGTCTAGACGGGCCAGCGTCCAGGACCGCCGATAAGGTGTGCGTGGCTGGACTTGGGACTTGGTCCAAAAGAGTAAGGGAACACATACCCGCATGGTTAGGGAAGGGCCAACTTAAAGGTGTAAACAGTTCAATCTTAGTGCACCTGGTAGACTCAAACCATCGCGTGGATGCCAGAGCGGTCTTCCAAGTGATTTACAAGGTGCCTTCAAGCTACTCAAAACTCCTCGGACAGTGTCTGTTGGCTACGACAGAGGCGGCTGCTATCAGGCTATGCCGACCGGTGCTATGCGCCCAATAGAATTTCGTCGCGGCGCCCCAGTTGCCATGGGCGAAACTAGGTAACACGGCCACCCATAGCGGACCACAGGCCTCGGAAACGGGCCTTCGCAGAGACGACCAAGTCCCGAGTCCAGCCACGCACACCTTATCGGCGGTCCTGGACGCCGGGCCGTCTAGTCATTGACACTCTGATCTCAACTCACCCAACTTCCCCCCCCACCCCCTTCCTCCCCCCTCCTCCCCACCGCGACAACGAGAACACTTCATCTGTCCACCAACCACCATAGATTATTCATACCATATACATGTAAAGGCCTGACGAGAATTTATCGGAAAAAAACGTATGTTCGCCAATTTATTTTCTGAAATTTTCAATGGGAATTTTCGCAAAGTTAAAACAAGAAAAATGCCACGAAATCTCCGGATCAACCAAATTACAAACAGCTCCACTACATTTCTCATAGCACTTTACGGTCTGTTTCTGGTCAGTAAGGTAAGTCTAGTTAATAGAGGAGAACATCCGAGTTCCAGAAAGTAGTTCGGAAGAAGAAGAACCGATCACTGGAACAAGAGATTTATTGTCCTGACGTTTCGGATTCCCTCGGTGGCTCAAGGAACTGACAATTATAGCACGCATGCGGGTGACCGCTACAAACTATAAATTCCGTGTAATCTGTGCGTGTATCACCCTATCAGCGCATGTCTCAGACTGTTCTCCTATTACCTATGATTAAGGATTCTCGAGTGAATCTGAAACGTCAGGACAATAAACCTCTTGTTCCAGTGATCGCTTCTTCTTCTTCTTCTTCTGCTTCTTCTTCTTCTTCTTCTTCTTCTTCTTCTTCTTCTTCTTCTTCTTCCGAAGTCTAGCAAAGCTTAATGTGAAGAATTGGACGCGGTTTCATAGTATGCTAACTAGATCCGTCAGGTTGAAGCATCGTAAAAATGTTTGCTGAGACCACCGCGACGATATAGGATTTTTTAAAGAGCTTTTCGTATCCGATACTAGAAGAATCTACATCTAAGTATGAGTGCTTATCTCTGTGGCTGGGAAGCCAATCTTTACATTTATCGATCCAGCGCACGAAAACAGAAGCCTGTGACTTCACATGCAGACGAGCGTCAGTAAAATATTGATTAACTTGCATCTCTTATAAGTGTCGCCTAATGCTGCTCCTAGCTCAGACAATAGACTCTTGTACAAGCTTAAAAACCCTGAAAAATAAACATAGTTGTACGGTTTTCAATCAGCCATAGAGGATACGGAATGCGCGTATCTGTTTTTACAGTGGATTCTGTATCTCATGAAACGTTAAAATTTCAATTTGAGTGGATGGTTTAACAGAGTCATTTGAGGTTATTTATTTTGTTTATTGAATTGACTTGGGTCGCAAAAGGCTTTTTACTACAGGATGTCCACAAAGTCTGGGAACATAGGAATTTTAATAAGATAGAACGCATTATCAGTCAGTGTGCTGAAATAGACGGCAATGTACACCTATTCAATCGAGTTCATCAGAATTTAGCAAGGCGCGTCGAATTATGCATTGCAAATAATGGAAATCATATTGAAAATATAATTTCTTAGCATAATAATAAAAAAATTGTTTTGTTCTAAAGGTATGTATTTATCCCCTTTGTACCCAGACTTCGTGGACAACCTGTAGAAAGGAATTCAGTTAAAATCAATATGTTGTAGGAAACAGTGGGTCACTGTGGGCGAACTCCAACGCTTCCTGATATCCACGGAATTTGCTACAGTAATAAATTTTGCGCAACAATAGGTTTTGTTAATACGTGTTGCACTATAGAAATAAGTAAATACAAACTGTCAGAATTTTAACCATGTCTTTTCAGAGAATGGACAATTTTCATTAAGGCCTTACGGAATATTAAATACGATTGTTCGTTGCATATTTTCTCAAGTCTGACGACGACCTGTGGATCTGGTGCCGAAAATTTACTGAATAAATTTTCATAATTTTCCCAAAGGACGCCGTTCCCTGAAGTCACATTTCTTGGGCTGCCTGCCCTTCCACTTTATGCGAATTAAGCTCTGTACTCGGAGGATGGAAACAAAAGAGTTCCCGCAATATCAGTCCAAATATACGTCGACCAAAACGCACCCTTTCTTATTCGCCTTCCTTGGGAATGATGAGCATGATATATGTATATGTGCAGGTGCGGAAACCCTAACTGACGCTGCCATTAGTTTAAAATGTGTGCATAGGCGCTGCCCTTTGCGCTGAATTTCAGTGTAATAGTATTCTGAAGTAAAGCAAATTCCTTCTACTGGCCTGCATGCAAAAAAAGGCATTACCTTAGTGAATTTGACGTCTTTTCAGTGTACTTTTAACACTAAGGTATTTTCTGTTATGGTCTGGCACTGGAAAGTCTACTGAAGGAGAAGTGTAGGAAAAAAGAAAAATATTCGAGCACGCCGCGATGGAACTGTTAGGTTTTTGTTTTTTCTATGGTGATAGTTCATTTTGCTTTAGGCAATAGTGGGCATTTCGTCGGGTCCTGCAGTGCAGCACAAATGTAACCGGCAAAAGTATGGGAGTAACGCTCCATGGGATGATGTGTGTAGTTAATGGTGTGCGTGTGTTCGACCATTGATTTCGATGAAGTCCACCAAGTGCACCATTAGGGTGGTACAGAAGTTAATGACCTTAGAGAGCAGATTATAGTGATAATGAACGTAGTTGGAGCCAACCACACTCATCACCTTCGCCCAGGGTTAGGAAAACCACACGGGACCCGGCCTTAACTGCTTTCTCTAATGCAAGACAGAAACAACTACTTACTTAGTCTTAAGTGGCAGTGGACTTTGCGCAGTTACCCCCGCTCTAAATACCCTTACTCCCTCTAAGTAGGTGTCAATACAGGCTCAAGGAGGCCGAGACTGATACACTCACTCCCATTTCTACGACTAACTATTAGCTAGCAATATAGATGCGTAATAGTAGTACTGGCAATAGCATTTGTCAGAGGTGACGCTGCTTAACGCGAACGCTGGGGCTCATACCCCTTAATGTGAACAAGGAGTGTGCATCTGAGCTTAAACTAATCCGAGTAAGTACATGTTTGGGGCCTTGAGCACAGCAGAGCTGGCCTTGCTTTACACCCTCTAAATTCTATCCATCAGGCTCTATCCGTTTCTACTAGGTTCGGACCACGATACTGCTGCTCGAATTACGCGCCTGTGCTTAATTGATAATTCTAGTAATTATGCTTACTGAGGCCAGTAAATAGTACACTATAATAAGGCCTTTGCATATGCTTTGTAAGAGGTTGCCACCCAATATGCACTCGCAGTTTGCATGAGGTAAAGTGGCTAGCTTTTAGCTAAAATAAAGCGTTATTAAAAATAGCATAACTCCTACCAAGCCTTTATGTTATGAAGTTTGCCGTCTATAGACTAGGCTACATCGAAACACTATTCAATGATTTTTAACTAGATTCAAAAGGGCTCTTATTGCAATCACAGTTTGACTCCTAATTCTCGTTCACTCGACCCATGACTGGCTTGTATCCAAACGCATGCCCTGTCCATGGACGGACTGAGTAAATGGACACGAGTTGTGGTTCCTTTTATCGCCCATCAGGAGGGACGTGTTCATGTGATACCGTTTGGTCCTGCTTTCTGGATTCTGTCGGATTCTGGAAATAAGTTGCTTGCCCACAACCAAGATCATTCGAGAAATAAAAGTAAAACAAAGCCACGGATATACAGTTTACTTGCTCTTATCAGATTCCGAAAAGTGAGTTAAGGTATAAACACGATCATGCCTACCTAGGATGCCTAACACATGAGTTTGCCAAGTCAAGTCAAATCAAGTTTATTATGGAAAATATAGGCACACGCCTTTGAACCCCCTTTTGATACATAGCAGTGAAAAAATGCATCCCCACAACCGATCATTTCAAAAAGCGTTGTTTACATAATTGTAGTCGCCTAATCACTCATTACAAGTAATACAATCACATGTGGTGATGTCAGTTACACAAGCCAGCAGGTTTAAATGAGCAAAAAGAGCAGACAGTGAAAAAAAACTCCTAAGGCAGAGCTCTGAATGAAAAAAGGTAGAATTTAATTTGTAGTTTTTCAGGAGAAAGCTGTCGCTCATGGGAGGAAGGTGCGCTGCCGTGAATGTGGGTGGCAAACTAGGGGCAAAGAGAGGCGTCAGTTGGCTAGGTGCCCCAGAAAATCATCAGATATAACACGTCAGCTTCTTATGTTCTAAAACGGCCTGGTCAGCTAAACGTTGGGCTTGTTGAATGACTGTTGTCTTCCAGTTGGTCATTTGGTTTTCGTTGATGGTTTTCGCAAGCTCATCACAAAGTTGGACAAAGTTAATTGTGACAACTTGTATTGCGAACGGCCTCCATGACTCGTAAAGCATGTGTACTTCTGCTTGTGCGTGGACGTTGACTAGCGTTAGTGTCATAATCTCCCGTGGTGCAGTAGACGGGAAATGTGCGACCTAGGAAGAAAAACAGAAGGCTTATAACTAGAAAAATATTGCTAAAACAGACCGGCCTAAAATTCGTGTAACATGCCGAGATATACGAAAGATTGATACTCTCTGGGTAATCGACACTGAGTAAGGTCGTAATACAGATTATCATTTAGTATCTTCGGAAGTCATTTCAGTTACGATAGAATGCCGGCTTTTAAACGAGCCTCCTTGTGACCACTGAAAAAAACTTCTGCACTATGCAAATGGCTACTTAAATAATATGCACTTACATGAACGATTTTGACTGTCTTTAAAAATTAAAATATACTTTATGGGAAACATAAACGAAAAAACGATTTCTTGTATTCTATTATTTGAAAATTACATCCTCTTTAAATTTTAGACTTAAGGAAAGGGTATTTTTCCGTTTTCAAAAAAGTTTCCAAATATGAGCTTTTTACGATTGTGTGGTGTTGATTCTTATACCTCGTATCCGTCAATTTATTAAGACTGCCTATAATTTATACAGCATGATCCACATCTATTTCAACATTTTATGAGAACTTTGCGACTTCTTTCTCAAACCGTAAGCAAAAACGTACTCTTTCTCAAACAGGATGTACATAATGCACAGTTTTTATACCTTGAATTCAACTAGAGCAGTCAGTAGGTTTCAAAATTATTCGGCAATAAAGAATTTTCTTAAAACGTAAAGATACCCTTTCCTTAAGTATGAAGTTGAAGAAAGGCGTAATTTTCTACCAAAAAATTTCAAGAAAACATTGTTTGTTTACGTTTTCCATAAAATATATTAAAATTTATAAAGGCGGTTAAAATCAATGATAAAATCAATACTACTTAAGTGACCAGTTTTACAATATAAATGTTCTGTTAGCAGTCAGGAGGAAGATTGTTAAAAAGCAGGATCCTATCGTGACTGAACTTACTTCTGAATAGGCTGCATGATAATCAGTTTTACAACCTTATTCAATGCCGTTTAGCGAGAATTTAGAAATCTTTCATATATGTCGGCATGTTACACGAATTTTAGGCCGTACTGTTCGTGGAAGTCGAAGAAGGTAACATGGCATTAACTTACGTCCCTCCGAAGTTGCACCGAAATGGCGGGAAAATGAATCTTGCACGAAAACTTTGAGACATTGCCATCGCGTAATGTTTTCACGGAAATACACGTATGGCTGATTGGCGGACTGTTGAATTTCATAAAAAAGACCGTTTCGCTGGATTTGTCATAGGGTAGAGTAGTCCTCAGAGTAGAGAGGTTTTTTAGCTGCTGTTGCACAGAATCTTCCAAATAAAGCATCCGATTTTGACGTGGACATTTTTCTTCAGTTTGATGACATAAAAAGAGACATTTTGAGATAACGCAGAAGACAATTTTGTCAGATCTAGCCGTTGGCAGTTTACCACTATTGTGGATTGGTATATGCTTTGATTATCATATGATTATCAAATATGATTATATTTTTCGGTCGAAGAAGTTCTTTGGGAAACGGAAGCAAAATTTATTTTGCATTTTCGACATTGGCTCACCAGGTGTTCTTCAGACAGTTTTGGAATTGTACGTACGTGGAAATTATTTCGTTCAACCTGGTGAGCCAGCGTCGAAAATGCAAAATAAAGTTTGCTACCGTTTCTCAAGGAACTTCTTCGACTGAACTATACTTCTGGCGATGCCCATTCTCCAGTTCATGAATAATGATTTGAGAACTATTTAAAAACTGTACGTTGAATGGAGTTTCAGTGTCCCAGTAGCCTGCCAATTTCTATGCCTAATAGACACCTGGGTTAGAACTTAGCATCTGCTCTGACGTCGTTCTCCAAAAACTGAATAAATGTGCAGTATGTGTGAGAAAAGTAAAAAAACAAAAGAAAACACTGACCCAAATTGTCGAAGTGGTTGGCTGTGACAGTTGCCTTGGCAACTGGTGGAGCGCTTTTCGAGACTGGAGAGGTCTTCGTCGTGCCTCGCGAAGAGCAACCATCACAACGCAGCACACATGCAACCATCACAAGCCCGAGAATTTGAGTACCCATGAAGATGTCTGCAGCTACTTTGGCCCGCATTCAAAGGCTATTATAAGATTTCTAATCATGTTCGAAGACGTAGTTGGTTGATTTCAGTAATTTCCCATGCGCGATGGGTGTGTCTAGAGCGTAGCCCAGATCATTACCAACCGCACTGAAAGACCAGACAGGTCAGCGGGTCTCTGTGTGCTCTTTGGTCATGAGGTTAACCCGTCTTCGTCACTCACGTGCCCCTCCTAGAGAGTGCCAAGCTTTTTCAGCAAAGCGATTAGCTTAACAACTTTTGGTAGGCAAAATAATAAACCCAAAGACTTTAAATACTCCCATGGTTAATTTAGAAAAATCAATTTATTAGGCAAATGTGTTTTCGGCAATTCTTCGTCAGGCAATTTACTTTGCGAAAAGATGAAAAGTTGAACGTGTAGAAAAATCAATGATTGTCCGAGAAGGGTGCCTATTGGCCACTACGGACTGCGTCATTCTGCGCAACTAGACAAGGTTGGCGTGTTGGGTATGTGACTGCTACTAGTGAGTGGGAGCGATGTGCTACCGTCACCTGGAGTCAGCATCGGCCACGGAAAGGACAGGGCTTGTGTTAGAGTTTTCTGACAGCACAGCACTGGATTCGTTAGCCGTTTAGTCACTGCTTCCACTGTTTTCAGCACCCCGTTGGTGCAGGCCTTTTGAAAAATTCGTTAGTTTCCGGTTGACAACCCGAAAAGTTTTACTATTATCGATTCGGTTATTCGTATAGACAAGGTGTACGATAATAAAGCTTGAGATCGATTGAGTCTCACCTTTACTTAAACAGGCCGGTACGTGTTCACCTACTCTCTTTTCCAGGCGCCTCGCTGTTCGGTCTTTGTATCCTGCTCCACAGGAGCCTGAATACCCGTAACCAGACCCATAACGCCGGCTAACTGCTCAAAAAATAAGTCAACGGTGCCCAGCTAAAGAAACTCCAGGTATCATATGAGTCTGTTAAATGAACTCAGTTATAAGCTTAAGATAACTAAAAATGAAAGAAAAATATTTCCTACGCCAATGGGTGCTGGCAACAGCTGAAGCAGTGGATATACGCCTAATCGAAGCCCACTTGAGGCAATTATTGATTTTTCCGCACGTTCAAATTTTCAGTGTTTGACAAAGTTAATGGCCTGATGACGAATTGCGGAAAACATGTTTGCCTAAAAAACTAACGGTCCAAAATTCTTTTCTCAGAGTTTTAAATTTGCACTTGGAGTAAGTCTGTGCATTCAAGGCCTACGCGAGTGGACCGAAATCTATCAGTCTCTGCGAGATAACCACGTCCTACTCACATGCTATCAACAAGCACAGAGAGTAGTTTGCTGCATCTAAATATTGACCTGTGCTGCCAGTTTGGCAAATATTCTAAGCGTAAACGAGAGGAATTTAAGCACCTTATAATTAGAAGGGTATTTTTCTGAACCAAACGAGAGCTTTTCTTTGAGCCCATACTTCAAAAAAGACTGAACGGACTATTGAATATACAATAACACCTGCATACGATATTATTATTCACTTTTATTGAGTGTATTTTGTTGTGTGGCCAATAAGACGAGCACTTAAAAGCCGACAATTTTTCAGGGCAGAAATATTATGGCGTTGTCGTGCACGATCGCTTGCTATCCAAAATCTGCTTAACATATATTTCTTCATAAAAATGCAAATAGCAAATGTAGTCTAGGTAATGCATCTTATATAACCCTAGCCCCTGTGTTTTGCTTTCTAGAAACGGTGGTAAAGAGGCTTTTGGGAGGGGGGAAATGATAGGCAGTAAAGAAATTTGGAGAATTGAAAAGTGAAACATTTAGTTGAATTTGTTTCCCACGGCTGCTGCGAGTAAACTGTTACGTATGTAAATTGAAGGTGTGCGCGGGGCTTCGCGCCGCGGACTATACTAATCTTATCGCAGAACGGTATGTCTGACCTCAGGTTAGTTGAAGTAGACGATCTTAAAACCACCAATTCTATTTTTTCAGCAATTTCGCGAATCCTGCATTTTTCAAATCGTTTTTTCACAATGTTTCAAAAGATAATACAAATTTGTAAAATCAACAGGTATAAATCAACAAAATTTCTGAATACAATAAAATAAAATGCATATAGCAGTTATTAAAGTACATTTCACGGCCTATCACAACTTTTCAAGCATAAAACTCCAGTAACCACCGTTTCGGTAGGACGAAAGGGTGGGACTAGTGTTATATGAGGTGCACTACTTAAATTGCTGTTGCCAAAACGCATTTCGGGAGCTCGGGCACATTTCATGAGATCTATCACTGACTTTACTAAATCATAAAGCCTACAGTAATCATTTTGCTAATTATGAGCTGCATAGGCTACTCTCCAGAAAAAATGTCTTGAGATGACAATAATAAGGATAAATTGATGCTGTTACGTTCTCGTGACTCTGGGGTCTCCTCTTCGTATGGCCCTTTGGATGAAAATATTACTCGCCATGGACCCCATGGCTGCCCCCAACATTCACGGCAGCATGCTAGTCCTAACTTTCACATACTTTCTGCCACAAGTGACAGTTTTTCTCCTAAAAACCACAAATTCCATTCTTGTTTGATTTTTGAGCCATACCTCAGGAGTTTTTTCCTTGTCTGCTCTTTTTGCTCAGTACACTGCTAGCTCGTGTTAACTGGCATCACCAAATGCGAGTGTATTACTTGAAACAAGCGAGAAGTCGTCTAATATTGTGTCAACGACTTCTTTGAAATGTTCGGCTGTGCCGATGCATTTCTTAAATGCTATGTACCAATAGGGAGTTCAAAAGCGTTGCCTACATTTCCTTCAATAAACTTAACTTGACATACTAACAGCCTAAGTACTAGTTAAAAGGCCCAGACACGTGTTTCGACGTTATTATGCCGCTGCTTGGCGCAGCTGCGAGGCGTCCCCCAGTTTTCCCAGTCTGCTTTTTGGCCTTTTATTTAGTACCTAGGCTGTTAGTATGCTAAGTTACAACATCAATTTATTCTAATAAAGTCTCTCTGTCAGTAGGAAGTGGATATTTCGAAGTGGTTGATGGGTTTCAACACCAATATACACTTGCAATTTCGGTCTCCGCCTACCGACCTTAAATACACTGATATGTACCGCAAACAGAAATAAATTTATCAAGAGATTACAGAGCTTAATAATAAGGCTATGGTGAGACCCTGTCAGCAGAAAATATAAGGTTTCTGACGTAAATGCAAATACTTTGTCTACTGCAGTCGGCTGTACTGCACTTTCTAGTAGGCAGCTATAATGTCTCTGTGATTCGTCACCGAACTTGTTTGTATATCTGTATGTACGCAACAACAACAAGAAATCTAATTTTGTGCCTTGACCGGGTGACTTCTGGCTTTGTTGCCCTGTAAACTGCATTTCTAGTCAGGTCAGCTGTCAAACGGTTGATGACGCTGCTAATGCAAGTGAACATGCGAGTCCCAGGAAGTAATTGAGAAGTAGAAGACGACTCTATCGCTGGGACAATATATTTATTCACCTGACGTTTCGAAATCCGTCGCGGATGCATCATCAGAGAGATACTCACAGAACAGAAGTAGAAACAGTTTGTGCGTGCACAGGGTTCTGCCGTAAAATTTAACCCAACAGAAAAATCGATAAATGTCTTTGATTGTGCGCTGATTCGTTTTGTCAGCAATGACCATCTGGCTGAGACTAAATTTGGCCAAAGCCAATTGCCGCTTGGGGAACCACACAGGCCACCACATCATCTTATACCAACACCAAAAGGCCAGATGGTCATTGCTGACAACGAATCAGCGCACAATCAAAGACTGTTATAGATTTTTCTGTTCGTTTAAATTTTACGGCAGAACCCTGTGCACGCACAAGCTGTTTCTACTACTGTTCTGTGAGTATGCCTCTGATGATGCATCCACGACGAGTTTCAAAACGTCAGGCGAATAAATATATTGTCCCAGCGATCGAGTCGTCTTCTACTTCTCTGTTGATGACGTGGCAAAAAGTGAGATCTGTTTCAGATTGACTCTTAAAGTCAGCAGATCTCTAATTTTGACAGCTAGACCAGCTGACCACAGCCCCAACTAGCATAAACGCAATGAGTTGTTCTCTTATCAACAGACTGTGTACAGAAGGTCACCTTTGCGTAATTACTCTCCTTCATAGAGAATGCCAGTTTAAGTGAGCATGGCTGTTTTCACCAGCTAGATAGTATTTAAAAGAAACAAGTCCCGCACGGCCGATGTTAAAAGGTTATACGTCATGGAGGAGCCCGAGTACCCGTAACCGGACCCCTTAACGCCGGTTAAATACTTGACAATTGAGTGAATAGCGCCCGGATGAAGAAACTCCAGGCATTATATGCGCCTGTTAAATGAACTGAGGTGTAAGTTAAGGAAAACCCTAAGTTGAAAGAGAAAAATTTCCACCTGAGCAGACAGATGGCCGCAGCATATCAGAAGCAGGGAGTCCTGAGCAACTGAAGTGGCAGGGTAAAAGGTTTGAACCTTAGATTTAAGAACTGAATTCATACCGATCAATTGATGTAAATGGTTCTGCATGGCCAGTGCCTTCGTTGCGACGCGCCCATCCTGGCATGTGTCGTTGGAATGAGGGATGATAATATACCTTAGCCAGCTTAGCAAATGTCGAGACGCTGAGGCTTTGAGAAGGATAAATTATAGTTTTATCAACCCCTGAAGAAGAGGAAGAAGAAGGTACGGGAACATGGGCCAAAGTATATTGATAATGACGTTTCGGACACTCACTCGGTTCTATCGTCAGAGTAACTATGCGATTGTTTCTGTTTGCCGGGGCTGTTTCAGCCTTGCCGCATGCCTGGTATTATACCCATGCTCGACGCACGAACTTTGACCTGTTTGCTTGCTGCTGACCGACGGTGAGTTTGACCCCTGGTGGATTCATCTGACCTTTGCCCCCTTTGCGGCTGTCGTAAGTCAGCGTACGGACTGGCCTGACCCTCGTCGACAGACTGATTTATCAGTTTTTGCTGACCACGTGAACTGATTTCAGCTTTTTTGGCATGGTGGTGAGGTAGTGTTCCACGCTTGCCACGTGGCTCCTGGCCGCCTCCTTCCCTATTTTTATTTTGACCCCTGTTGTAGTCTACGCTTGAGTTGGCTTTGCATTCCTGCTGGCCTTCTTCGAACTGAATCGAACTGTGTACGTAACCCCCGGTAGGCAGGATAAATGGCGGTGGCTCTGTCAAGTGTGCCAGTCGAAGACCAACTTTCCAGCAGAAATCTAGCCATCTTATTATTGGTTCGGGCTCTTACCCCTGCTTTTTCAGAGGCAAAACTGTGGTTCTTTTGCTGTGCATGGTCATAGACCATATACAACTTATCCTTGTGGCTGATTGCCTGTTGATACTCAGGCAACCCTGTGCCAAGGCATCTACCCAGTCCATGTCCTCGCACCTTCTTCTTTATCTTCTTTGGGGAGTGGTGGAAATGACAAGATATCTAGACCTCAAGTATTCACGCATATACGGGTAAATTAGCTTCAATGATACAGGCAAATAAAATGTCAATCCATGTACTGAAGTATGTCATTGTACGCGGCATAAAATTATAAATTAGACTGCATTTCCACGCAGAATCTTTATCGTCAAGATATTGCGTTGATGGCAGTATAGTCTTGGTGTTGCTACAAAGTGGTGTTTAAAGTGATCTACTAAACATAGTAGGTAATTATTGACGAAGTCGCTTGGTGGATGAGAGCTAGACACATTCGAGACTTGGCATGAGATAGTGTTCACATAATTTGTAGCAGAGGCATTCTTTGGGAAAATGAGTAAGTTTATTCAGTAAATTTTTGACTGGATCCCCAGGTCATCGTCAGACTTGAGAGTAATGTGCAAAGAACAGTTCATATAATTGTCGATTAAATATTCGAACTTCAAGAAGCTCAAATCAATTTGAATGAGAACAGATTAAAAATGCAGCATTTTAATCTAAGAACAAGCTTAAATATACACAATTTATATATGACGAATACTTCCACATTTTCGACGGATATAGCCCTCAAAATTGACGGTAAAAATTCGGAGCATTACCCCATGAACCCCCTCCCACTTGTCAGAGAAATGCTCTTTTTACTGTACTTGTAGAAACAGAATCAATATAATCAATCAATCAATAATCCAAGCAATGTATGCAGAGTTGGCAACGCTATCAGCTGAACACATGCCGAAGTGGTTGCTCAGGGCGGAACATAAAGTACCCAAGAGCTCAATCACTAAGGCCTTAGTGGACACTGGCCACACAGTCGACCAAACAACTGCATTCAAGGTCACACATCGGGCGACGACCGGGCGTATCTTACGTTTTGCGGAGGCCGATGCAACATGGAGAAGAAGGCCGGAACTCTGTAAGCAGCTGGACCATGTGATCAACCTCGCATTGCCGTGGTAACAATCGATACACTCATTCCCGCTTACGCCTCCTCGTCACCCTTAGGACTGACTGCTACCCTGTCCCTGCCCCTGTCCCTGTTCGGTCCCCCCCCCCCCTTTTAACCACGTCCTACAGGCTTACATGAACTGCCATGCTGCGACAATTACCTCCCCCCTCGTGTTCCCCTCACCATGCGCCCACATCTATGACTAATTGTTCCTACCCTCTTTGCCTATCAAGTTCCAGCCTTCGAGACTGACACTTAATTGGACAGTTAATTCTCTTATTAATAGGCAACGACTGTCTGCAGCTGATTGAGCGGTCACTAAATTTCAGGACGTCATTCAATTCTGCTCAACTCGTGATCCTCACCTTGTTTAAATTTCTTTCGGGAAAACAATGTCTCAATTAATTTTTAACCTAAACTATCATAACAACACTCCCCGTAAACTGGAAAAGTAACACTAACAATGCGGAGAGTATGTTATAAAATTTTGACAAGTTGAGTACCGACCACTCTGATCTATCTTCGGATATAAAGTCGGTAGCAGAAACCTGGTTGTCCCAACAAATGAACGACCGTGCGTTAACCACGCCTGTCTACGAGAGACTGAGAATGGCGCCGGTAGTAGGCGTATGTAAAACATTGGCTTATAGTATCGGACATAAGTAAGCTAACGTATACTTCCAAAGCGATATGACTGTCTATTAAAGTTCAAGAATCGTTGATGGCCTGACAATCGAAGGTCGATCAGTCAGTATATTTGGATTACAAGACAGAAGCCCTTAAAATGCCATTTAAGCGCCACAGAAATGCATAGAACGTTGTGAAATGTAACATATTGTTACAGGTCGCCTTTTATGCAAAAATGCATAAACATATTCAGAAAATATGAATAGCTGACAAGGTGAGCCGTTTGCGAAAAAGCAACGTGCAAAACGTTCACTGCACATCCACTATGCCATATTCTTCCACGCCACCTTTAGTATAAATAAAAGCTTTATTGAAATCAAGCAAGTAGAATGTTTGCAGTCATTTCTGTTAGGTGAGGGGTTGAAAGTTTGCATTGGCCTTTAACAGGTGATTATTCGGACGTCACTTGATGAGCGAACCTACGGCTTATGCCTGTCAGGTAAAGGGGTAAGAGAAGATTTCTGCATGACCACAACTCCTAATCATTGTGATTGTTGCAGCTCGGCCCATGCACATGGCTCAGAAGCAGTCTTCCATCGTCACCTTCTGAACATCAACATTTACAACCGCAGTGAAAGACCAGACAGGTCAATGGGTCTCTGTGTGGTCTTTGGTCATAAGGTTAAACTGTCTTCGTCGCAGGTTCTTGTATCGACTGTGTCTGAAGTCTGTCAAATTTTTCTTTTTAGTCTTGACGAAGCGCATAATGACATTTAAATTAATTCGACCCCTTTCTAGAGAACCTTAACAGCATTATCAATCGTAAAGGGGTGCTGCACTATTTAATAAAATGTGCAGTGTAGAAAAAGAGCCAAATCAAAACCACACTGACCAAAGTTCATGGACTCGTAGGGCATTGTAGTTTCTTCGGTGACTTGTTAAGATGTTGTAGAGACTGGTGGGCTTTTATTGTTTTCCTGCCAAGCATAACCCTCACAGCACATTACCAATACAACCGTTGA
This sequence comes from Ligula intestinalis, assembly GCA_036362985.1. Taxonomy (NCBI): domain Eukaryota; kingdom Metazoa; phylum Platyhelminthes; class Cestoda; order Diphyllobothriidea; family Diphyllobothriidae; genus Ligula; species Ligula intestinalis. The sequence continues at coordinate 102,827,745 of JAYGXS010000001.1, read as the reverse complement.
GGCATGAAAATACGGGTCCATATGACCGTGTGTGTAGCTGGTGGCTGCTGTATTCAAATACACTCATATGAATTATAATTCATCTTCTGCTTACTGGAATAAATTTGGAGATTTGCTGACGTTTTGGACAGCTGGGCTGGTTGTCCTTTGTCAAACGAATACTGACTTTTATCGATAAGCAGTTTAAATTTGCGGCTGTAAGTATTGGCCTTGAGCTGATCGATTCTTCTCCGTTCGTTGTCTGGCCTTACGTGTTGATTTTTGGCTTGGCATGACAGCAATTGGTGGTCTTATACAAGCGAACATGTGAGTCCAAGTAAGAAGTTGAGAAGTAGACGATGACGCGATCGCTGAGAAAATATGTTTTTTTGCCTGACGTTTCGAAATCCATCGGGAATTCATCATCAGCGACATACTCACAGAACAGTAGCAGAAACTGTTAAGTGATTGCCATATAGATATAAATGGAAACTAAAGACACGTACTGCTGCCCTTAATTCAGGAAACCACAGGATAAAAGTGGTTTGCACAATGAAACGCAGAGTATAAAAGGTAATTTTTTAAAAATTACTGATCATCCTGTATGATGGCAGCAACGAGAAGGCGCTCCAGAATGGCTCATTCTGACTTACTTATCGAAGCCGAACAGCCCATGATTGTCATCGTGTGTGGGCAGCTGATTATCGGGTTGTCTGTGCTTTACACCTTTCTATGCCTTAGGGTGCTATTGAGGGGCGTTAAAGCTAATAAGGTTAATCCTGATGGCTGCCATCTTGCAGGCTCGGTTCCTTAGGAGAGGAGATACGTCTTAGGGAGGCCAGATCCGTAGGAACAATGTATTGTAAACAGAAGAGTAAGGAGGAAGTTGCAACTCAGTCTGGCATGGCGTTCGACAGTGAGAGCCGTGTGAGCGGGCAGGATCGTTACAACGGCCAAAGACGCTGCCTGCGTCCGCTTCCGGTCGGGACCGATTCTTATGTATGGTCAGCGCGGTAATTGTCGAAAAGGCCTCGAGCGGGCTTTGTGTGAATCAGCCTCAGGACGATGCTTGGCCCGACCAGTTTGGAGCGTGTGTGTGCACCCCAGTCGCGCAAGGGCAAAAGTTGCGCGTGGCATGCGTACCTGGGCCATTGCGCTAGATCAAGCGCGAGTGAGCGACCAAGGTTACGAGACCTCATCTGTGACGTCTCGCGTTAGGAGGCGGTAGGCTATAGAACCCTTACAGTGCTGTGTAGCTCATCGCAAGCTACCAGGCGCCGCTTAAAACAATGATAAATTACATGCTCGATCAGAAGTCTATTAGACTGGTCGACCAAACCATGAAGAAAGAAGGTATCCTGCGCTGTTCATCGCACAACAGATACTGTGCAATTCTAGCCTATAGATAGTAAACAATAGTGTTTTGCGACATAAAGTCATGGCAGAAGCTTGATGTGTCAGTTTATAACCTTGCGTTAACCCATAAGCTTATTATAAATTTACTCAAAACTGTATACTGGGTGCCAACTTCCTACAAGCACACGACAATTCCCCCGTCGATTTCGACGATGGGCACCACGCGCTCCAACAAGCCGCAGCAAACGCTGAAGCAAGCCAAAGCATACACAAAGGCAAGCTGGGCAAGCAACACGAAAGCGATAGCAAGCAGAAGCGACGCAGAGAACTCGTGCGAGAGAAAACAGGAGTAAAGGCAGACTCGCACAGAATCTACCCACTCGCTCGCCACTCCCACCTCCGTTTCCTGTGTAAAGACAAAGTCAATAAGACCGGGGATGAGGGAGGGTGTAGATGGCTGGCGCAATAAACACTCAGCACGCGCACACTTGACACAGCCATCTCGCTAGGTATGCGCCCGGTTGCGCGGGAGCGCCATAAAGGCCACATTAAGAGGGAGCCATTGCAGCCTGACTCTCAATCCTCCCTCTCCTCCCGTACGCACACACAGATACACGCGTACAGAAGGAGCAGATACGTTGGGGCCCGAGTTTTCCCGTCAGTTGGCAGACCCTCCAAGCCACGGCTTTTAGCGCACCGTGATAGATTCAGACGCATTCAGATTTATTTTAGTGAGGGAAGAAACGCGCCGAGGTCGACCTCACTCTCTCCCCCACCGCATAGTGACCGCCTAGCTTTTCGGGCACCCGCAGTGGGGCCTGAAACCCAGTGGAAGCGCGAGCGCAGTCACCAACAGGGAATCAGAAGTGAGAGAAAGTGCCAGCGACTTCCAGGCCGCAGGAACCGCGGTTGGCTGAAGACTGGCATTGCATGTGCATACAGACCATTGGATCTCAGAAGGGTGAGAGCAGCCCTGCATGCAGCCTGGTCCAACACCCTCCTGAGAGGGGTAACCAGTCAGTCAACGACTGAAAGGCACTACCTATGCTCCGTCGTCGGTTGGCGTCCGTGGGCGGGGCTGAAAGGAGAGCAAGAGTCAACTGGTGAACTTTGCAATTGTGGGCGTGCAGAAGAAGAAGAAGAAGAAGAGGAAGATGAAGTAGAAGAAGAAGAGGAAGAAGGAGGAATGTAAAAAACGAAAGGAAAAAATAGAAAAATGGATAGGAAGAAGAAGAAAGTGAAAGAGGGAGATAGATAGAGGAGGCGAGGGGGGAACGCAGACAGGCCGAGAGAGAGGGGAGGAAATCAAGTATAGAGAACAATGAGAGCAAAATCTTAACTTACCTTGCAGCAGAGAATCTTCAGTAACTTCTGAGGCTGACATGTTTGCTAAAGACAGAACTATAGGTGCCGCTATTATGAGTATTATTGCGGTAATGGAGCGAGTAATATAACTACAAGAGCTATTATGGGGCAGTAAAGGCAAGACAGTATTCGACAGATTCATCAAGAACGGCCTCCAATTACCTGAGGGAGCAGGCCCTCACCTGTGTTCCCGACAACATAGACGACGCAATCGTGACGCAATCGTGACGCGAGGTGACTAGTGAGTGGTGCTGAGGCTGGTGGTGGGGATGTGTGAGGTGCTGGGTTTGCCGACATCACGGTCAGTGCCGCTGTCGTGAATGCGCATGTGACCTAGTAGGCCCATGCGATGAGCGAATGATCGGGGGCAGTGTGGGCAGTGAAGGCGGCGGTCTCGTCTGTGTGTTGGTGCTCCAGGCGCTAGTTCACCGGTCTCTGTGCGATGGATTCGCAAGTGACCGACTAGACCGATGCGTGAGGTGAATGTGTGATTGCAGTGAGGGCATATCAGGTCCTCAGAGCTGGTGGAGGATTCAGGTGTGGGGATGCGAGTTGTGGTGAGCAATGATGTGGAGGAAGTTGTGGGTGAGTTGGAGTCGGTGGATGAGGGCAACGAGGCATCTCGCGCGTCGATTATTGCCGTCGAGGTGGAGGCTGGAGTAGGGTCTGGTGGAGTGTTTGGTGCAGTAGACGTGGATGCTGTCGGAGGAGGGTTGCACGGCTTCCGGAGGTGACCGACCAAGCCAATGCGTGCACGGAAGGTGTGTTGAAAACGAGGGCACGTTGGAAGGGCTTGGGTGGTGAGAGGGTGCGTTCGTGTGTTGTGAGACTTGCGTGGCGTCCGTTTTGCCTTGGCGGCGGCGATCCAACCGGCTTCGTAGATTGCGGCGCCTGTTTTTACCGCTCTTCGCCACATAAATCGGTCCTGTGCTAGCTCCTCCCAGTTTGTCGTGTTGATTTGGAGACACTCCAGGGAGTTCTTCAGGGTATCCTTGTAACGTCTATTCTGTCCTCCTTTGCGACGAGTACCTACGGTGACATCGCCATAGAACAGTCGCTTGGGTAGCCGTTCGTCGTTCATACGTACCACGTGACCGCTCCAGCGCAGTTGTATCTGCCTGAGCATGGCCTGGATGCTGAGAACTCCCGTTCTCTCCAGGATTTCTGTGTCCGGAATCCTTTCCTGCCACTAAACCTTTAATATTCGACGTAAACAGCTGATATGAGAGTGGTTCAGTTTCCGCGCTTGGCTAGCATAGACAGTCTAAGTCTCCGCTCCGTACAAGAGTGTTGACAGCACAACAGCCTTGTACATCTTCAATTTCATTGACAGTTGAAGACCATGACGATTCCATACGGAGGCTTGTAGCCGACCGAAGGCTTGACTGGCTCTGGAGGTTCTGCGGGCGATCTCGGCGTCTATTTTAGTGTTGCGGGAAAGCGTACTGCCGAGGTAGGTGAAGGTGTCCACGTTCTGCAGTACGGCTCCATTGACGTTGATGTGTGCGGGGTTGAGGTCAGCACCTGGCGGCGGTTGATGCATAACCACCGTCTTATCCGTGTTGATGGTGAGGCCGAAGTTAACGCAACCTGCTGCAAAGAGGTCCATGCTCCTTTGCATGTCCGCTTCGGTGGTGGTGTTGAGAGCGCAGTCGTCCGCAAACAGCATATCATGAACTGTGGTTGTGGAGACGCGCATGGGGGCCTGCATCCGACGAATGTTGAGAAGGTTTCCGTCCGTTCTGTAGTTAATGGGAATTCCGGGACGCTCGTCACGGTAGTCGTCCATCAGCATGGCAGAGAACATGAGACTGAAGAGGGTGGGCGCAAGGACACAGCCCTGCTTCACTCCATTGGTCACTGCGAAGGCTTCAGACAGCCTTCCGTGGTCTGTGACGCGCGCCATTATCCCATCATGGAGTTGTCGAACCATGTGGGTGAAGCGTTCCGGACAGCCAAACTTCTGCATTACCTTCCAGAGTCCGGGCCGGTTCACCATGTCGAAGGCTTTTGTCAGATCTACGAACGTAGTGTAGAGGTGGGTCCGCATCTCTTGACATTTCTCCTGCAGCTGACGCACGGCCATATTAAAGCATATTATTTACTGGTATTAAGATAAATAATCACTAGAATTAGAATTTTTAATGTAGGCACACTACCGCTGGCAACAATTACCTAGTATTCGTGGTCAAAACTGAGTAGAAACTGCCACAGTCTCGTGGATAGAGCTGACTGGGTGGAAACCAAGGTAAGCCCTGTTGTGTTCCGGGCTTCAAACAGAATAGCATAATTCGAGGTTCACACTTCTACCTGAGAGTGAGGGGATATGAGCTCAGCGCTGACTTTAATCAGCGCTACTTCTGAATAATAATAGCTTCAGTTATAGTACTTGTACTAATATCACTCAGTTATACTCCTAGTTAGTAGTAGTCGTAGTAGTAGAAATAGCAGTAGCAGTACTAGCCTTGGTTTTCCTTGAGTTTGTCTGACACCTGCTGAAGGTGTGTGGGGATTAATAGTACAGTAGTACCAGCACAAAAGACTACTGCCACTCAAGCCTTATTTAGGCAGTGTTCTGGCCTGCATTGGAAGAAGCGGCCTACGCCCGATCCCCTTCGGTGATCTTGATTCTGTCTTGTTCAAACGAGTTGGGCATTTAGAGTGAGGTAGGCGGTTGTACGTCTATTTTACTTAAATCTCGTCACGGACTCCAGTCACCATCCCTGTTCTTGAGCATATGGTAAACTTCATCGAAATCGATGGTCAAACTATCAGCCAGGTCACCATAGACTGGAGCAAGTTGAATAAATCCGTTTTCTCTGATAAAAGTAGCTTTCGATGCCTAGTAACTCACGCTGTCACTCTGTTCATCTAACAAACGCTCGATGAGGAGCAAAACCCGTAAGATTGGGTCTGCTGTGCACTGAACCATCCAAGTAGTAATAATACATTTTTGAGAAGAATATAACAAAAAGGCACCCAAATGCAAGTGAACGCCTGGGACAATTTTAAGCAGCAGACGGCAGCATAAACAGTGGTTTAAGAAACACAAAAAGGAGTACAGAAAGCAAGTTAGAAGACACCAACAAAGTCCGGCTGACCCGGAATGGGATAGCGGTTCGCGATGGCAACATTGTTCAAGCCTCTTCAGTCACCACAGGGTTGGCAGTCATCAGTGGCAGCCTTTGTGACTGTGGAGGGCTGATGCCCATGAGCTTCAAGATTTACGTATCATGTCCATTTGAGCATGTGCTCAAACTCGGCATTGGTGGCGGACAGTTGTGTAGACACGAGATGACGAAGTCGAGAAAAAACAGGAGGATCCGTGGTTAGAATGTGATGAACAACATCGCGCGGCAGGATGGAAACGCTGAAGGGTGGGACGGGTGAGGCCGGGATATTTGGAAAAAAGCTGCCAAAATGGATTATAGGGTCAGGATACAAGACGGCAAGTTGATGAGGCACCTCGGAGAAATGTGTATCCCAGGCGGTCAGATTGGTTGTCTAGTCGTGTTGACGGAAATTACGGCAGTCGGCCAAAAGATCGAATGTGTCAAGAACACGTGCACCGAAAATGGCGCATGGCACTTCAGAGACAACAAAGACCCAAGGGAAGAGACGCCGGAAGCTGAGGTCCAAAGCGAGGAAACAGGTATCAAATGTGGCATTTGCGAGATGTTGATGGCTTCAAGGAAGAGGCCGGAGTTTGAACACTGCTGAAGGAGCAATGAGACTCAACTGAGCGCCAGTGTCAACCAAGAAAGTCCGGGTGCTGTAGACGTAGAAGGTACGACCAGGGCTAGAGATGGCATCGGGGTTGGTGGCATTGACATTCGGGTGGACTGGTTTAAGCCATTTTATCCGATTAGAGATGAAGGAGCAGCGAGGGTTGCAGCGAAGATTTCAAATAACGAGCGAGCCAATAGGAGGGAATTTATTTCGAATTAAGAGATTCCACTTATTTAACGAGGTGCTAGTGCGTGTCTGTGTCTGCCGTTGAATTTTGCTCCCAGAGCGTGGGCCCTCGGTCACCTGCAGCAAATCAGTGAACTGATGCAGTTTGATTGGCTATGGTTCACAAGACAAATGTTTCGCTTGCCGAGGTCGGTGCTGGAACGGACTGAACTCTTCAGCCTTGATGCCATTGCATGGCTTATTCTTCGGTTTGATGAATGTCTGCGACTGTATCAAACTCCAAATTGTTCAGAAACTTTTTTCACTCGAATTCATTTCTCTTGGGTTAAATCTAGTATTCATAATACTAAAAGATGTGAAATGGGAAAGCATTTCGCGTATAAAAAGACGGAAGCTTGTATTATACTGTTTTGCATTAATTCTAGCTTTTGTCCGTTATACATTGACTTCCCCGTACTAGTGGATCGTTCTCGAAGGACATATACGATATCCGCGATTCGTCAACTGCAATCTTATTCAGCTTACAAATAGCCGGTTCTCGCTAGTTTTAAATGAAATCTCCATTAGAATGACTTTCAGTACAGTCAATCCTTAGCTTATAAAATTTCTGAAAAAAACGGCTTAAGCGCCTTAGTTTCCGGTGTACGAATGGTACGCTACGTACGCACACCAGTAGTTTATTAATATATAAGGCCTTCTTATTTCATCCAGGTAGCTGGACATAAATTAACACAATTCTTCATTGTACATGTTCGGATAGTTATATATATATATGTTGGCGACGATCATCAACCAGAATTTAGCATAGACGGTCACAAACTAAATGTCCCAGGTGTTATCAAGGACTTGGGCACATCCTATTCTTAAAGTCTCAATCTGTCAGAGCACTGTGCCCTGATAAACTAGAAAGAACGCCGAACCACCGGATTTATCCTTAGAAATTTTAAAACTATCAAGGTTAGAACTAGCCTTCATAATATGTACGTGAGACCTAGTCTTGAATACTGCTCGCCCCTATTCAGCCTTCTGCGCACTAGTGAACGGAAGAAAATAGAATCGGTGCAGCACTTCTTCACTAGAAGTGTTTTCACTACAGAACACCGTAACTTAACCTACCAACAAAGGTGCGAACTTATAAAGCTGCATCCCCTGCAACTTCGTATATAACAGAAGGGTCTTTTTTTACTGTTTAAACTTTTGAATGGCCAAACCTTTAACCCTCTCGTTAAAATAAGGCAGCTCGAGCACTCTCGGCGCGCCAGTCATCGAGATATGTAATTATTTCTTACTATCGCACGCACAGTTAAGTACCGGCAATTCTTTTTGGTAAACGCCAAACCAATATGGAATAAGCTGCCCAGAAGTATTAAAACCCAGCAAAGCTACCCCATGTTTAAGAGGGCTATCACTAATTTTCTACATTCAGGACAACTTTCACGAATTTTGTGCGCTGACTCAGTGGAATCTCTCTTTCACTCTGATGGCGTTCGTGGACTTTGAAACCTGCCAGGCTTCGTGCTCAAGATAATGCTGCTGAAGCTGCGGCCCGCAATCGGCTAACCCTTCAGCTGACAGCGCACAACTTTTGCCGATAATTATTGAAGGAAGACATAGAACAGTGTGTTCTTGTGCTAACCTTCTCCGTCCCGAACTAATGTCCCTTAACGATATGCAACTTTTCTCCTGCTGAGAGGTCAACTCAGTTTACAACTGTACATGTTTTCCGTTTGTACCGTACCTTTGAAGTCAGGTTTTTTTCACTTGAAACAAACTCCCTATCTTTCCCAGTATTGGCAAAACAAAAATGAAAATAAAACCAACACTGGCTGCAAAAGAGAGAGTTTGTTCCATGTCTTTTCCTGTCTTCGAGGTTTTGGAAGGCGCACAAGAGGTGCTCTACCAACTCTATAAAATTGCCTGTAAACTGTCACAATAAACATATATATAGACACTAAGCATTTTACAGATACAGTTAAGGCCAGACTTTTCTGATGCAATGACGAGGCCCTCCGGGCCTAAAATACAAATGCAATAGTACATTTTTACCATGTACTATTGTTACGGTGGAGCTTTTATGCGATTTTTGGTTATGAATAGGGAGCTCAATGGCGAAAGCCTTCTTCCCTTAATAAAGTGACTGAAGTGAAAGTGACTTATTACATTAAAGCGCACGATTTGCAATCAAAATTTGAAAAAAAATGTAAAAATAAATACATGGGAATATGAAAAAACTGTCCTCATAAACGAAACGAACTAGACACAAAACATTTAAGAACAAATTAACGAAGTTTTGCATGTGTTAGCTCCGGAATACTATCGCAGCGTATTGGCGATGCTAAATGACAAGAGCCGGTTAGATGGAAACCAAGCAAGGAGAACAGGCAGAAATAAAAATTCTTTGCGTTTTTTGGAAAGTACAGAATTTTAAATGGGATTGGGATATTTTTTTAGCAGAAAACCCTAATGGTGATGTTCCGAGACCAAAGGTCCCCCTTTGGTTCCACTTTGGTCCCACTGCACCGTGATTGCGCAAATGGGTGGCATTCAGTGCACTGGCTCGTGTAGTCTACAAGCTGTCATCAAAATCGATGGTCCAACACCCACACACAAACTCCCACGTCCACCTGAGAAAAACTCTACACGCTCGCATGCCTCCAGCATTTGCAACCTCCTCCCTCTCCAAATTCGACGCCGGGATCAAGGCCTTACACTGGCGACTACGTACATCAAGTGCAGTCTGAGCAGGCTCGGTTACGTCAAATGTTTATATAGTAGTAGCCCCTATCCCCCTGCCCCTCTATCCCCAGACCCCTCCCCTATTTGAATGTGTGTGCCCTGAACACGGGTTTTTCGCCCTAGGCATACGCCGGCAAAAGTTGGCAGAGCGAGGCATCGATCCAGGCGCCGCATTTGGAGATGGGGGAGGTAGCAAATGCAGGAGGCGTGCGTGCGCGTAGGGTTTTTCTCAGGTGGGCGTGGGAGCTTGCGTGTGGGTGTTCCACCATCGAATTTGATGACAGCTTGTAGACTACCCGGACCAGTGCACGGAATACCACCCATATACGCAATCACAGCGCAGTGGGACCAAAGTGGGACCTTTGGTTCCATTGGAACCACTTTACACTTTGGTTTCGGAACATTGCCATTAGGTAAAAACGGCCACCTTAGAGGGGATTTATACGGAAGCTCGGACCGTCATGCCATTGAGGGCGTTTGAGGGTTTGAAACACTAATCTTTGTGGTAAAAATCATGTAATGGTAAATGCTAACTTTCCCCACCGTATAACCGTACGACAGGACGACGAGATTGTCGCAGTTCGCATGGCGCAAAGACTTTCGCCCGAGTATAATCGTGAGGCATCGCAGGCGATTAATTGTGCATTGTAATATTTAATAAGAAAAAAATGTCAGTTACATGTAGCAAGTAGCATAATAATTGTTTACGGTGTCAAAAGGACACCTGTCGGATGTTATTATAGAGCACGCTACTATATTTATCCAGTTTCCGGTTGATAGACTATTTATTAGGTATTAAAGTGGTTGCCGACTGTGGTGTTAGTTATGCGAATGCATCCTTTGCACGGCTCAGTAAATCCAGTTGCTTGACGAGAACTTCAGTTTGCTTTTAAAACTTAGGTGTTCGCAGTGATTTAATAATTCCCTGCAACTTTTGGTACAGGAAAAGTGACGTTATAACAAACTACAAATCCGACGGCTTTATTTGAATGTGCCAAGGTCACTTCTGGCATGGGTCCCGGATGAAAATGGAATAATCGTTTTTCCGAAAGCTGTCCGAGTTTTGAATAGAAGGGAATCATCTGAACTCGACAAAAGATTTTCTGAGAGATTGAGATCAAAAATTTACTGGAGATGGCTAGTGTTTAGATGGGACACCTTTCAAAAGTGGAATTTCACAAGGGTCAGTTCTTGGGCCGATTCTTTTCATCCTTTACGTTAATGACATAGGGTGAAAAATTCAATCTGACAAGGCATTATTTGCGGATTATCTCAAACTGTGGACGGTAATAAAAAACGAAAGGAACTTCCACATATTGCGAGAGGGTATTAACCAGCTGCACTCTTCGAGCAAGATTCGGAGAATGAATTTCAATCCAAAATGTGTGCTAATGCAAATGTTATAATCGAGATGCCGCATAAATGCACTCTCACAACAACATCTCTTGGGAAACCAACCACTTGAAACTGGGATTATGCAAAGAGACCTTTGTGTTCTTATTGAAGATGACCTAAGTGTCAAAATACAGTGTTACAATACAAGCACAATGTTGGTCATGAGCGCCATATGAAGAACGTTTGTTAACTAGAATACAGATATCTTCGGAGAAGTGGATGGAATCTTCGTGCAGCCGCATCTGGAATACGTGATTAGGGCTTGCTTGCCTTAGCTTCGGAAGGGCATAGGGAATCTTGAAGGAGTTCAATGACGCGCTGTTTAGGCGGTCCCTGAAGTAAAGCAGTTCACATGCGAACAATATTTCACTGCTTTAAACCTCTTTCCCCTCGATTATCTAGAAGACAAAGGTGCCCTTGTAGCAACGTTTCAGTTACTAAAGGGGAACTGATCAGAATGTCAAGCGGTAGGCTCTGTTCCAAACGGCCCCAAGAAGGAACCTGAGAAGACATGATTGCAAGTTAATGAACAAAATGAGCTGCACAAACGAACGTTCATTCTTCTTCTTTCAAAGAGTCGTTCGACATTGGAACTCCATGCCAGAGTCTGTTGTGATTTAATCCAATGTGAACGTGTTCAGGAGGCATCTGGATAATCATCTGTTAATGGTTAATGCAAAATTTCCTACCCTCACCTAACAGAAATAGCAAGCAAGCAAATTCTGTGTTTAAGGCCCGGAGAACATCAGGGCTGGCCTTAATCCCCGCCCTCTTATCTCAATCCACCAAAATCTGTATCGGTTACTACTAAGTGAGGACTATGAAGACTAAGATACCGCTGATAGAAATAATATGTCAACGCTAATACTGCTAACACTTCTTATCATAATTACTACCACCAGTAAATAATATAGTAAAATAAAATAATCTTTCGATAGGGCATGCCATCGTCCATCAGTTTTTGCTGTATCTGGTGGAACATAGATAATCATTGAGGCGAGATCTTGGCTGGTTGAGCCATGCCCTTATCTGTTTTACGTTGCACAATATTGGTTCGGTCGGGAGAACGGCCATCCCAGTCAGAAAGTGTCTTTCAATTCCTGGGTCAGATAATATAGCTTTGTTGGGCTATCCGTACCTAGGGCAGATAAAAGTGACTTCTTAAAATATTCGTCTTACTCGAATATGTGAATCTCCAGCTGTCTATCCGGCAATTCAGTGCTAAATGGCACTTCAGTAGAGCAGGTTACCGTTAAAGTCGAACAAACGTTTTACTGCATGTAGAACGTCGGCCCCAAGTATGCACTCCCACGTTATATCGGGACAGATAACAAACTAGTATGTTATAGAAACGATATCAACTAATAGCTAGAGCTCTATCACGCAGTTATGTCACATAGTAGCGCCAGAAGCTGTTATCTGGCTAACTTTGGATTTACCACAGTATCTACTGTTAGGCTGGAATGTAGACAACGCCTCCTCTCTAATAAGGAGACACTTGTTTCACAATGAACTTAGCATGGCAAGTAAGCATTTCCCATTCAGTTCAGTCCAGTTTTATTGGAGGGCGGATAGGCAAACGCATTTTAATTCCTATCGGTGACATACTGACTAAAAATGCATCGATACAGTAGAAAAATTCAAACAGTGGCCGTTCACACGATTGCAGGTGCAAAGTTTGCAACCACCAGTTAGGGGGTCGTAGTGAACATAAATTACTACTCACTCGTCATTAGTAGTATAATTATAGAATTATAGAATATCTGATCATAGGCGATGCCAATGACACGAGCTATCAGATGGGAGAAAGCAAAAAAGATCAGACAGTTAAAAAGTCTTCGCGCAGTTCTCGGAAACTATAGAGGTTTCAAGTGCGATTTGGGGGCTTTTAAGGTGTCGCTTATGGCAAGAAATATACACCAGATAGGAGCGTCATACCTTAGGTATCTCGAGATAATTAAGGTGCCGGAGCTGCGATTACCATAATATGTCTTTCGACGAAGCGACTGTTCGTCGGGAGTTACCGGTGATAGATGACTCGAATTCACAGCAAGCTAAACCACTTTCTATGCTTTTCAATACCTCGTTTGAAGCTGGCTGTTTACCTGCCGATTGGAATCAGCCCGTTGTATAAGGGAGGCAGAAAGGTTTCCGCGAACAATTATAGACTAATTAGCCTTATTTTGATCTGTTGAAAAACCATGGAAAACATAGTTAAGCGAAAGCTGAAATGCTTCATGGAGAAGCATAACCTACTATCGGGGGCGCAGCGTGGATTCCGCAGAGGCAGGTCCTGCCTGACGAACTTGCTCTATTATTTGGAACGTACGACAATTGAAAAAAGAAATCTGTTCCATGCAATCTATATTGTCTTCAAGAAGGCATTCGATAGTATTCCACATCAATGACTGCTACACAAACTCAGCCGAATAGGTGTCAGAGGAAATCTCCGGTTGAATGCTTACTCAGGATCACGTGCTTATTGTGAATTCCACTCGATGAGCAGAGCATTAAAGTCACCCATAATCCAGACGTTAGGCCGAGCAGTTAGTCTTGCTAACTCCTCTAGCAGACCAGTGTCAACCTCCGAATCGCTACTCGGTAGTCTTAAGACGGTCATACCTTTAAGGCTAGGTGATTGCGGTACCTATATAACAAGTCAGGTAACCTTGGTACTGCAAGCAAACTGTTCTGTTCCTTCTGAAACTAGTATTCCATGCTTTACGTAAGTTATTACTCTTAGTCCTTGAAATAACACTGCACCATGTGACGGTCTATATTCTCCTGACTAAAAATTTGTTAACGTTGGTCATAATTCTTGAGATTTTGATGTGACGAATAGGGAGTTTAAAGGCACAAGCCCATTTGACTGACTGATGCCTTCTTATATTTCTTCGAAACAAATGAACTCCTGGCAATGCCACTTCTCGGTCATCCACCATTTCAGACAGCCAGGTTTCTCAATAGAAGTGAATATGCGAGTTCCAGGAAGCAGTTCAGAAGAACAAGATGCGATCACTGTAAAAAGTTTGATTTTCCTGACGCATCAGATTCTGTTGAGAATCCTGAATCATAGATAAATGTAGGATAGTCTGAGACATGCGCAGATAGGGGTGATAAACGCACAGATTGCACGGTATTTATAATTTGTAGCGGTCATCCATATGCGTGCTATAATTATCGGCTCGTGCAGCTACTGCTTGGGATATTTCAAAGTAACAATATCCTGGAGAGATCACACATCTGCACTTTCCGTTCATCTTACTTGAACAGTAGATTCTGCATGCTGATGCTTGGAAATTTCAGTGACATATTTTTGGCGTTTTTCGTTACGGTCCATTTTTAAACACTGTAGATAGTAAGACATGCATTCTTTATTTGCAATAAGCACATCAGAATGTAATATACAATAACAAACTTCCCCACCCTCAACTGAGGTGATTGTGTGTACACCCGGGTTATCCTGGAGGAAGTTTTTGTGAGAATTCTGTTTCTGTACGGAGGACGCAGACCAGAAGATACAGCTACATTGTAATTCCTGGAATACTGGAATACCTCCTTAGTGTCCACACAGATAAGGTACTCACGCGCGGTGCCCGTGAAGTTGAAGCTTCGTTACGTTAGTGATCAGAATGGAATTCTGGTGATATTAAGAAGCAAGCGAAAGGATAGCGCCCTAACTTGTGTGCGCCCACTGGACTGCAATTATTTGTGTAAGTGAGGAAAGGAACTCAAAGCAGTAAGACCCTGCAAATCTGCATAGCTATACTCAAAGCATTGTTTGACCGTATTGCAAGAGAAGAATGAAGCACATAAAGCAGCATAAATAAAAGATTGAAAATGCCTAACTATCGTTGAATTATCATTGATTTATTACAGAAACAAAAGAGGACCTGGCACTGTGCCTTGGAGAATATCGCTCAAGGTAGGGACCTCAGTTAAACACGAGGACAAAAAAATACATTAAGTTTTCTCTTAGATATATTTCACGCAAAGGAATCAATAAAGGGGCTACTAAGTGGTATAGCTCCCTGTTAAGATATGAATAACCTGTGAAAGACTCTTTTCGTAGGCTTTACTGGAGGAACAAAGATAGATGACCCTTGCGAAGAGAAGTTGATGGCAAGTTTCTTAAATCTAGAGCAGTCCAAATCTACCGCGGTGTTAAAGGCACCCAATAGGTGTATGCATTTAAACGCCCACATTTGTTGAGAAGAGAGCACTGGCAAAATTTATTGGGAACTGCATTGAAAGAATCGAACAGGTGAGTTACAAGAAGCCGTTAGGAAGAGGAAGATGCGATCGTTGGAATAAGAAGATTATTGGCCTCAGAGTTCCAATTTTCATTTGAATCAATCTCAGACATCTAGAGAGATCGTTTACCCCTTATTTGCTTGTTTTTAAAATAAAAAAACTCGAGCGATTCAATGAGATAGATCCTATAGTTTTGATATCCGAAGCCATGCACACATTGGCAAGGGCATCGAAGGTTCTGTAAACACAGGAGGACCAAGAGCTAATGGTCAGTTTCTTAAGAAATGGAACGATTAAACCATAATATCAGTGCCTTGTTTGCGTATATTGTGGTCGACAGCTCTTCCGCCGCCATTTAACATGGCGTGTCAAAATACTTTCTGAATTATGGGATTTGCTGGTTTGCATAAAACAACATTTGAAAAATCTTAGGCTATGAATGCCTTTCAATGCACAGATCAGATTCTTAAAAGATCCAACATCTCAAAAAAACTAAAAAAAGTTCGTCGATTTGTCGCAGTTAAAGCGTGCGAATTACTACACAACTTCTGGGATATCTCGGCTACGGTGGCGCATAACGTTCAATTTCACGAAGGTCTTAATTCTCAGTCTAGCAAGAATGCATGAAATTATTTTATGCACAAAATGACCTTCTAAAGACAGAAACACTTGCTTAATATCTTAATCGGGAAAAACTTATACGGCGTGAACTTTCCAGTACGGTTTTTTAACGAGGGCAGAAAAAAGTCACATGGAGTGTGACCAGAATAAAAATTTGCTAAAAGAACAAACTGTTTCACTCCAAGTGAGATAAAGAAGAAATAACAGTTGAACACTGGGTATTTGAAGCAAGTATTCAAATTTCAATCTCACAGTCCTTCCTTCGATCTCCTAAATTGTTTATAATAACTGGGTGATAATGAACAGATTTGAACGACAACCATACATCTACGCTTGTGCTCGTAAGGCGTGTCTGCGTTTATGTATCTCATAATAGGTCTTCTTTTTAGTGGATGCATAAAAATGTTTGCTATTGAAGTTTCCTACATGGCAAAATTTAAATATCACCCATTCTATCCCATTTATTATCTTTTCGGTGTCGCTTAAATTATTAAACTCTGAATGGGGATGTGTATATTCACAATACATAAAGGTTTATCAGGCCACTTTTTGTAGAATATTTTTTTTATTTCTCCGGCTTAACTGGGGCACGTTAAAGCATCCGTATGTTGGGCGCTGTGTGCATTTCACATAGAATTAGCAGTTCAATTACCATGTATCAGAAGTTCAGATTTTTACAGTGTCTACAGCTGTTCATATTATTAGTCAAAGTGCCGTAATCTACACGCCTAACGGTCTCGTCTATGCCGTAATATTGCATCTGGTCAGAATGTTGCCCAATTGAGCCCACCCCTGATGGTGCGAGCAATCCGTTTGAGCGGGTCATTGAGGCCTTGACGTCATCTTTGCCACTTATGAGAAGCAAAGAATATTTCTATTTGGTCAATGATGCACTCGCAAAAGTCAAACATCAGAAAACCAGTAAGAGCCAGTGGTGCGTGAGTAAAATGTTGGGGAGAAGAGTAAGATGAATTCAACGCATGTTTGACTTTTCTCAACACGAAGACATCATAAAGCTTGGCTACATTCTCTCTTACTGACATGTTCTCCTGTTTCATTTGACCGAAAGTATATCGTTTAGCGGTATTTCTTGATCTGATGCCCACGGATATATAGTACCTGATAACCGATCAAACATGCTGTTATTGAAACATTTTTTAAATATTCGAAAATTGTGACATCGAAAAAAAACATTTCACAGGAGCTCAAAATCGTTTTCAATTATCTTCACCCGGAAGTACCGAATTGAACCCCACTTTTGCCTTCACTCACGCTTCTATGAGTGTTGACAATTGTAGAAAATGTTGATAAATGTTCACCACATGCCTAACCGGCCACATAGTGCAAATACAAAGTTTATGTCACAAGATGTCTTTGGGACGTATCCCAAATTGTACACAAATAGCCTCTGGAGGTTATTTCTCTGGTCATCCGTCTCTTAAAACTCTATTTTGTGACTCGTTTTTAGAACTTTTTTGTTGAAATAGAAAAACAGCTTTGCTCACTGTTTCCCTTTAGAGGCCTAACGTTTTTGATCATTAATGAATTGAAATTACATATCAGTCGATATTTATAAGTTTTAAATCGTCGCATTCTTAATAACTTACAGTCATCCCTTTCATGCAATTCATACTGTTGAGGCCAATTAATACCTTAAATATGCCAAAGTCATATGTTCCACGAATGCCACCTAAGTAGGTTCTCTACGTTTATGTCCCAGGCGCAACAGCTGACTAGACGCTCGCATTCTCTCGGAGTATCTCGTACATCAGACATTTTGTGCGTCAACATAAAACTGTCAACTACTGACCTGCACACGACAACTCTTGCTTCCTGATCATGTCTCAGTGATGTCCAACGCCCCTATATCACCTGAATATAAACAAAAGCAAGGTGGGATTGAATTTCGACACTGGAACTCTTCCGACAGAAGATCATCCGAATCCGCTGAACTATACAAAGCGAAAGAGTTTGAAAGCTACGACAATTTGCTAAGTAAGCAGTAGTCCTCCCTGAGTTTCAATTCAACTTGTGTCAGTTGGAAGCATGTATAAAAACTGGGTTTACCGTTCCATTTTATTTATCATATCAGTCATATGTGTTCACTATCTCAGAGGCACTCATTAATACAGCTTCAAACTCCATCAACTTTTTCAGTTAACTCGGGTGATTTTCGTCAGTGACTTCGTTGAGTGCGTCGTTCTTACAACTTCCCTAACCGTCTTTTTACATCGTCCTTCCCCTCATAGCATTAAGTATAATCGTCTTAGGAGAATCTAAATTCGCATCAAAGCTTACGCAACCACAGAAGCTCGTGAGGTGGCATTATCCAAAGCGGCACGTCATCCTTGTTGTTTTTTGCTCTTAAAATCAAGCTTGTTAAATTTCCAATTTGCAAAATTGCGGATTCTAATGTAATCTACTGCATGGATTCTCCTCTAACGACCGCATAATCAGTGGCTTTGGACGGGGCTTCAGTAAAACCACACTAAACCCAAAACCAAGCCAATCGCGTGCACCCTAATTCAAGCTCTCCCTCTTCAGCATATCGGCCCCCGGAAAACGACACGTGCGACCTACAAACTGCCTGCTGTCCGGTTTGTGGAGACAAGGTGTCCGGGTACCACTACGGCCTACCCACCTGCGAGTCTTGCAAAGGTGCGTTGCGCATGGGCACTAACTTCCTGTCTTTGCAGGGTTTTTCAAGCGAATTGTGCAAAACAAAAAGGAGTATCATTGCACGGATACGGGAGCTTGTACTATAGATCGCGTGCACAGAAAACGCTGTGCCCATTGTCGCTTCCAAAAGTGTCTCTCGGTTGGCATGCGCATCGAAGGTATCTGCTTCCTCTGACCCTTCTTCCTATCCCATTTATGTCCGTCGTTTTTCGGCACACAGGAACATTTGGATGAGGGAACCGTGTCCACTTTGTGTACTGTAAATTGCATGGCTTATTTCAAGGCTGTGGCTAAATATTTGCAAATTTTCGGCTAAAATAATGTTCCAACTACTCCGTAGAGTACAGAATGCAATAACTTAACTTGAGTTTTAAGGCATCGTGTCGTGTGAATCCATCAACCTAGTCTACCAGTTGCCGACGACGTCCGATTTCACCTTATTGCAGCAGTATACTCTGTTTACAGTGCCCTGTTGTGACGGATGGTGTAGTTAAGTGGGGCGCCTACAAGCTGATGAGATTACTAGACTATTTTTGCATTCAATATACCTATTTATTTATCCACAATAATCTCAATGAGCTCGAAGACGGGTTCACTGAAACGCGTCAAAAGAGCAAGGCAACTCTTGGACTACTGCTATTTTGTCTTCACTCCCATAGGAATATACTGGCTCGAGCTTTCTGAGTCTGCATTTCAGGCTGCCCTCGAGTACTGCAAGTCGTAGTAAGTGAACTCTGTAGGTACACAAATAATCATTACTGCTCATTGCCGAATTTAGCAGTATACTGCAACCAAAACGAATGAAAATTTAATACGATAGTTTCTGTGAATAACCGGTACGGCGTCCCTTCGAACCTTTGTCTCCGTCTCCAAAACTTTCAAGAAATCAAATTGTTCAGGCCCGTGAGACTCATCCTATTTTCTGACCACTAGCCTCTACTTTTACGTCTCTATGCAGATGGCGAATCCAGCCGTGCGAAAGTATGGTTGCAAACTTCAGCCAAGACTGAGTCAGGGCTTTTCTGAAATATTTTTAGCTAACTGATCTTGGAAAACGAATATACATAGCCACTTGGGCGTTGCGTTTGTTCGAGGGTCTAAAAATAGGCAAAATAACAAAATGGATTTTTTTCTATCCCGTTCCATCATGTAGTTAGATGACTCGAAGATGTTTTCGTTCTTTAGTGCACCGCATGCATGCCATATACATCGCTGGGGTATTCACGATGGTTATTTTTGGTATTTGTGAAGATGCAAAGTGTTAATCGCGTTCTCGTCGACAGTTATTTTTGGCTTGCTATGGCTGTCTGTTACCGTTTAGTTGGATTATTTTATGCGATTGCGTGGATCGCATGCCGCGTCTATTCCACTCACCTCAGACGTTGGCTCTAGAATTAGTGCCAAGGCATAGCGGAGCGATCGGTGAGTGCCCCGACGTGTTGGTTACCCAACTTAACCCTTTAGAAAAACGACTCGATTTTGACGTGTAAATATGTGTCCTGTGTCCTATTTATGTATGACAGCCTGAAATGTTGTCTACGGGTAGTTGAAGATTTCCCGGTTTGCTCAAAATAAACCGCATCACAACTGGTAGACTGTATTTTGTAGATGATTTTTTTTCTGTTGAAAAAGTCAACTCTGTGCTTAGGGTGTACAAGCTGGGTACACAAAGTGTTCATTGACTTGTGCGTTATCTGTATCAGGTGTTTATTTTTAGCTGGATTTCGGCGAGCTCAGATACATTCTCTACATGCGGCAGAATTCGCCAGCTAGTTGCATTTGGCGTTTGATTGGTTATAGTCCTGACAAATGTGTTTTTCTTTGAACTACTTTCGCTGCATTCATCGAGACCCAAGTCAGATAAGAGTTACCAACAAAAACAAGGCGGCCCTCGGGGGCCATTTTTGGTTCACTAGCCGTCATCAGCCAGCCCACAAGTTTGCAACGCCTGAGGCTCGAGGCCGCACTTTCTGTTATGCGTGCATTACCAGCCCTTGTGGCAGGGGTTCATTGTTCAGTCGGTTGCGATTGGACAATAAACTGTGGTAGAGTGACGCACACCAATCGTGTTACGGGACATACTTGTTTCTTTGTGCCTCGGGGCTCGATCTTGGATCTCGAAGGTTGCCATACAGCGAATATTTGTATGGAAAGAATAAGATTGCTGAAGAAAACAAAGGAGACTTGGACGACCATTTCTGACTTATCAGTTGCACAGTTATTCCACAGTAGCTGTCCTCCTTCAACGCAAATGTTCAGTAAAATTTCGATTCGGACCCTGAAACGTAATTTTCCGGACATTTTACTCCTTGTCCTGCATTTAATAATTTTTGAAGACGCTAGGGGGCCCACTGCGATGCTGAACCCCTCATATCTGCAACATTCAGCGGCCTCAACACTAGGAGGAACCTCAAAGAAACATGTGCCTGCGCCATTAGCCAATATCCATGTCAAAAGTACGATAAACACTGCATACGACATACCGAATCCGGGTTGGAATTCTAGTTATGCATTTTGGCCTTTGGGTATCACTAACTGACGAAAACAGATAAGCGAAAAAGGAACCCTGTCTTTGACACTCGTGCATAAACATTCACCGACTGCTAAAGGAATTCACTTTTCCCGCTCTGCCCTGCATTGGGCCTCATATCTCGGGCCCTGACAGCAGTCATAGTAGTCATTATTGCCAACAAAGACAAGAGAAACTGGAATGGCCATTTCCAGGTTAATTAGCCCCCATCAGTCAGTCATACCCGAGCCACCCGAGCCTCTAACGCCCCAACCATTGAGTCACGAGCTCGTTGTATTGCCGGTCTAGTTTCGGAGGTATTGACAGTGATTGATGAAAGTTCACCGACTACTGACAGAACTCCTTTTATCTCGATCCGTCTTTGCCTTGGCCCTCATTTCTCGGGCCCAGACAGCAGTCATAGTAGCGATGGTTGGCTGACGACGGCTAATGAGCCAGAAGTGGCCATCTCAGTCTTTGCCGGCAATATTATCCGCCAAACCCTGTCATTGTCTGTGTTTTCTTCTAGATTATTTATTGTGAATACACACACGACCGCTTGCGTGGGCAAAGTGCATCTATCCACACCCGCCCTAAAATCAGAAACGATAGGCGCACCATACGGTCATGTGATCAAATACAATCTGTGTCAGCCCACATGGCGCAAGCCGTTGGTGCAGTGCTGCGAGCGCTGTTTCATGTTCAACTGACTTGGTCTTTGAGTCTGGGCTAGACAGCTGAAGGTTAGGGTACCAGTGGCTAATGATGGCAAACAAGCTAGGAATCGTCCTTCCAGTGTCCAGTCTTTAGCACTAATAACTTCCTGAACTGCTTTTTCTTGCAGTTGGCAGGTTAACATGCACGTGTCATGCACACAAAAAGACCCAATATTTGTTTATCTAGCCACCCAGTTTCATGCAGGAGCGATTATTCTCTAGACAGATGACTCAGGATTCCCGCTGGTTTAAATTCATTTGAATGCGAATTTTCACTGCTGTCACGTGCTCATACTAGAACCCAGTCTGCGAAACAACTAGTTTTTGATTCTTTAACATACCATCAACCGTGGCTTTTATTTGCAAAAAAATAAATCCTGATTAAATTTCGTTCTTTTGAAAATGACTTGCAAGGATACGTTGCAACCAGTATTCCCTATAATGGTTTTCTATAAACTGTTCATATTAAGCCAAGAAGTTTTAAAAAGCACCATTATTTTAGATTGTTTGAAAGGGTACCTTTCACTGCCATTTTAGGGTTAGATTCTTGGGCCAAAACGCTAATGTAGACAACCTTGAACAAAATATCCTGGGCTGCTTGAGATCCACCGGTATTCAAAATTCCCAGGTTACCTCGTTTAATGTCAGCTTCAACTGTAATTGACTCCCGCCTATTCGTGGGTTTTTCCGTTGAGCATATGTGAAATGTTTGAGAATTATTTTTGTTTACCTGCCCGATTTAATACATTTTTATGATGAAAACTAATTGAATAGGTTTCCAACTTTTGCTTTAAAATGTGCCTGCCTAAATAGAGAGATTCCTTGATTAGTTTGTGCCTTGGTAAGAGTACCAATTCTAGGCCTGTTCACCCGTAGGTCTAAGGGCAATGTTACAAGATGACTTTCGAACGATAATTACGCGTTTGAAGATGATTGTTTAAGGCATACTTAGTGTTTAAACATTAAACTAGGTAGTCTTAAGCGTTGCTAGAGGGGTCTCGAGTTCTCGCGGCTTTCAGCCATTCACGGTTAGGCATGATCCTTAAGCTCGCGAATACCGGAAGTTGACTGTGTTGCAATTCCTGTTATCGTGTCCGCGGGGCCAGACGTGTTCCAGTTGGGTTGTTCAGTCGAGAACGGATGCTTGATATTCTCAAGTGGAACCTCACTTGACCCTGATACCCAAAGTCTGACGGCTGATGTGCATCTACCGGTAGACACTGTGTGTCAGTCGCCGTGCCCTCCGCGCAACAAGTAAACCATGCACTGCATAATTCAATCATCGACTGGCTTATTTGCAACTAAAGGACCACTTTACGAGCAGCTTCGTCGTTTCCGTGTATGCACCAGTAGCTACTGCTAATCAGCGCGATAAATGAACCTTCAATTCACAGATTTACGAGTTAGTTGAAAGCTTCGTTTGCAGTCGCCAAGGCCTGTGGAAGACGGGACCGAATCTGGCGGCACTTAAAATAGTCCTCTTATTGCTCGCCTTTGAAGTGGCCCACGCTAGGGCAATGGGTAGAGAATGTAAAAACCTTTCTGACCAAATACAACTATTTGTCACTGGAACATACTTCCAGCATCACCACAAACATCTGATGGTTAGGCATCCAAAGGGTCAGCCACATCGATCATATTTCTGTCTTTTCAGGGTTCCATAGCTGCGCTCATGGTAGCAGATCGATGCGAGTTGCCAAAACTGGCGAGGCCCATGGATTGGGCCATCTCTTCGTTCGTCCACGCATGGAAGTCCGTCCATCAGTCGCATGAAAATTGTCAATAGCAAGACGCCTTAATGTCGAAAAACTACGACAATAGGGCAACCAATACTGAGCACAGACACCTGGTCGCATAGGCGCATGAGATCAAATAATCGTTATCAGTGGCGATGGAGCACCCAGTGATCAGGTTATAGGATATACTTGTCTCGTCTCAATCCTAAGCTCTGCCAGCAGCATGTTCACGCCTCAGGGGCTGCAGTATCAAGGTTGATGGTTAATAAACCAGAAATGATAATTCCGATCCTCCTTGCCTTTGTCAGTGATCATTATTGAAGTCACCGGCCTACAAAGAAGTTAAGGAAACCCTTTGATTAACACACTCGCGCTGGGGTTCCACAAACATGATTAGGCCCACCAACTCCCGAAACTAATGGCAAAGCCGACTATTCGTCTAAAATAGCGACCTCAAAACCTACCAGGTCTTTTTTTCGTAAGGCTTTCGGTATAGACTGCGCTTTGGTGAACTGTTCACAATTTAAATTCTAACTTTATTGCTTCCATGTCATCCAAGGTCGGTAGCTGTCGTCAGCACTTCGAGCAACTCAGTTTTGATGACAACCCTATCCTACCCTAGGTTTCGCTTCTGCAGCCGAGTTTCATCTCCCTCTAACCTATGCGAGGTCATGTGACCCCCTTCTGAGTAAGCAACCCTAGACGAAATACTGATGCTGCACAGAGAGGTTCCCACTCCCACTCAAATCACAAAAGTCCTATGTCTACACTCTAGTCACCTGGTCATATGAAGTACTTAAGCAAGCACGGGAAATGAAGTTTTTCCTGGTGACCGGGGACTGCGGCATCAATGTCTCTGTCACGAAGAAGGGAAATAAGACCAAATGCGGTAACTTTTACTGTACAAGCAGCATCAAAGTTGCTCCAAAGGTCATTGCCATTGTCATTGTGTCAATGTAACTGGAAGATTACAGATAACCAGGCCGGTTTTTGAGCTAAACGTGGATGTTTTGACCAGATTCTTATACTATACTACGACACTATTTACACCGGAAATTGACTAATGAGCTTGGACGGCACCAACGCTTTGTGGTACTCGCCATGGAGGGAAACACGGCATATTTGTTTCTTACTGCATTCTGCCCGTTGGATTTTGTCTTCAACTGAATGAAAACTCCGGAGGATGGGCCGGATAAAACTAGGCGAACACTGCTACACCCGGAGAGGCGGGGGAGCAGCTCAACAAGTCATCGAGCCGTTGGACAATGAACTGAGTGCCGCGTTCGTGTACCTACGTGTCGCAACTGCGGCGACCTCGTCACTGTCGCTGACCGCCGCCAACGTCACCGTCATTGTCACTACGACAGCATCCCTTGCCTGATGCTAATTAGCTCGGTGCAAAAGCAAATTTTTGTTAGCATGCGCGCAGACTCCGCGCCCTACCGTCGGCCTTTATGGGCTAATTAGTTGCTCCGCTTTTCAATCTCAGGCTCACGTCCCCCCGCCCCCAAAGTGGTACAGAATCCACTATGGGAGAGGGGATATTCTACCCCCCTCCCCCCAGGCCCGAAACCGAGAATTCATGGCTCCCTGATGCTTAGAGGGTACAGTAACTCGTTGGTGTCTACATCTCCCTTGATCCCTTGGACCAGTAGTGGTTTCGAGCTGGTTGCAATGGTTGCCGGTGGACCTTTGGGTGGAGAAAGAACTGTCTTGCGAGTCGTCACGACGTTTCTTCCGCATTTTTTTACCTTCTCATTTTAGTGCCTTTGTACATGCAGTAAATGCGTACACAAGCACAGAATTAGCATGTAATCTGACCTGTACCAAAATGTAGCCGAGTCTTCAAGACCGAATCTTCTAAAGCCAGAAGGTAGGATAGATAGTCACCAAGGCAATTATACTCTAGGACGTCATTACTGACATCTGTTGGTGCTCTTTAGACGAGCGGAGTCTATAACGTGGTGGGGTTCATCTGTGGTGACCGCTACTGCCAAGCTTGCTCGATTGCTGGGGGCCATAATCATCACCTTTTCTTACCCATAAACTCCTGCTTTCTTAAGTAGTACAAATGCGGTGTTTACCCCCAGGAGTACAGTTGCCGTTCCGTCCTCCTTCAAACTTTCGTCAGAACATAGTCAACCATAACTTCGCATACTATAGACAGCGGCTCCTCACGTGCACCTTGGGCACTACACACCCACCTAGTTTGTGGGACAAGTTGATGCTATTGTTCTTATGCAGAATGCACAGCACCAGACAAGGCAACTACTTGTCAGTCGGCTCGAAAGCCGTTCTCCACAGATATCCAAACGGTGCTTATTCGTGCATCCTAAGGCCGTGCCAGTGGAGTTTGTTAAAAGTCCTCGAACAAGTTGCATGTCAAGGCTTACGTATCATCTGGTGCTATTTGACAACCCCCCCTCCAAAACCCAGGGTGGGTTTGGTGGCCATTCCTGGTTTATAAGTTATCGTCAGCTAGCCATAATTAACAAGACGAGTGCGTTCAGTAATCCAGCCAATTAGCGTCGCTTTACATAATTGTGTTGGTATGCTTCACAGAACTACGGTATGTATGTTTGCAAAATATATACTCAGCGCACAAGCAAATCTGCATTATTTGTTTAAAATACCCGAGCGCTTAGTTTGCGTACTGCTTGCGATGCAAGTCGGTTGCTGTCCCCCAAAACCGGCTGCGCTGTTACGTTAGATCAAAGCAGTGACCACACGAGCATGGCACAGTTCAAGCGCCGATTCCGACACCGATTCCACCGATTGCGTGCTTCAGCCAGGTGAAGGCAAACGCGGTGACTTATACGTGGATTAGTTTTAAATTGCAGTAGACTTTCATAGCATCCATTTCACTCTTTCCCTCTCCCACACCCGTGGTGACCAACTCAAAAAGACCGGAAGAAGGGGAGGGCGCTGAAGGCTGGCGCGGCAGGAGCCACATCTGGCAGCGCTCCCACGGGGTGGAACCACCATTAAGGTCACATTTAGAAGAAGCCGTCGTAGCCTGACACTCAGTCCGTCACTCCACACAAAGACATAGACATATACTGGGCTGATTATGGGACTGTAAAGGGCTCTATGTCACACCGGCTACTGCAACTAGTCTCGCTTTCAAGCATCTTACTTCAAACGTGCCACAAATAGGCTGTGAAAAAAGACGGAGGAGTGAGGCTGCTTCTGATCTGATTCAGCGTCTTAACCATCGCGCCAGACTCCTCCCTACTCTCCGACCTAAGAGATAGGTTGGTATAGTACCTTAAGCTTATCTCTATGACAACTCCCCTGCATGGAAGATCCTAGACCATTTTTATTTGAAGTTCTAATCATGTGCGTCTGATGTGTGTGTGTGTGTTTGCGCAGGGGTAGATTAAGCGTTGCGCCCACGCCCTTCCCCACTGTCATCTTGACTTTGTCTTGTCACGGACAAAAACCCAATTTGTGCGCTAATCGCTGCTGCAGCCCCAAGCTAGTGGTGGTAGTCCCTTGGTAGATTGCGACGCGATTCGCGCGTCTTCTTTATTGCTTCCGCGGCCTCTACCTTCTAATCAGTGATGTTTGGAGTTTAATTGCCCAGTGCGCTTTGCCCGCGCGTAAGTGGTGCTCAAAATTCCTATCACTTAGCACAAGCTGGACGACAAATAGGCCTCTTTAGCAAAGTAATTAGTTTAGTAATGCATGTTTCTGAAATGGGTCTTCCAAGCGTTTTCTGGCTTATAAGCCGCATTTTTGACGATTTTTTTGCATGAATCTTCCGGTTTAATGTCATCCAGTATACTTAAAACGTCTTAATTTGACGAGGATTAACTTAAGCATAGTCCACTCACCCTAAGACATGGTTTATGTAAAACTGGACCGAATCTACAAATTCGTATCATCAACAAATTTTTCTGACTTTTTAATCCTGGGAGGTATTTACTGCTTCTGGCACAATCTAATAAGAAAAAGAGATCCATTTACCGTACACTTGTTTGACAGCAAAATGCGATCCATTCGCAGTTTTGAGTCGTCCATTGCAACGCTTCGCCGGATCGATGGCGACATGCCTTACACGTCCACTTGACGTCAGCGACTCTGGTTAACTGTCTACATCATCATCTTCTATCGCAAAGAATATCAGCGAAAGCTCAATCTCTTTTGCATACTCTTGCCCGTTTTGCATTCTTAAAAGAAACTTCAGTCACCTGGAGCACCGGTAGCTTTTATTCCCTAGCGTATCCATGGCGTCCACGTAATCTGCACTGACCGCTTTGAATGTCGGAGATGAATAAAAATGCAGTTTGGTCAAATTTTACAACATACAAAGTCCTTCACAGGGGAGCGGGTAAACGCTCTAGCTCGCTCTGATCGATTTACTTAATTCCTATGGCTCCAATTATACTTTCCTCACTCGTCTTAAAAGGTGTTCGTGAGGATCGCATGCGTGGCGGCCGCAGCAGACGCAGCAGGTCTATATCCTCACCTACTCCCGACGGTGTAGGTACTTTGGGTTACAGTTCGGCTGCTGCTACCACCTCCACTGGCATCGGATTTCCCTACCTATTGCCGTCAGCATCCAGTAACAATCCCAGGAACGCCGAAAACACCGTGCCTTCCAGCGCTGGGGAACCTGTGGTGGGTCAGGGCTCTGCAACGGACCCCCTGTCGGCTGTCCGCAATCAATTGGACCCCATTCGATCAACCTCCTGTCCTGGCCAGTCAATGACTGAAAACCACGGACAACAACAACAGCAATTCCCTTGGCAGCCCTCACCGTCCCAACAGACTCATGTCGCCCCTGGTAGCAACCCCCTCTCATCACTCTCCTCAGGGTGAGTCCTGTAGACCTAATTCAGCTGATTTGCCTTCAGGAGCTCGCTTTGCATTCCCTCTTTTGCTTCCCGGCCCTCAACAGGTTTCTTAAGGAGCAAGTTGGTGCGAGAAGGCGGGAATAGGTTCTCGAATTTGAGAAGCAGGGAGAGGGGGGGGGGAAGGGGCTGGTTGGAATACTGTGACGTCTGAATAGTGGTCATGACTGGAACGCGTGTGCGTCTTCTGTATGTTTACCACCGTCCCAGTCGTACGTAAACTTGCCTAATGGGCTCTGCTGACAGGTCTATTAGAGCTGGCTGTCAACGCTGCTGTTGCTTACCCCCCTCCCTTCTGCCCCCACCTGCGAACACCCACTTGCAGTTCTTTGACGTCCGAAGTCGTCCTGTTTGTCTTTATCATCGGCTTTCTAGCCCGTACCCTCTGTTTGCCTGCCTGCCTGCTCTCGCTCCCCCACCCCGTATGTTTTTTCGCGCACAACTAATGCATAAGTAGAGAACGGTTGGAAGGGCGGAGAGGGCCTAGGGGGGTTAGGATGTCCAAGTGTGATTTTTTTACACTGTCTTGTCTTTCGAGCATGCCTATCTTCGTTTGTGTATCTGCAGAGTTTAAACAGGAAAGGGGAACCTGTCGCGTTTTCGGTTGTCTGACAAACCAACCTAACTCATCTTTCGCCATGACTTCTCTCGGAAACAGTTCCGTCCTTAGGATACATAACTACCTACTGTAAAGTGCTATTACTTTAGTTGCAGATGATGAGGTGCTTAGCAAAATAAAGCCGTACAGGCCTTGAAACGTAGACTGAGTGAAGCGGATATGATGAATTTTTATCAAGACAACCGATGTTCAGCTGAAGATAGTCTTCATCCAGTCATTAATTAGGCAAGGTCTATGAGCGCGCAGTTGTTAGTTTGTAAATCAATAGTGTTAGGACATTTTTGTCAACCTTCCTTAGAACATGCTTCTGCCCTGACTCGATCTTTAAAAAGAAAAAAGCCCTACTTGGACTACTAAATCTTGGTCCAGATGAAACGGAAATCGATGGCCTTTTGTGGCAAAATCTAGATGGACGCATAGATAACGCCTGATTCCATATTGTCCCATTTGAATGTCATCTAGGTTTATACCATCAAGAAACTTACTCCCTGTCTCAGAAAACGGATCCTATCATCCCTGAGTGGGGCAGCCTTTAGGAGGCAACTGACCAAATCTGCTGTTTTTGTCTGTCACCATCATCAGTTCCTTAGTAAGGTTTTATTATTCAGGATAGGCGAGCGGGCTTTTATGTCGGCTTGATTAAGTGATTGAGCTGTCTGAATAGCTGTCACTTATATGAAAGTGGAGCCGATTTGTGATAAGTCTGCTCGGTAGGCTGCTTGCTTACCTGTGGTGGATAGGAAAAAAAGTAGCTTCGTACTACGCGAACTCTGGCGAGTAAACAGACACAGCTCAGCAGAGACAGGGTTGTCAGGGGGTTGGCGGTTGCGAACTGGCACACACCGACTGTCATTTAGAATCACGTGGAACCTGATGACGACGACGGCGACGACGACGACCGGAAGTCCACGTTAAGTCGGCCACCAAACTCCTAATAACTAAGTGTGCCTGGTAGGCATGCAGTGGGTTCTAGTTTGATTGCTTAGGAAATCCTACTTGGGCAGCAGCTGCCTGCTTACTGCTGCATCCCTACTGGGGGATTCTGTACGGCGCAGTTGGCTGGGCGGGTAAATCGACACAACTGCGATTGAATTCACGGCCGCGATGGGGGTCTCGATAGCTTGGTCGGCTAGAGCGTTGGCTGTACTCAAGCCTCCCCTTGTTGGCGTGTGTTCAAACGTCAACGAGGCTGCCGAATTTTTTATAATTGGGTCAATCGAATTCAACGAGTTTGCCTGCCACTGCTGTCCTGCAAGTGGCTTTACGAGCAGAATCGCCACAGATGACAGTCTAACACAATCTGAATGCCGATCATATAGCCAGTTAAGACAAGGGGGAGACTGGAATGGTCCTATTCTGGCTTATTATCCGTCCTCAGCCAGTCATATCCAGACCGAAGTGGTGCACCAACGAGGCCCGAACTCGCCACCTTTTCATCAGAAATCTAGCGCTCTGAGCCCCTAGCTCGTTGTCTTACCGGTTTAGGTCGGTAGATATTGACACTCGCGACTGAAAGAACTAGTTTCAAAAGTTACATCGTTAAGGCCTGCCGTTTTTGCTGGAACTGGAATAGTTGGAGGGGTAAGAGAAATTTGGTATTTACTAACCAGAGCCAATTATTGTCATGTTCTAAGCATCACCGCAAACATCTGCTGACCTGGCCATTCAACGGCTTTGTTTGGATAGTCAGATGTGCTAAATTCTAGTTAGTTTAATCTGCGACTACATTCTCATCCCCACTCACCTGTCCATTAAACGCCTTCTATTAGACGCATCGGTTTTTTCAAACCTACACAAAGTTAACATACCGAAGGCCCTGTGCACAGAAATCCCTCTTCGATATGTAACCCGGATCCTAATGGAACACATTGGAGTTTTTCATGTTTCAGGCGGTTTAAACAATTTTCAGTTTCATTCGGCGGCCCCGGAATGACTGGACTATCGTAAGAGCTTCAGCGTCGTCAAACCTGACAGCTAAAACTACAACCCGCAACAATGATTCCTTTCATGAAGCCGGGCAAATTACGAAAATATCGGTGAAAATCGACTGCTATACTTATCGACTTTTTCGTAGTACGTCTGGAGCGTCTGAGTCGTTCGAAATCTGTGACTTTATTCGCAAAGCTATTGGTAGATTTCGTGTGCTTTGTGGCTTCGGTTCCGACATAAAGGATAACATAAGTATTGGCAACCGACAGCGATCGAGCACTGGTGTCAGTACTTTGAGCACCTTATCGAATTTGACCACCAGCGTACCACGGTCTTTCTTGTAAGCAGTGGAACTTCATCCTAGACTATTCACTGTCACATGAATTTCCTTCCTCCGGAAAAACTCCGCGTCTACGCACCATCAAGGCGTAGAAGTAGAGCTCTACTTTCCCTGACACGTGAGGTCATCAAGAAACTGTGAAAAATGAGGTCAATTCTGCTTACAGGAGTCAGGACACCATCGTTTTGTGTTCATGAAAAATATATAGGGTGAAGGGTAAAGAAGAGTAGAAGAGTAGGACAGAGAGAAGATCGAACCTTCCGCTGCCAACCCTCTACACATGCAGATATCTGTTAAGTCGCCGCAATCAAAGTGGGACCAAATAGCAGTAGCGGAGTTATGCGATTGCTCTACCTCTTAGTACTGAAATGGGCATTTTAATTACGAGCCGTTAGTCTAGTTGGATGTCAAGCAGGTAGGATTGTGACGAACGGTGAACCCAAAGTACTAATCACTTGTCTTCACCATGCCTAAGCCCAGGCTTTGCAGCCGCTAATTGACAGCTATTTCAGTAAATCCCACACAAGCCTTCAGTGGTGCCTAGTGGTTGCTTCCTTTTCCTGCGCTTTTCAGGAACCTTATGATTTCAACCCAATATATTAACTGTAAAGTGTCTCGTATGCCCCCCCCCCCCAGTGGAACACCTGTGAGTTCTTGTTGACTTCAACCCCTCCCCGCCCCCTTCGTGAACCGTGGGTGCTAAATTGCCGCCCTTTCTCATTTCATCGTTTAGGTTTGTTACCCGATCGGACGACTGGAGCGGTAAGAGCCATATCTATTTATCAGCTCGTTCGGCCACCCCCTCAGCTGCGGTCTCCCCCACCACGACTGCCTCGTCTGTCCAACAGGGCGGTGCCCTGCCTGGCACAACTACCCTACAAACCTTCAACTCCCTGCCCGGCATCTATAACGCCCTCAAGGCGGCTTCCTCCACTCTGCATCAGCATTCCCGCATCAGCAGCAACACTGGTGAGCCCAGCTCTACCTCCGCTGCCTCTTCCGACAGTCACCTCTACCTTGATCGGCTGGGCAGTCTGCCCGACGCTGGCTCCTACGACCGAGCCCCGGTAACAAATTTGTCTCTTCTGGCTGGCACCTCACCCTCCGCCGCAGCTATCACCTGCCGGAGCGCTGCCCTGCCCTCCGGGGTAGGCTTTCCCCGGGCACCCCCTCTGCCCCATAGCCTCGAGAACACACACCCTGCAGCTGCGGCAGCTGCTGCAGCAGCCGCGGCGGCGGCAGCTGCAGCAGCCGCAGCAGTCGCTATCAACTCCACGGACAGTGATGTGAGTCTCCCGACCCGCCTCCTGTTTCAAGACCTATTGGGCCTGCCATGACTAGAGCTTGCCTAGATGGTTTTTACTGCCTCTTGCCTACACCAGAATGATCAGGTTGCTGGCATACCTCAGTCTCATGGATGAACCTAAACTCGACCGCTAACGGAACTCATCTGTCCTGCTCTGCTTAGGGTCTTGGCAGAAGCCCTGACAGCTCGGGTTTGGATATGACTGCCTGACGATGACTAATAAGCCAGAAATGGTCATTCCAGTCGCCCCTGTCCCCTTGCCGATAGTACTGTCTGCCTATTCTACCACCTATTACATCTGTTAGGACCTTTGGCGAGACCCAAGGCAGAGTGGGACAGATGAGTTTCACTAGCGGTTGGTGAAGGTTCATAAATGTGTATCAATATCCTTCGACCGAAACCAACAAGCCAGCGAGCTCATGGCTCAGTGGTTAGGGCGTTAGACTCTGGACAACGAAGTCGCGAGTTCGAGGTTAGGGTGGGACGCCACTGGGGTCTGGTTATGGCTGGCTAACGACGGCTAATAAGCCAGAAAGGGCCATTCCAGTCTTTCCTGTCTTTGCCGGTAATACTTCCTGCCTACTCCTCGATCTCGTTGACGGACGTTCCCCAATCGTTAACGAAACTCACTCCTTCCGATCTGCCTTGGGTCTCATTTTTCGGGCCCTGATAGCAGCCGCAACAGCGGCCTGTAGTCGAGGCAGATAGTATTGCCGGCAAAGACAGGGGGACTGGAATCGCCATTTCTGGCTTGTTAGCCGCCAGCAGCCAGTCGTACCCAGTCCAGCTGGTGCACCATCTGAGGCTTGAACTCGCGACCGTTTCGATCAGAAGTCTAACTCACTATGTATTCAGCGTTAGACCTACACCGCCAAGACAACGAGCTCGTGGCTCAATATTTAGAGCGTTAGACCTCTGCTCAAAAGATCGCGAGTTCGAATCTCGAATGGTGCAGCACTTGGGGTTGCGTATGACTGGCTGACGATGGCTAATGGGCCAGCAATGAGCATTCCAGTCCCGATTTTCCTTGCTCTGTATCCTCTGATTTGAACTTCCTTCGCCAAAGTATTAATAGTAGTGACAGCAACAGTCTGTGAGCTTGACTCGCTACCCAGCAGACCCATTGGCGAAGGGTAGTAGAATGATGTTTTGCAAAGAAGGAATAAGAAACCAGTAGTAGCCCCACCGTTATGACCTCAAAAAGACACGCATGACATACCGAAAAGTCGGCACTGATGGCATTGTACCGTGGCGACCATAATCAGGCTGTCTTGCGGTTAAGTTCGAACCAGCCAAAACAGTATAATAGTCAATTCCGATCAAGTGATGTCATCGGTTGTTGGCGGCTAACTCTCTACGAAGAAACAGACTGTGCAGCGAATTCTTAAACCGCAGAGCCACGGGAAGACTTCAACTGGTAAGAGTCCTTTGTAAAAACCGAAACACGACAAACTGTTCGAAACCTATAAATGCCCTATAACTGACACAGCCAGCGACCGAAGCAGGACGTCGAGAAAGCCTTCCTAGACCGAATCAGAGCTCACTCTAGGGTTTTCATGTGGTTACCACCTTGAGATATGTGATTGGCAAAAATAAATCAGTTGTGCCGACAAGGACATATGCCCAAAATGCGAAATTGATCTCTACGATATTAGGTAGACTTTGAGGGGTGTCCCTGTCTGACATAGAGCATGCCAGAGAGGACGTTCAACCTCTCGAAGCTCCGAATATTTGGCATGTTACATATGCGTTTATTGCTAGAATACAGGAACTCAACGTAGCTTTGCCAAATCAATGCTACAGTTAGCAGATGAGGGTTCTATAGCAGTCAGGACATCGAAAAGGACTTGTTTTTGCGGCAGTCCTAAATAAACCGTGTAAAATAAAACGCATCGAAAGTTCAATAACCATCTACGAAAACTGGGCTTGCGCACAGGGTTTTGACAAACAGTTACATCGCTATGCTCTCTATTAGCACTTTTTCATTGGAGCTGGCTTTTAGGATCAAATAGCTGACGAGCTTCGCTGCTCATCGGCGCCCACCCGACGTGGTACTTTACCTTTGTACCCGAGAGGAATCATGTTTAAAGTTAAACCCATCATGCCGATAGAAGGTGATTAACGTGTAAAGTTAAGTTGATCCCCGAAAGGACACCTAAGAGTTGCTCGTACTCGTGTATGGTTTGCTTCGAACGCTTACTTTGCGGGGCCTCGTTTCATTGTAGAACTAGGCCTTCCTGCTATGCTAACTTTTGTAGTTAAATGTGATCAATTCTTAACAAGATTATTCCTAGTAGGCACGACTATCTGCCGAACGGATTTCACAGTTAATTAGGGCGGTTTGCTCCCGATACCCTTAAATCTACTTAACTACATCCGCGCATTACACATAAACTGGAGTTTCATGAGGTTTAATCCAATCCAGCAGGGGATCACTAAAAAAACCTCATTTGCTGGCATTTTAAGGTGCACTACACTTTTCCTCACTTTATAACACGAACGCGGGACGTAGATGCCAGCATCAGTGTGCGTAACGCAGACACTGCCAGTTCCCGCGAGTTACACCTCCGACGCATTATTCTACGTCGCGTCTGCCGACAAATAATTTACAGCAGCCGCATGACCGTTTATGTTTCTGTCTGGGTGTACCGGCAGTACTCCTGACGCCGTTTTCGTCTTAGCGGACCTTTGCCAGCCTCCTAGTATTGGTTTAACCCTGACGCTTTGCTATTTGTTCTAACATGTTTTTTGCCGACTCATAATGTTCGCACACGCACACTTTCAGGCTACCCTGCGGTATCCACGGTCGCACGTCCTGCCGCAAAAATTTGACCCCTATGAAGTCGCCTTTGGTAACTCGGTATCCGCTGCCGCCGACTTCACTGACATGTTGGTTCACCACCAGTCCAAACTAGGCCAACTGCCGAACCACCACCAACAACCCCATCATCATCAACAGCAGCAGCAGCAGCAACACCAACAACTCATTCATCACCAACAGCAATCACTGCAGCCGCATAATATGGGTGCTGGCTGGCTGGCTGGCACTCCAAGCCGCATGCTTTCCAATCAACCCGTAGGGACAGCGACCTCCTTCCCTTTCAAATCCCGCTCTCTGGGGGAAGAGCAGGAGGTAGCACTCGCCGCGCCCTTCGATTACGACCGCAACTCCCTCCACCGGTTGGGGGACTCCCACTCCAACCACCATCATCAGCAACAACAGCCACCACCTCCGATGTCAGCCTTCTCCTCTGGCCTGCGGCCTCAGGCGCTCGCGGGAATGGGTAAAATGATTAGTTGTTTCGGGTCTTCCTGTCTTCCGGCCTCCGAACTGTCCGACTGCGGCCGCAGCGCCGGGTACCCCCTCAGTTCTCCTCCTCCACCGCTGTCGCACTCGCAAAAAACCCCTCTCTTGCAGTCTGCTGCCGTGGCTAGGGACTTGTTAGAAGACGAGGAGGAGATTGCGGAGTTAGAGGGCGAGCTCTCCTCCGGCGAAGAGGAGGAGGCGGTTGCCATCACCGAGATGAATGCCAACAAAACCACACCATCCGCACCGAATGACCCCGTGACTGGACGTGGCGGTGTCTCCCTATTTGAGGGCATTAACTTCACCCAACTCTTCTCCGTCTCCGCAGCGCATTCGGAGCAAGTGATTGGGCTGGTTAAGCAATTTTGTCCAGTTAGTTAGCTATTCATTTCAGTTTTTCACCTTTTTTATCTGACCAAATAGATACCGATTAGATAGAGAAGAAGAAAAAGGCGTTTAGATCACTGGAATCATAATTTTTCTCGTCCGAGGTTTCGGGCTTGGGATGCGAACATTTGCCTCAATTCGTAAGATACCGATTAGGTCTACTATCGTATTTTCCGGACTCTAAGGCGCGCTTGAAAGGCTTTTATTTTCTCAACAAACGATAGTGCACCTTATAACCCGGACTGTTTTGTCTGACTGTGTTACTTCTCCTAATGCGCCTTGTATGTAGGAAAGAAGTTCGAAAATAATTGATTCATTCACAGTGTGCTATCTAGGGCGAAAAATAATCGTTCTAAATGCGTGCAGTGCTTGATCGGATTTTCAGGTACTTGGGAGAAAAAAAAAATCGACTTGATCGGAAGGAGGGGTAGGAAATAACCAATTTTTGGCCCGATTTTCGCTGTCCAGTTCATTTTCAACCGAGAGGAACTGGACTCGAGCTTGTGTCCAGTAGGTCGTTACCAGTTGAGTCACGGGTTCACGCTCCGTCGGCCGCAATGTGCAACTGTCTAAAGGAACACACAAGTGCAATTTCGGAGTAAAATGGGACATTCAGGTCAAACTGGCCAGTGCCAGTCTCGTGACCTGTTGATATTGTGAGAGACCAGGAAAGCGTGGTAGGCGATTAGTCAGTTTAGTACACACGACCGGGGGTTTGGTTACATTTACCTGACAGTAGGTACTAGTCAGACTGTCCTTGCATCTATGAGGTTACAGACGGTTACGCCCCTTCGGATATATATTATTTTGGCAAATAGATGTGGATGAATCGCTCGCAAGCCGAAATGACTATTTGCAGTGTAGAGGCGCTGGACTCAGCATAGTTAACTAAGAGCGTGTGTTCAGATCATGCGAGAGTGCAATAATCCCTTTTGCGACTCGGAATTCGGCCTATCTGTCCTCCTCTACACCCTAAAATTGCGCTTACAACACCGCTATGAGTTAGGAAGTTAATTTTATTTTTCTTTTGTCCATAACCAATCTATAGGCCTAGCCTGAAACTGTAAGCTAGCCTGCTGCTTTGTTTTCGTTTCGCTGTTATTTCTCTTCATATCACACTCTGACTATTCGGCATTCTGAGTTTTTACTCAACTCCCTCACTCTCTCTCGCAATCCCCACCTGCCACTCAATATGAATGGAACCGTTTTAAAAAAATTGAATTTCGCTCTTGCCTCTCTTTTCTTTTGTTACCTGTCTACTACTTTTTGCTTTCGTGCTTCCTTGTAGCAACTCAAGGAGTGCCTCCTACGAGCCTCTTCACAGACTGGTCAAGAGTTGGGAGCAGTAGGTGGTGTTAATGAGGGCCTTGGCGGCGCCCCCTCCATGGATGTGCCCCCGGAAAGTGTCGGAAACGGCGGCGGCTGCCTTGACGATGGCCGCTCTGACATTTCTGGCGAGACCCCCCGACCCGTGGACAGCCTGCTAGAGAGCATCCTCTGTAAGCTCTCCTGTATGCTTGAAAACTACCTGTTCCACCTGGTGGACTGGATGAACCGAACTGAGCTCTTTCGGGTCATTCCGGTGAGTCAAATTTACTAATAATACTTGTTCTCACTCCTTCCACCTGAAATCTTCTTTCTGCTCGATACACTGCAACGATTGCGATGTGTCCTTTGCTTGCATTAACGCGAGCGCGCGCGAGAGAGAGAGAGCCGACTGAGGGTTCGAGCTGTCGTCTGACCCCCAAACTGCGTCCTTTAGTGAAGAAAAGTATGAACTGCACCTAGAGGAGGCGACGTGCTATCCTCTGTCCACCCTCGTAATCCTACACGTGTGCCGGC
>JAYGXS010000001.1:102771209-102781719 GCA_036362985.1 Ligula intestinalis | reverse complement strand
CTCATTTTCTTGACGGCGGTGAGGATGGCATCAGCCGAAAAGGAAATGTCTGGGGGCGGGGCTTTATGGAGGAGACGAAGAAGGGAGCGCTGGCTTTTGGGACTGGGCGCCGAGCGGGGCGAGAACAACTTGTTCATCTTTGCGGCGATCTTACCGTTGTTGGAAATGAACTTGCCGTCCCCAAAGCTAATAGACTGGTTAGATGTATCAGCCCGGGGCTTGGTTAGGTTGCGTAAAAGCTTCCAAGTGGCAGCTGAGTTGCCGCTGAAGTTGCAATCTGAAACTAGTTCATGCCAGCGTTGGCGTGTGCCATCGTTGATAGTCTTAGGGATTAAGCCATTCAGTTCGCCAACGCGCGGGTCACTGGCATCACGCGCTCGTATTTCGTCTCTCTCTCGTTCCAGACGGGAGGCTTCGGGCGGGTAGTTAGGCCGGAGAAGGGGATTGCGGCTGTTAGGGATGTGGTGACTTGCTGCTGCCAGGAGTAGTCGACGAAGGGCTCGCTCCGCCGTGTGGGCACAGGTGGGAGGCGGTAGTCCATCGATCTCGGCTTCGCATTCGGTCGTGAACGCTGCCCAATTGGCTTTCTTGAAATAAATGAAGTGCCGGTTGGGGGCCTTGATACGCTCGGCGGCGGTGGCCAATTCGAGCACAATAGGGAGGTGGTCGCTACCCAGGCTGATTTCCGTGCTCCACATGGTGGAGGCTACCAGGCTGAGACTGGCGAGGGAAACATCGGGCGAGCTGGAGGCGCCGTTGGTCGGGAGCCGCGTTTGGCTGTTCTCGTTGAGAACGGCAAAGGAAGGCCAAACCTCCACCTTTGTTGCGGCCACGGTCGCGACGGACAATCGTGTAATCGGCACAGGAAGGAACCTTAGTGGAGTTAGACCACTTTGTCTCTTGGATAGCCACCACAGCTATGTTGTGCGAGCGCACGAAGACCAGGAGTTGGTCAAGCTTGCCAAGTAGGCCGTTGGCGTTGAACTGGAGGATCTTTAGACCAGGCGGTGAGACAAGGTCGGGGACCAAAGGATTGGGGTTCAGGACAGAGTGGGCTGGAGGCTCGGAGACCGGAGGGGGCATGGGACAACTGGGACACGCGAAGGCGGGCGACCAATCGGCAGCCGTGGCGAGGCCACTGCAGCGGAGATGCCACCAACCATTGCAGGAGCCGCAACGTACAGACCAGTCGTGGCGGCCCAGGTGGACTCGGCAGAACGAGCAGTACCAGAGAGCAAAATTTAATGGATCCATAAATTTCGAGAGGGCTCTTCAGTTGCCACCCCTCATTGCATAACGGGAATGAACGTTAGAGAAAATACACAACTGAATTCAGACAGAACACATCAATTATGGATCCATTAAATTTTGCTGTTTATACAGTGTTCAAATTTTCACCAGGGAAAAGAAGCTTTACAGTACCAGAGAGGTCCAGGGTTGGCCTCAATTCCGGCGGCGAAGAGGAGGAGTCGGAGCAGCGTGGCCGGGAGGGGCTGTTCCGTCATAAAAAACACGGATTGGGCGGAGGGGAGAGTTGATCCAACGAAGGGAGATGGGTGTAGCAGACCTTGGCCACTGGGGGGGGGGGGGGGGGCGGGTGGGAACGCGGTTCGTAGACGCGTCTGCTATGGTTCTCGCGATCGGATCGTAGCGACAAATGGTATGTTTGGACGCCGATAACATCGGCTAAACGAGGGAAACACAGCAGACGCGTCTTCGTTACGTTCCCACCCACCCTCACGGCAGCCAAGGTCTGCTACACCAATCTCCCTACGGTGGATCTAACTCCCCTCCTCTCCATATCTGTTTTTCATGACGGAGCAGCCCCTCCCGACCACGCTGCTCCGACTCCTCCTCCTCCTCGTCGCAGGGATTGAGGCCAATCCGGCTGGACTCCAGACCCAACAAGGGCTACTAGCCAGCCAGCCAGCTAAAGGACGAACTCGCCGATGTTGTTTAAGGGAGCGATAAGGCTCAGTAATTGCCGATTGGACAACTGGTGAAATAATTGGATTTACATCCTAATCAGGAAAGAATGTACGAACCAAATTTTCTAAATCACCCTATGCAAACTGCCACACCAGGAATAGCGCCTGAAACGGTAAGCCTTGAAAAATTAATCGTACTTTCGACTCTTTATTAATGAATTCTTCGTTCCTGAGTAAGACCAAATGAGGGTTGAAGGAAATACGCATGAGGCTTCTTATTCTAGAATGCTGATCATAAACTTTAGGTCAAAAAATATGGAGCTGTATAAAATTAACATAGTACTATCAGGTAATCAAAACAATCTCTAACCATTGCTAGTACTAAACATTACAAGAAAGTGGTCATAATTTAATTCTAGACATCATGCAATACCATGAAATACGACTATTAGCGGTAACGTCTTCAAAAACGTTGAATAAAATGGCGTATAGAGGGCTTACTCGATCACAAGAGGACTCCAGGCCAAGGGGATAATATTTAAACGGATGTTGACACAACTAAGAAAACGAGGAAATCCCCGCTGCGAAAACGTTTACTTCAATCAAAGTCAGCTGAGTAGACTTTCGAGGGGAATGCAAAAGTTGTGCACATACCTAACAGTTCAATGCGAATTGAGCCGATACGATGAGAACCAGCAGCGGCTGAATTCTGGCTTTGTACGAGAGAGGATGAGCCCGCTGCAGATGCGGGTTCATCAAGGAGGAGGTGGATCATGTACAGTCGACCCGCCATATCACCCAGGAGGTAGCGCTTAGCATCCACCTGAGCGTAACATAGAACTTGGCTGGCCTATAGGGTAGAAATAAAGCGCAGCTAATGGTACAGACGAGCACACAAAGAAGTAGATAAATAAAGTAGCGTTTTCAAGGCTAACCTTAGTTTGTGGAATGTATTGAGATATGTGGGGGCCGTCCTTGGCGTGGTAGCAGATGATGTTGTCCCCGGCCAAAATCAGACCACCGTAGGGCGCCGGTACAGGAATGAGAAGTTTCGAGTCGGGTTCGATGGAGTCGAGTGTGGGGGGAACAGAGCGGAAAGCTGGCTCCCTACCAAAGATCTCGTAGGTCTTCATGTGCAAAACCACCTCATCCTCATATATCAGGGAAAAGGTGGGCAAGTTGTAGCCATGAAGAAAAGCCATAGCGACAATGTTGCCCTCCTCTATTCTCACACTATGTGCTCTCAAGGCTGGATTGCTGCCCTCAAGAAGGTCTGAAGAGTTTGTCTTATCGCCAAGGCCACGCAGAGGGATTACGTTGAGGAGACCGTGGTAGAGTCTAATCACAACATAATTTGCCTCCGGATCAACTAATGCATCGATGCCTTGATCAATCATACGGGCACTTCGATCCTGAGGGGATAGAGAGGATATGTGGTTGGACCAACAAAGAAATGCTTACCGCTATACTACCTGACGAGACAGTCGTGAATTCGATGGCACTATCAGTACGAGTGCACTCGATGATGGCAACCTCAGCGTTACCAGTGAGCAGAAAGAGGGAGCTTGACTTCTGGCCCTACGAATGTGCGATAACAGAGTAGATACGGAGGAGATTAAAGAAATACCTTGCGCCGGAAGAGGAGGGCTGACACAATCTTTGCATTAACAGGAACATCGCGCAACTGCTTTAAACCTTCAACAGTCACATCGAAGACTTCTACACATGTGTTTTTGACGATTATTAGATTCAGATCATCGGGGCCGGTGAAATTCCCTAAAATGCAAAGGGGTTAAGATGAGCTGAAGACTAATTTAAGATATGCAGAATTGGATGTTGCGTCAGAATATACTGATATTTCAGTATGTGAGTCCATTTGATAGGAGAAGTGGTGGTTTGGGTTTGCAGCTGTCAGAAATAGCACGATTCACTTTTTACAAAATTTTGCGGAGCTAAGGTATGTAAACTGAGAGCACTAAAGTCTAATGGCCACGTTGAAAATCAATTAGGTCGACTACTGACAATCACGGTGGGAAGAAATAATTAGTTATCCTAACTTATCAAGCATAGTAAGAGATCACTGTCCACCGACGTGTTCTAATTGGTCAAGTCATTGGTTCAAAGAATGTATTTAGGTGAAAGTGTTGATGTTTTCTAGGAAAAACGAAGAAATTATAAGGGAATATATTCGTTGCGATACAAAATTTTTGAGTTTTCCACCTCACTAAGTAAACGAAAAGTTGAAGTAACCTTCGTATCACAGAAGAGCTTTGCAGCACTAGACAAATGGTTTTGGCGAATGATAAAGCATCTGTATACTCAATTGCGAACGGATCCTCAATATAGCAAGTGATGCACTTCAGACAGATGAATACCGATTCAACCTGCAAGTAGACCTGAGGGCGAACTCCTTTTTTACCCTTTATCCTGATGACATTGTGATTATGATTTCGAAAACAACAAACAAAACAATAATTGCCTACGAAATAATAAATGACTGTATAACATTAACGGTGCTTTACACCTTTTGTGTCGTTATTATCTATGCGGCAATGCCAACTGCCGCATATAGCGATAAATAAAACCACTGGATGAACGGTACTTGTACGTGTTACGGCTGTGATCATGTCTGAGCTAGCCGGCCTCAACAATGCTACTGACGGTACCCCTCCACTCATTACGACTGGCAGCAGCGGATCTGGAAAGCGCCACCTAGTCTTCTTTCCAGCGATAAAGACCGAAGATAGAAGGTCCAAGAACTGCTTCCATGTTTTGACGGATGTGTCAAGCCAAGTCTTCAGTTGCTCTCCTCTTTGACGATGTTAAAACGGTCCCTTGATGTGGTCTAGGGATCGCCAGCCGAGAATTGTGTGGGCCAACTAAGCCGAGTGACTCTTAAAACAAGCGATTGACTGGGCGTTGTATGTGTTGTGCTGGATACGACAATGCTCAAAGGCTGACGAATTGCATTGATCAGAAGCAGTTTTTCGTCATAAGTACGTGCTCCCAGACTTGTGGAAAATATTTCATGGCTTGCTATCCCGAGCACAGTTATGCAATAAACCAGAACGACTGCATTCTATACTGTTATGCATTTGAATGCATCACAGCAAATTTATATATGCTACTGAAACCGAAAATCTAGGGGTGAGGAGGTGCGATCCCTTGAACTTGCATATCTACTTCTATTGGCAATCTAAGGATCAGATCATGTGCCCGTCGAATTAAGCTTTAAGGCTCACTTCTCATTTAGG
Organism: Ligula intestinalis; assembly: GCA_036362985.1. NCBI lineage: Eukaryota > Metazoa > Platyhelminthes > Cestoda > Diphyllobothriidea > Diphyllobothriidae > Ligula > Ligula intestinalis. The sequence goes on along the minus strand of JAYGXS010000001.1, from coordinate 102,776,537 downwards.
CACAACATTTCTCGGACAACGTACCTTCATGCAGTGTCACCCAAACATGGCCGAGGCTTTGAACACGGAAATTTTGTCATGTTCTGCAGTCAAAGTCGAAAAAGGTTGTAGCATATATGCATAGTTTTAGTCCTCTGTTAACGTGGAAAAGTAGGCCATCTTTAAATTCATTCCAGTGCGCTGCAATGACTGGATCAGGTAGATCATACGACAGCGTTGCCCTCCGCCAACACCGTAATATTACGACGATACTTTCCTAGAAAAGTCTGCACGAAAAGACTAGTTACACAATGCGGGTCTCAAACGTCGCAATACTCGAAGTCTTTACCAGAGTATTCAACATACTGGCTTAGTTCTCCTGCACCGGATGATCCTATTCACAGTGTGAATGATAACTTGACTTGGCGGGCGTTGGAAGAAACGAACTGAGCGTTTCCTCATTTTTTAGGACCGACTTATCACCACTTGTCTCTATTTTTCCGGGAAGTGTTTTATCCTACTTCGGCCCACTCTACCGTACGACTCTCCTACCAAGAAAGAAACCTCGCTGAAACACTCAGTTAGCATAACAAAGTGTCCACTGAGGACGACACCTGAAGTGAAACCAACGCATCTCTTGTCAACGTCTTGGTGTCCTGACCACATACAGAGAGTGAAGAAGCACGAAGAGATAAGAAAAATCTTGACGACTCAGGCTCGGCTATCCCTAGGCCTGTCCTAAATGAAAAAAATACAAAATGCAACAACTATTGTGAAAAAAAAATTAAACTATGATCCAGAAAGTTTTTCATCCTTTGCAGGCGGTCTGCAAGCGTGCGTTACTCGGGCAGAAAGACTCAACCAGACCGAGTTGTTTGGCTGTAGTTGGATGTTTTGGCTAAAAAAAATAAAGCTACGGTGCGTTTCTGAACTCTATCACACGACTGCCAGCAGTTGATGGAGGTCTACGTTTTCTACTTCACTGCAGCTTTAAGGCCCGTTCAAGGTGAATCTTTGCAGACATCTGGTCTGCCTGAAAAAATGCCGCTTTGATCAAAACTGGTATTTTCTCCTCCATAGTTATCGCTAGCAACAGGTTGATATTTGGTTGGGACTTCTTTATCGTTGCCTCCTATCGCTCTTTTTACTTAGCTGCCATTGACTAGATGCTCGAAAGGCCAGTGTGAGAGCTTTATGCGGTCGAATTTGAGCTAGAACGATGGCCCGCCGATTCGATTACACCACCGAAATCATTTTCTTAGCATCAAGGAAAATTGGTTTACAGAATACACTGATTATGAAGAATAACTCGCCAACTCGGCCGATGCAACAGTCAACGCCGCGACGACCAAAAGATTACCAAGTCGTAGCAGTTATTAAGAGAAGGCATTCTAGGTGATGTTGGGATGACCCGGACGCGAGTCATCACTCGGGCAATCCCGAGACTGCTAGAACAAAGAGAGCTGACTGATGGCCGGTGCATGCAGTTACAAGCGACCTCCAAAACGCGAACATTAGGCCAGGACAAAGAAGGCTTGCGGAGTCAGACGACCCTGGAGCCGAGTGCTGCTATAAGTGAGGTCAAGCTGGGGACAGATGTCAGACATGCCTAAGCGAACGTGCGCACTGGGAAAGTCAATGGGGAGCAACGACGACTGCCCCTTAAATAGCGAGGCTGCCAGCAGAGCAGGGACTCTGTTGTTGACACGCTGCCAGAGGAGACTGCTGCTGGACACGCGACGACCAGACGAGACTACTGGACACACGGAACAGTGTTGGTGTACTTGTACAAGTGACAGTAAAGTAGCATCAGTTATCCTATCCTGTCTTCTCTTCCTTACACGCACTGAGGGAACATAACCGGTGTTGACACAGGAACACACTAGGGTAAAACAGGTGATAACTGATGTTCAGATGGAAAACAGAGGGCTATTTAAAAATATCTACATTAGGTTGACCGAATTGAGGCTACTTGGTGCGTAAAATCCAACTAGGTGCGTAAAATCCAACCCCACCTCCACGCTGGTGCGCGCCGGAAACTTGCTTTTGCTTGGCTAACGGGGCTCTGGTAGGGGAGCGAAACCGGGGACCTAGCGCCAATCCCCTTTTCTCCACGAAACACGGAATTGACTTTCTTGACTTTTTACACTTTCATGAATCACAACTATACGCAACATACGATCTCTGCTACGGCGTCCGCGGGAACCGACGCGCCCCATCCTCTTGGCATCGCAGGACAGATGTTAAATCTGCGAGCTGATGCCGGATTGCGAATTGTAGGCTGGAATGTTTAAACTCTGAGGGATGATGGCACCCAACTGTTAACAGCCAAATCCCTTTCTGAATACCGTGTTGGTGTGGCGTGTCTCTCTGAGGTCCGCCTACCTGGCACTGGCCACAAACTGCTGCAAGTACCAAGAACTGACTCTGCGTACCATCTCTACCACAGTGGTGTGTCCGACAACTCTGGACTGTATGGTGTCGCTATAGCTTTGGCCGATGAATTTCACTCGAGTCTGCTAGAGTGGGAGGCTGTCTCACCGCGGATCGCTTGGGTCCGTTTGAAAAGTGCCCCAGTCGACGTTTCCATCATCTCGGTATATGCGCCTACTCTGGCTGCTGATGACAGCATAAAAGATGACTTCTACGGTGACCTCCAGCGAACAGTTGACCGCATCGCAAGAAGCGATCTACTCGTCATTGCCGGCGATTGGAACGCCCGACCAGGTGTGTGTGACGCTGGAACCCGTCATGTGGTAGGCAAATTTGCTGTCGGCGCGCAGTGTAACAACGGTGAGCGCCTTGTCAACTTCGCATCGTCTAACCGCCTCGTTGTGTCAAGCATCCGTTTTGATTATCCACGCCACCACCTTGTCACTTGGTACTCAAATGGCGGGCACACCCAGGCCAAAACAGATCACATTCTTGTCCGAGCACGCTGGGCCAGCTCGGTCTTGGATTGTCGAGCCTACCGCGGTGCTGATACAGGAAACGCTCATGCATCGGACCATGTCCTACTGCGGGCAACTCTTCGCATGCGTTTGAGAGCTATTCGCAGACCCTCTCGACCACAGCGGATCGATGTCCTCTGCTGGCGACGCCTTCCACTTAGCACTCCAGAACCGTTTCGACGGCCTGCACCCTGACGCCCGAGCGGACCCAGAGCCCGCGTGGCAGTCCCTGAAGGCCGCGATGTCAGAGCTGGCATACACCCATCTGGGCAAAACCCGACGGCGACATCGCGATTGGATCACTAGACCCACGCTTGAGTTAGCTGAGGAGGCCGGCCGAGCCAGACTCACTGGCTCTCCCACTTACAGAGACCTGCGGCGCCAAACGATAAGGGCCATCCGAGCCGATAGGAACGCCTACTGGAGCGACTTTGCCACGGAAACGGAGCGAGCAGCTACCAGAGGTGACACCCACAAGCTCTACCGACTCTTAAAGCAGGCCAGCAGAGGTTCGGGGAACACCACCGCGACTTTACTGGATTGCAACGGTGCTGTCATCACTAAGATCGATGACCGGTTAGAGAGATGGCGCGAGCATTTCTGTGACCACCTTAACCATGATCCCCTGTGATGTCTGACCTGTCGCCCAAGCCGGACGATCCTCACTATCTGTATGGGGAACCACAGCAGACGCGTCTACGAACCGCGTTCCCACCCGCCCTCCCGGCGGCCAAGGTCTGCTACACCCATCTCCCTACGTTGGATCAACTCTCCCCTCCGCCCAATCCGTGTTTTTGATGACGGAACAGCCCCTCCCGGCCACGCTGCTCCGACTCCTCCTCCTCGCCGCCGGAATCGAGGCCAACCCTGGACCTCTCTGGTACTGCTCGTCCTGCCGAGTCCGTCTGGGCCGCCGCGACTGGTCTGTACGTTGCGGCTCCTGCAATGGCTGGTGCCATCTCCGCTGCAGTGGCCTCGCCACGGCTGCCGATTGGTCGCCCGCCTTCGCGTGTCCCAGCTGTCCCGTGCCCCCACCGATCTCCATGCCTCCAGCCTGTCCAGTCCTGAACCCAAATTTTCTGGTCTCCGACCTTGCCTCACCACCTGGTCTTAAGATCTTACAATTCAACGCCAACGTCCTCCTTGGGAAGCTTGACCAGCTCCTGGCCTTCATGCGCTCGCACAGCATAGCTGTGGCGGCTATCCAAGAGACAAAGTGGTCTAACTCCACTAAGGTCCCTTCCTGTGCCGATTACACGATTGTCCGTCGCGACCGCGGCCGCAACAAAGGCGGAGGTTTGGCCTTCCTGGTGGACAAATCCATTGCCCATCACCAGCTTCCCCTGCTTGGAGCCGACCCCACGGAAGTACTGGCGATTTCCCTTGACATTGGCCCGGCGCCGCTAACCGTCGTGAACGTGTACATTCCTCCAACTTCCAGTTGTTCTCCCGGTTTCACCGCCTCTATCGCTCCCTACTTACCTTCTGGAGACAGTCTGGTGCTAGGTGACTTCAACGCTCACCATGACCTATGGTGCTCTAACTTGGCAGCCGACTCCCGTGGAGAAGCTCTGGCTGATGAAATAGAACACGCCCCCTTTGCCGTTCTCAACGAGAACAGCCAAACGCGGCTCCCGACCAACGGCGCCTCCAGCTCGCCCGATGTTTCCCTCGCCAGTCTCAGTCTGGTAGCCTCCACCATGTGGAAGACGGAAATCAGCCTGGGTAGCGACCACCTCCCCATTGTGCTCGAATTGGCCACCGCCGCCGAGCGTATCAAGGCCCCCAACCGGCACTTCATTAATTTCAAGAAAGCCAATTGGGCAGCGTTCACGACCGAATGCGAAGCCGAGATCGATGGCTTACCGCCTCCCACCTGTGTCCACATGGCGGAGCGAGCCCTTCGTCGACTACTCCTGGCAGCAGCAAGTCACCACATCCCTAACGGCCGCATTCCCTTTCTTCGTCCTAACTATCCGCCCGAAGCCTCCCGCCTGGAACGAGAGAGAGACGAAATACGAGCGCGTGATGCCAGTGACCCGCGCGTTGGCGAACTGAATGGCTTAATCACTAAGACTATCAACGATGGCAAACGCCAACGCTGGCATGAACTAGTTTCAGATTGTAATTTCAGCGGCAACTCAGCTGCCACTTGGAAGCTTTTACGCAACCTGACCAAACCCCGGGCTGATACATCAAACCAGTCTATTAGCTTTGGGGACGGCAAGTTCATTTCCAACAACGGTAAGATCGCCGCGAAGATGAACAAGCTGTTCTCACCCCGCTCGGCGCCCAGTCCCAAAAGCCAACGCCCCCTTCTTCGCCTCCTCCATAAAGCCCCGCCCCCAGATATTTCCTTTTCGGCTGATGCCATCCTCACCGCCGTCAAGAAAATGAG
>JAYGXS010000001.1:102752727-102771109 GCA_036362985.1 Ligula intestinalis | reverse complement strand
AATACGAATATCACGAATCTCAATACTGCTACGGCGTCCCCGGGAAACGACGCGCTCCGTGGTCGTCTGGTGCCCGGAGTGCCAAATATGCAAGCCAGCACCCTAAATTCGCAACACACTTTGAACATCGGTTGCTGGAATGTGCGGACATTGCTTGATCCCGACCGTCAAGCACTTCTAGCACGCGCATTATGGGACTATACAGTAGACGTCGCATGTCTGTCAGAAGTTCGTCTCCCAGACTCTGGAAAGAGAGAAATCAAAGTCCCACAAGAGGATGCTGAGTACGTGCTCCTCCACAGCGGATCACAAACGAACACAGGACTGCATGGGGTGGCAATAGCCATGACAAAAAAGGTGCACAACACTTTAAGCGTTTGAGCCTGTCTCAGAGCGGGTTGCCACAGCCCGCTTCAAAGGCACCATTGCAAATATGTCTGTGGTTGCCGTTTTTACCCCAATATCGCAAGCGGATGAAGCAGTTAAGACGGAGTTCTATGAACGCCTGTAAGCTACAGTGGCCAGGATACCCCCTAGAGACTTGCTCTTCGTCGCCGGAGACTGGAATGCCAGGACTGGCCCGTGCGATGAAATCTCGAGACACGTCATCGGAAAATACGGACTGGGCCAACGTTGCGACAACGGAGAATGATTGGAAACATTTGCTGATTACAACCATCTCGTCGTTAAAAACACTCGTTTTCAACACCCCCATCGGCAGTTGCTAACATGGTATTCAAACGATGGTTAAACGGCAAACCAGATAGACTACATCTTAGTACGCTCAAGGTGGACCACCTCAGTATCCGACAGCCGATCGTTTCGAGGTGCGGAAGTTTTTGTCGGGTCGCGTACTTGTCCGTGCCCGCTTTAAGCTCTGTTTGTCGAATCGAAGTAAGAAACTGCCCCCAAAACGTGTCAACGTTATGGCACTAGCACACACAGAAATCCGTGTAGCGTTCAACGAAAGTCTCACTGCACGGATCCGAGATCAATCCACCGTTCGCTTCGAACCTCCAGATGACGTCGATAATGAAACTTCGCCCGATACTCAGTGGCCACACTTGAGAGACACGCTACAAAGTGCGATGAATTCGATCTATCGGCACAAGCGAGAATCGCTCGGTTTTCAAACTCAGAACTACCGCTCACTAAGACGCCCAACTACGCGATCAGCAAGATGCGACCGTCAGAACCATTGGACCGAGTTAGCTGGCTCCATGGAATCAGCTTCAAACTCTGGTAACTTCCACCAGCTCTACTACCTTTTACGTAAAGCATCAGACAAATATAAACCGCCTTGCACTACCGTTCGGGATAACTCGGGTCAAGTGATTACTTATATGACTGGCAAAATCGATCTATGGCGAGAGCACTTTAGCGAGCTACTGGATCCGCCTATACGTTTACCTGCGAACCTACAGCTATCAACTGGAATTCCATACGGTAGTGACTGCGAGACACCTACGAGATTTGAAGTGGAATCGGTTTTACAACGATTAAAAGTTCGGAAGGCAGCGGGTGAAGATGGTATCCCAGCAGAAGCCTACAAAACTAATTGTCCTGCTTTGACGGAATCACTACATCGACTGTACTCGACTATATGGACTACCGAAGTCATCCCGACTGACTGGTCACTGTCCATTATTTTACCGATACCGAAGCGCGGTGACAGGACATTATGCTCAAACTACCGCGGCATCAGCCTCATAGATATAGCCGCCAATGTGTTTGCGACCATCCTTCTCCGTAGATTTTCGACTGAGCGCAATCTTCGTACTCGTCCTAACCAAGGAGGATTTCGTCCAGGTAGAGGATGTAGTGACCAGATCTTCATTCTACGCCGCATACTAGAGCACAGACATCAAAACCAACAGATCACTACCGCCTGTTTTAGCGACTTAAAAACCTCCTTTGATTCTATCGACAGAGAAGCTTTATGGCAAGTCTTGCTTGCTGACGGTCTCCCACCAAAGTTGCTCAATCTTATCAAAGCTTACTATGGCACAGCATCAGCCCGAGTAAGAACCCTTGGTGAAGAGTCAACTTCTGTCCCTCTGACTTGTGGAGCTTGACAAGGGTGCCCTTTTTCTCCAGTTCTCTTCAACTTCTTGATTGACTGGGTAATGCATCAGTCAATTCTGCCTGACAGTGGATGTGAAATCAGCTCTGAATTCAGAGTACCTGACCTGGAATATGCCGATGACATTGTCGTACTCGGTAAAACTCCTCAATCACTGCAGCCAACGCTAGACCGAATCACCGGCTTCGCTGCAACTGTTGGTCTGACAATTAATTTGCGCAAGACGAAGCTCCTGACTACGTATCTGGGCGCAGCACAACCACTGTTTATCAGCGGTCAACCCATTGAAGAAGTGAGCTGCTTCCGCAATTTGGGCTCGAATATGCTAGCCAATGGGCAGGCCAAAGACGAAATCAAGAACCGAATCGCGCAGGCTAGAAATGCATTTAGGCCGCTAGCCAGACCACTCTGGTCTCGCTCAGACATCAGTTTACGTACTAAGCTGCTGATATACAAAGCATCAATCAGACCGGTGTTAGTATATGCCTGCGAAACATGGCCAGTGAGGAAGGCAGACATCCTATCGCTCGAAGCCTTTGACCGTTGGTGTCTTCGACGACTCTTAAGAGTCTTCTGGCAGGATCGAATCTCTTATGTTGAGCTATACCGCAGATGTTTCAAACTTCCAAGTCTAGCATCGTACATCCAGCATCGCCGATTGCAATGGTTTGGCCATGTCCTGCGCAAACCATCGACGGACCTCTGCAGATTGGTCGTGAACCCTTCTCGTAGTGCAAAGTGGAGATACGGACAAGGCGGTCAACTGAAGACATGGCCTGGCACCGTTAAGTCGGACGTTGAACGGATGAGCCTCGTAACCGTTTACGACTTGCGACATTGGAACAAACAATGGGTTAACATTTGTGAAGAGCTTGCCTCTGATCGCCGCCAATGGGCCGCCGCTATTCGTGACATCCGTGAAGCCGATTCATCCAACAACAGGAGGTAATCGGATCAAGTATCAAGTAGTAGTACCAGGTCCTTCAATGATTGGAATCGCTATGATATCCGTGGCTTATCCTCATTAGCCCCGTGCGGGAAGCGCGGAGCATCATACTTGGCATTAAAGATAGGCGGCAAAATATGCAACTAAATCACTCAACCCAGCGCCCCCAGATCTGTCACTAATTTTTAAGAAGGGTTGTTTCGCCACGGTTGAGCAGCTGCGTCGTTTTTTTAGCCATGTTCTCTCTAATGCTCGTTGTTGAACGTTCACGAACTGCTTATAGACCTCACTTGCTTAAACCAACAAGACAAAGACCTCGCGGCTCACTAGTTAGGGGCTTAGACTCTGAGCAAAAGTGTCGCGACTTCGATCCTCGGGTGATACACCACTTGGGGTTGTGTATGACTGGCTGACGACGGCTAATACGCTAGAAAATGGTCATTCCCGTCTCCCTTGTCTTTGCTGGCGATACTATCTGCCCAAATTTTCTTTAATGTCTGTCAAAACCTGTTTTTCTATTTACCGCGGCCAACCCTGTCTTGAATTTTCTCTGTATTATTCGCCCAATGATCTCCGACAGTCGTTGCTGTGGTGAACATGCTTATTGGTAGAATGCAGCCTTGCTTATGACAACGATACAGTGGAGAGCAGACAGCCGACTTTTTTCCTCTCTTTCATTATACCAGATTAAGCATGCAGCTATGGGTAATTGTGCTGTAGTATGTTTCACACGTTCCCAGCAGTCTCATCATCACGTCTACATCACTCAGATTGTCACTTTTGTATACATTTTCATTGGTTCATGCTTGCTCCCAGTTCGTTGCATTTTTGGGTTAGCTTGACAGACTCATTTTCGAGGTGTGTCCAGCATCTGGACATTTTTCATCGCCTTGTGGTCATCAACCTACTAAGATGATCTCGCTGAGTGACTAACGCGGTTCATCAGTTGCCGGTCGTGAAGGCGAGAAGCAATGCCAGTTTATGTCTTGCGAATAAAGAGGCTGGTGGGTAATGATGCAACTGCACTCTGCGCTGACTTTCTAAATCGCACCCCGTAATGTCGTTAAAATTATCGCTGACTGAACCCGTCTGATAGTTTATCCAAAACTGCGATTTTTATTCGCTGACAGTTTTCTTTTTTTCTCTGCGTTGTGCTGGTCCTGCTGTGGTTTATTATAAGAAAGCATGCACACACACTCGCGCAAATGCGCGGCCCATGCGTTGTCAACTGACTTTAGCCCACACTGTGTAGGCTATTCTGACCTTGGATCCTGTAAAGTAAGTGAACACACCTATCGGCGGTATAGTGTGAATAAGGACCACGTGACACTGACTCGCATTTTGAATTTTTAGAGCCTCCCTCTGGGTAACGGTTGGGAGATTAAGGAATTCGTGAATTTCATTTATAATGGCTACGTCAGTGATCTGTGGGAAGAAGTGCATGTTGCAATTACTGCTTGTCCTAATAGAGTGGCAATTAAACTGTCTGCATCGAGCACTCCTCGTCTGCTGTTGGGGCTTACCTAGCGTATAAAACCGAACACACCTATCGCTCTCTTCGTCATTTTCAAGAACTCATCTCAAGTATTTATCACTTGTCGTTGCCATGTGACTGCCTTCCAGGGCTCCAAAACGTAATATTCATCATACTACTCGAGGTCTTGGCTCTCGGATACGACCCCCATGTGAACCAGCCTACAGCAATCCTGACGGGTGTATTAAATTTTTGTATAAATTAGAGATACATGTTATGCATAGAGAAGCACAGAAGCAGCCCACCGAAACCTAACAGATTGGCCATAGGTCGATGTCTGAAGTGGTGACTGGGAAATAACAAAGGATTTCCCGGAAACTAGAAATGCGGTAAACAAACATCTTCTGCATGGCTAATGTCCCACAAGTCATACGGTATATAATACAGGAATGCACGCCTAAAGAAGGACATCACGAAGAAAGGCGCTGGTTATAAAATGTTAATATTTTGTGTGGGATACACTGACATGTGTGTCAGATAATTTATTGATGGGGTATTTTTTCCTCAACCGAAACATCAATCTTTTCTGCCACCGAAAGATTCCTTCTTAGTTTAAGCCGATTTCGTTTGGCAATTACCAAAATAGTTTCATTAGGGATTCAGTCTGATATGCTCTCGGTCCAGAGGTCGTATGCAGAGAACCTCATTTTCGCTTGAGCTGTCATATTGCAGTGGCGAACACTATTAAGGCTGTACATTTTTTAAACGATCTTCAGGACCTTGGACCACAAAATTAAATAGTCTATGCGGTGGCAGTTAATTTCGTTCAATCTGAAAGTCTTCCTTACGATTTAGGAGAAATGGGGTGACTAGTTTGGGTTACTTGCCCATTATCGTCATCAGTTAGCCATATCCGACCGCAGGCTCGAACTCGTGACCTGTTGATTAGAAGTCTAACGTTCTTACCATTAAACCACAGGCTCGTTACCCTGTCGGTATGGTTGACTTATTATGGCTAATAGGTCAGAAGTGGCAATTCCAATCCCCATTATCGGTGATATCTTCCTACCTTAAAAATAATAAACATTTTGGAAGGCGTTTATCGAAGAAGTTTGTGTGCTTAAGCGTCCTTTGTATGTCGATGGTCGTTTGGGTCACAGTTTGAGTGTCACCACAACATGAAACTCCCATTATAAAAATGGACCGTCTAAAACCATAATCAAGGATGAGTATGCTTCCGATCCTATTGAAAAACATTCTCTCATCAATCGCCTATTTTGTTAAATGCTAACGATCCAACCACGTAACAAAAAATTTATTTTGGACGCTGTTTTTCTATTACTAAAAAATACTGATATCTTTTGCTGAAAATAAAAAAGGGTAATTTTCTTGCGTTACATCGGAGCCATTTTCACCATATTCTTGATCTTAGCTTATAGTGAATTTCAGAAGATAAATTGGCGAACATACGTTTGTTTTCGATAAATTCTCATCATGCCCGTTATAGTGAATTCGCAAATGCCAGGACACTGTTGCGCGTACCGTATTTAGGTGCGGAACTAGTACAAAGTAGATAGCAGAATATGCTAACCTGAGGGCGCCTTCCTTAAAATTTCGCTGATGCTTAAGATGCGTAATCGCCTAGTTGATTCGTTCTTATAAACTGTTTCGGTAAGGCAGAGAAATGGGAACCTTCCTTAATCCACGTCCTTACGGATTATCTTGCGCCGAATTTCAGAAAGACCCTCTGTTTCGTTTGCCTAACTCGAACTTTAAACGTAGATCAGTCTTTCTGGATTTGTGTGCAGCATCACCTATATTACGGGGGTGGCCTCCTATTCACGTGTTCTGTCACATTTTGCATTTTATCAATAACCTTTGCGTGATCTTGTTGATTTTGTGACCTACAACCTGAAACACAATCTTGATCCTTTACTAGATTTCGACTGAGAAGGCAAATGGAGTTAGAAATCCAGAGGAACCGTCAAATTCGGACATCTACTGCCTTGTAAACCAATTGATCGCCTATCTGCTTGAGTCCAGCGAGTCCAACCACCGTATCTACGATCTACTCGCTCGCTTTGCCTCGCTACAGCTCAGTAGTCATGAGTTCACTTGTCTCAAGTTCCTCGCCATCTTTAATCCTCACAAGCATGGTACGTTATTTTAAATCACATTGCTATTCCTATGCCCCTCATAACTTGCTTTGTCACTGATGTGCTGGAGCGAAACCAGGAAGTTAGAGGCTAAACTGACCTGCAGGTGTGAGATCAGATTAGCACTGCCGACAAAAGCAAAGAAGACTGACCGATTCTGACTCATTAGCAGTCATCAGCCAGCCACACCCAACCCAAGCGTTGCGGCACTAGAGAGTGAACCCACAACCCGTTGAATAGAAGTTAAGTGTTTTAACCCTCTGCGCCAGGAGCTCGTTGGCTTGCCGATTTTGGTCGCTCTTTATCACTCACAGATCGCTTGCGGGAAGAGTAAGTGATATTGTCTCAGGTTGCGCTCTTAATGCGCATGCCTGTAACACGCGTTAAATGGAGCCCTTAGCTCACTACCAATCGTATTCCTAGTCGAACGACAGTGTCTAGGCAAGCCACTAACGCGTAGGAGATGGCAGAGGCTTTTGTCATTTCGACGCACATTTTTTATAATGCTAAATGACTTTAAACTATCACACCACCTTAACAGCTGGGGCTTGAAAAGCTGTAAACTGACAGGCCACCTCACAATCCATGCAAGCTGGCTGCCAGAATGAAATGTCACCATAGCGTGCTTTTCATGACCCTGCCACTTCTCTGGTATTTGCTTCAGCTGAAATAAACCTGTGTGTTGTATGTGTAAATGGATTGGTCAATTTCGTTAGACTTCGATCGACCCGGCTTTGTCATGCCTTTAGGCTTGATAGGTAAGTGAGTAGGTAGTTTACTAGATGCCGTGCAAGTCTACTGTACTATAAATTTAAGCCCAAGTTACCGCTATTAGCACACCCCCGAGATATTGTTACCCTCGCTTGTTTAAGCCGACTAATTAGTTATTTGCGCCATCCCATAATTAGTGTTTTTCTTCGCGTTTCAAAGAATGAACATCTACGCCTATCTGCCACTGTATATTCTCGATCAAAAACTGGCAAGACAACGAGCTCATGGCTCAATGGTTAGGGCATTTGACTCTGATCAAAAAAGTCGCCAGTTCGAGGCTTGGGTGGAGCACTACTTGGGTCTTGGTATGACTGGCTGAGGACGGCTAACAAGCCAGAAATGGTCATTCCAGTCTCTCTTGCCTTTGTCGGTACTGTCCTTCTGCCTTGCGGCGTGTGGGCTCGAATGTGAGCTCCAAAGGCACCATGGACGGATGAGTGTTTTTCCTCTAACTGATCGGCATAGGCTTATCTGTCACAGTTTTTATTCTATAAGGCAGTTAGACTATAATACTCTTTAGTAATCATATATTGTTTTTCGTACGCACCTACTTGGTTCCGTAATTACTGCTCTTAAATTTTGTCGCTGCATGCGATGGTGCTGCAAGAGTGTCAGGGTTGCTGGCTATGATTGAATCTTCGTGAGGTCCACTCTGTAGATGGCTGTACAGTGACCCAATTGGGTTTCATTGGCGCATCAGACTTGTTGGGGTTTATTGCAGATCATCTGTCGTTGGCGGCTAGAAAATCTGACATAATCCTCCTTCATTGCAACTCCTCTTTTTCCCCGTGTGGCCAACTTGCGGCTAGACATTTGACATAGATTTCATGAGGTGTCATGAAGTGTCTTGTAAATTTTGAGTACGGGCGGGTCCCTAACAGCCGCATGGATCGTTTTTTTCTAGTTTGTGTCCTCTAGCACTTTGGCTCAATAGCCTAACCACAAGGCAAGTGAACTTATTTAATGGCGGTTCACGCTCGCCATGTCACAGCGCCGTCATCAGGCCTTGCGATACCAGGCTTGTTAGCCCTCAGCCCGCCGCGTCCTGGTAGCACTGATTTCTAACATGATTTTGATGCTGCAAAAACAGAGTTAACTGCGCCCTCTTTAATGATGCTCCCCTAGCCAAGGAAAAAGTGCTGCGTGCAGTTGGAACGCGTACTCTGGTCTGACGAGTCCCACGTACCTAGCACGTTTACACTGGCGTTAGAAGTGCGGCTTCACCTGAAGACCACGAAGTGGCTGTGTTTAGTTTCCAAAAGCTTTCTCTTCATCGGTGTCGATGCACCATAACCGTCAACCACACTCACCCAAACTTCGCCTTCAGTGTAGGCATCCTACCTGAATGACTTCTTACTGATGCATCTCCAGGACGTTAGCACAGGCAATATGCTGCGTACCCCAGCGGACAGTGGCCTGAACACCTTTCGCATCGTTGATGGCCTGGGTGGCCATTTTATTCGCCAATAGCCTTAGCACTGCACAAAGCAGCTTTATTTCGATCAGAGCATGGTACATAGGCACTCGTTTCTGAAAGTTCACCGGTTGCTTATGGAACTCACTTGTTCCATTCGGCCTTGAGTGTCATTTCTCGGACTCTGACAGCAGCCGGACAGCGGATAGTACACCAGGCAGAGTTCGAGCCTCGGGTTGTGTACCACTTGGGCTTAGGTTCGACTGGCTGACAACGACTAATAAGCCAGAAACGAAAATTCCGGTCTCCGTTGTCTTTGCCGGCAATACTATAAATGCATAGGATTAACCTGCATTAGCGAGTTGTTTCCTGTTCTTCTTATTCTTCTTCTTCTCCTCCTCCTCCTTCTTCTTCTTCTTCTTCTTCTTCTTCTTCTTCTTCTCCTCCTCTTCTTCTTCTTATTCTTCTCCTCTTCTTCTTCTTCTTCTCCTCTTCTTCTTGTTTTGTTATGCACGACCTCTGAGTAGCCTGGAATACGACAGTTACGCTAGGTTTTCCCCCTCGTGATATCCAACGTCCTTTCTCCATTCTTATATCGGGGGTGCAAAGCGTTAGAAGTGGAAGAGAACACTCACCTCCATATGGGCGTTCATAACATGTGCCTCTTTAGTCCTTCACCAGCAACTGCCTTTTTTGCCTTTCGAACTCGGATTTCAGTAAGCTGCATAGGGCATTGGGCATGTTCTTTCATCCGAATTTTCTTCCTGTATATCAGTCACTGTCTCTCAGGCAACCCTTCGTCTTGGGAATGTATTTGATTTGGTTGACTTCGCTAATATATTCCCGACTCTGTGGGTACTACACCGAGAAAATGTCTGTCGGCGCCAACCAAACCCTGTCTTATCTGCTAATGCACTGCAGTATTCATCCAAACACACATACAACCTGCTCTACCGATTCCGCCATAAAACTGCACACAAGGACGACAAGTCTCTCACGCACCCCTCTGTCTTCCATTCTGTGTGCGTGTGGGGGGGTGATGTGGTTGCGACATAACCATTCACTGTAGTAGTTACCAAACTTGGATTCATAGACCACGTTAACTCCCTACCTCTTACCTCTTTTTGCGATCTCCAACGTCCTTTTCTTGAACCTCTCCTATCCTGTCGACGTCCACCTTATTTCGTCCGCTGTCACCTACGGTTTCCCGTCACATAGCAGCACCAACGTGCAGTTGAACGCACACTCTGGTCCGACGAGTCCCACGTACCTAGCACATTTGCACTGGCGCTAGAAGTGCGGCCTCACCTGAGGACCACGAAGTGGCTGTGGTTAGTTTACAAAAGCTTTCTTTTCCTGGGGCCGCGCGAAAGAGTTGCTGACGACCACATATAATGCAATGGCCAAGCCGCATCTCACCTATGCGGCATCAATCTGGTCTCCCACAATCAGCTCCTCCAGCCTCCGCCGCCTTCAGTCAACACAGAACGGTGCCCTCCGCACGATCACGGGCTGCTATAAAATGTCGCCCATCGATCACCTTCATGCGGAGTTTTCTCTTCTGCCGGTCGCCGCACACAACAAACTCCTAGGCCGGCAGTTCTGGTGAACCTGTTCACAACCTGGTTATCCGAACCACCATCGTTGCAACGCTCCCGAGCCTAGCCGTACCGTTCGGACGTCTATCCGAGGTCTCCACAAGGCAGCTGTCGCCTCATCTCTCTCAGATCTACCCGTTGATGGCTCCGCCATCAGGAAAGGCTACCAGCGCCTTCACCAGAGAGAGCAGTTGTTTACGCAATATCCAACTACCATTCCCCGGTCCTCCTGGGTGGCTATCCACCTCCGATATCCACCTCGGAACGTCATCTCCCACGGGTGACTCGTTGTACCCGGGTGCAGCTTCGCAGCGGCTACTGTATGCTCCTTCGCCAGTACCAACACCGGCTGAACCCGTCAAAACCCGACTGCTGTCCCAACTGCGCAGTCTCGCCGCATGACTGCCGTCACATCTTCGTCTGCAGTTCCCGGTCAGGCACCCAACTCACCCCCGAGGACCTTTGGCTCAAGCCGGCTGAGGTCGCGGCTTTTCTCCACCTCCCAACTGCACCCAGTTTGAACTCCGGCGGGAACCCATGATCCAACATGGGCTACCAACCAACCAACGTGCATTCCTGGACGTCATTTGACCCTTTGGGTTTCTCCAGGTATATCAAAAGCGTTCCAACCATCACCGGTGTCGCATACACGACAGTTTGTCCGTCGGAAGTGACGTCGCAACTCACCGTTCGGCATTGACTGCAATTATTTTCTGCACCTGAATAAAAGTACACAATCATCCCATCCCGTTTCAGGGACATGACAGATTCTAGCTGCCCGGAAGCGCATTAGTTGATGAGTTTTAGTTCGTTACTTACATTTCTTTATCACCATCCCGTCCCTTACTCTACACGAATCGTACTTCACAAAAAGAGGGCTTTAAGGTTTTGCTTAAGCTCACCATAACGACTATATTGGGACGGAACCGTTTCAGTGGTCTTCATCCTAAAAGGGCTGTGATACTTCTAAAGCAAACAACCTACCCTGAGTCTACTGTCAGCGCGTTATGATAGTTTAAAACCATGTTTGGTTGCTTATGACGAAGAACCTAGGCACTGGACTAACCCCACTTATGAGGGACTTGTCCGACTCTGACGACTGATGGGTAGTGAAACTGGACATAAGGACTGGTATGGCACGTATTTCCGTCTAACGCGGGCTACAGACATTCAAAGTGGCGAATAGGGACTCGTGTAGCTCCGAAACAGTCCGGCTGACAATGCCCTTGAGCCATTATGGCCGCCGTTTTGTCTTATTGCCATAGAAGCATATCCTTTAGAAAATTACCACGCTGAATAACGTTAGAAAGTTATGGGAATGCACACGAACGAATTAATGCATGACAACGAGTAGGAACTTGCAGGTTGTTCGAACTATTTATTGTTCCCTTATAAGTCTGATTTGGTTAAAATTGCTGCATGCGATGATTTGAAGGCAATTTTCAAAAACAAAGCGATTCAAGTTGATTGGACTCTAATTTTCCGTTTCATATTGTATCAACCGTAATTCGTAAGAGCCAGGGGACTAAATTTCTATCTGAAAGATCAGGTATTTGCAGCGAAAATATTTTTCGTGCGGAAGGGCTTTTCCTGAGAGTTCAATCTTTAATGCACCCTTAACATAGCCTTTTTGATCCGTGAATAAGTTATTTACTCTACAAACCTTTTTCCGGCGGTAAATAATCATGTAATGTAATAATATTGCTGTTTTGGTTCAACTGCTACAATTTATTTTTTTCCGTTTCGAAAGTCTAACAGATCTGCTGATCATGATTTTAAGGACAACCGTACTCCTGCTTTCTGGAGAACAATGTGACTTTTCATGTGCTACGCCACCTGATGTGCGTGCATGGATCCGTAGGTGTTCCAGTGCCCGAAAGACATTTATGTAGACTATTTTTTAATGGAAGCCATACAAACAGACTTGGTCAACAACGCTTCCTCAGGGCTTGAAATCTGCGTAGACTTTCCGCTTGCATTTGTGGAACAGAGGTCATTGTGCAGAACGTTAGATTAATAAGCGGTATTCACTGTGTCCAGGTGTACGCCATCTTATTTCAGGAGTCTTACAGCCTATTGTGTAGATAGTGATCTATGACGCTTATGTACAATCTTTTACCTCATTTAACTGCCTAATGCAATTTGGAGGCTTGAAGTTTATTAGTGAGATAGAATATTGACTGATAGTAGCGAATGACCCTTAGCCCTCTATATGAACGCCTCGGTAGCCGACTTGCTGGCAATGGGCTCTGTTGCGCAGGGTAGAGTTCCCAGTAAAAAGTTATAGTTTAATGGTGTACACAATTATTGTGCTGAGCCTCACTTTAAAAATGGGAGTTTGCTTCTTCCATATTGAATCTTCTTTAGGTATGAAATCCCCGAAAGCCGATTAACTTCTAGCAGCTCTCTACCAAACGCTGTACATAGCTGTCTTATAATGTCGTAAAGAGACAGGCAGGAATTGCAAGTATTACGGTAAAAAAATCTTCATTTTTACAGTACACGCATCCAAGTTCTAGTTCTTACTTGAGAAAACCAAACGGTGTTATCAGTGTCTCCCAGTCTTATAAGTCTTTTCGTTCATTTCTCCTCGTTGCTGACGTTTACGATTAAGGTGAGGACTGTGTCCTACTTTGACTGCGTGTAGGGGTAGCTAGTACTGAACTATCTTATCTGACCCTTTTATTGTCGGTGAAGTAAATTTCTGAATCGAGTTCCTGCTGATTGTTTAGTTTAAATGCTTGTTGAAAGTAAAACCCATGATTACTGTCCTATCACGAAATCAGGCTACAAGTTAAACTTCAGGAAGCTTAAACAAGTTGACGCATCCCGATCGCACTCACTGTGGGCACAAAAAACATGTATGGAATGCCTATAATTTTTGAAAATGCTTGTACACCTTGGGGCTAATTTAATGCATAGAACGTCGGGCGTCTCTTTTTCCTGTTGTGCAAACCCTGTCTGGCTTGATACGAGGCTAAGCGTTGAGTACACCACCACCCCCCCCCCCTCTAAAACTGCACTCACAAGACCCCGGAGCACAACGATTGTGCGCTTACTGTGCAGCCTTTGTTCTTCGCCCTCGCCTCCCCCCCCCCGGCACTGCAACACCGCATCCAGCTGAGTGCAGCGAGGACGCGGGACGGACGGACGCACTCATACACATAGTTTTCAGTTCACGTCACCTCCCAGTGACCCCGCTTTGCGTGTGTTTCCACAGCCGCCTACCACGCCAGAGGTCCTCTGTTCGCTGAGGTCGCGCAGTTGGTGCCGCGCTGCGATCGATGGTGATTTTGGTAAAAACGTACGCTGCTACTGCTGCTGCTGCCGCCGTCCCCGCGGCTGTCGTCCGTAAATCTTGATTGCTGCTGCTGCTGCTGTTAGTTATATTCACCTGAATCCTGCCCCCTCCTCTGCCGCCGACTGTGTGCGCGCGTGTGTGTGTGTGTGTGTTTTGAGGTCGCTTGGGTGTGTGTGTGTGCGTGCGTGTGGAAGGGCATCTCAGGTCACCAATCCTCGCGGCGGTGACGGCGGTGGCGACCGTGGGTTTTAGCCGCTGTTACAGCACCCTAACTGAAGCAGCAGCAGCGACGGCTGTACTCCAGAATACTTGTAAGGCAGTTTGGTATCCTTTAGTGACTCGTGTCGCCCGTGGACCCGGTTAGATGCCAGACCTCGTGGCCTCCGTCCGTCCGTCCGTCCCTCGTCTACTTCTCCTGCTTCGTGGTCTTAGCGCCGCGAAGAGTAAGTCGCCTAGACAGCTGGTATTGCCAGCAAAGATGAGGGAGACTGCAGTGGCTCTTTTTTGGCTTATTAGCTGTCATCAGCCAACCATACCCAACCCCTAGTGATGCACCACCCGAGGCTCGAACTGTCAACCCTTTTCGATCAGAGTCCAACCCTCTAATCATTGAGCCAAGAGCTCGTTGCGGAACGTTCACCGAGCACTAACGGAATTCACTTGCCCCGCTCTGCCTTGGGTCTCAAGGCAAGTCTAGTCTATGCGAATAGTATTGCCTGCAAAGACAAGGGGAACGGAATGGCCATTTCGGGCTTATTAGCCGTCATTAGCCAACCGTTCCCAACACCCAGTAGTGCCCTTGGCAGTCACAATCGTGCAGTTTTGTCTGTCTGCGGTGACACCTTTCTGTCAGACACGTATTGTTCCACTCTATCTTTCTTCTGTCCGCATACGAATATTCCTGTATATTCACTAAGGGTCCTCTTTGCCTCCTCTGTAAATTGTTTCGTAACATCTACAAAAACGCAACTCACAGACTTTCGTGCGAACCTCTAGTGTAATTGGCTGTTCTCGATCAGGAAAGATTTAGGAAAGTGCCAATTAACAGCGCATTTGTTCATTCAGCCCCGGCGAATGGACTTTACATTTTAAGTTTTTGTTTGGTTGCTTTTTCATCCCATCTATCTGGCGTACAGTGATTGCTCTGACATGAGCTTCCGAAATATGCAGTTGACGTGGTTGTGATAATGACGACTTCGCCTAATTTCAATTAGGAACTCGTATATTCGACTCTATTCACGGCAGGTAGTAAAGACCTCGAAATGGCCGCAAAAAGCTGAGTAACAAAATCAAGGTAAATACACCGACTTTAAAACAGCCTTTTAGTTATCCTTCTGAATACACGTAAATCAACATGGATATCGTAAAAATAGTTTTACTGTTTCATCATTATATGAGAAGGAGATATAGCAGTACTCGTGCAATTTTCGTGTTTTGCTACGGTACGCCTTCTGGCGAACGTGACTTCGAATTATTTTTAAACCTTACTTGAACATTTAATCGATAAATTGCGGTTTTTAATGCTTCCAATCTTACCTCTAAAAGAAGTTGTCAAGCTTTCAAATAACACCCCTTTGTAAGTCATGGAGCGTTCTCTGCACATATGACGAGTGCGGACGTATATTTATATAAGTGGCGAATTTTGTTTGCTTCGAAAAGTTAACTGGATCGGTGTGCGCCCTTTCCTAAGTGAATGTATTTATAAGCACTCCTAAACACGAAATCAACTCATGGGTATCTACAACGAAGACATGTGAGGAAAATGCTCCTAGTCAAATAAGAACCCTTCTACATTGCATTATAAATTTTGAGGAGGTGTTTTGCTGGGATATTACGCAGACGAATGCCCATGTCGTTCATATTTTCTTCTAAGTGCAGTCAGAATGATAATTAAAGCAGTTGCTTCGGTCATACATTTTCAGCATTAAAATCGACAACCACAAAAATAACTAATTAGGAGTTAAAGGTATTTCTATAAATGATATCGCGGGATCGTTTCTTGTCCATTTAAGGCACTAGTTAAAAGTAAACCCTGTCAAAAGCATTTTGGCATTCAGGCAGATGTGATCGCGCCTCCTTCTACTTCTTCCAGAATATTA
The DNA here is from genome assembly GCA_036362985.1 of Ligula intestinalis. Lineage (NCBI taxonomy): Eukaryota > Metazoa > Platyhelminthes > Cestoda > Diphyllobothriidea > Diphyllobothriidae > Ligula > Ligula intestinalis. Next base: position 102,755,267 of record JAYGXS010000001.1, on the reverse strand, counting down.
CCATCCTCTCAGGCCTTACGTTTACGGTAACAGCAAGTTCCTACTGGACATTGTTTCTGTGATTTTCGGGCACAAAATCAAGCACTCGACATAATCTCTACATTTCTCCGGATAACATTTTTATTCGCGGCTTGACAGATTTGATTTACGTGGTCAGAAGGATCATGTTGCAAGTTAACGTGGACTGTATGGCCCAACATTTTACATTTTGATTAATGTCCGCTGCTAGGAAAGTGCACTGATGCGTAAATGTGGTGGTATACGTTAGTTTCCAATAGGGGAAAAATTGCTCGGCTCTAGAAGGTTTTCGATTGTAACGCACACACAAGTGCACCGTTTATTTGTCCAAAGCAGTCTAGAGGACTGTTCAATGAACTATCAGGATTTACGTTTAACACACTAAGTCTATGAATGTAGTACCCGCGCGAGTGATCATCCAAGCTTCTTCTACTAAACCGATCTTCAAGAGGGAAAACAAAAGAAACATTTCCAACAAAAACAGGAAATAGAAGATAAAATATTACAAAAAGCCAAGATATAGCTACGAAAAAGCGCGTGATTATTTAAAAACTAATTTAGAATTTAAAAATGGTGAGAATTGAGTTGGCTGCCCTGCTCACATACTTTATTTTAATTAAGTTTGGTAGTCTAATTTTAGGTTTAGTTTAGTTTTTATTTTAGATAGATATGTAGGCAGATACCGCCAACTTTAGATAAATATACTTAAATGAGTACTATAAAAACAACTAAAGTAGCCTAAAATAAACAAAACTAACTAAAATAAAACTGAACTAAACCAAACTAATACCTGCAGCCCCTTGAGATACAATTCTGGGGCTAGGGCTATCTGAGTTCGTTGGTAAACACAATTTTTGCCTAAAATATTTAATTAAGAAAATTCAATTAATTCATACAATGATAAATTAAAAAATAAAATGACCATTACCACCGGTATAACAGAATCCTTTGTCTTCAGTGGTGTAACCTATAATGGACTGTTACTCACGTTAATTGACTTTCCGCCTGCCATAATACAGTAGTCGCCGGTTATTAAGCCCACGGTTAATAAGCCCAGCCGCGTATTAAGCCCAAGTCCGCTTGGGACGGAATTTTACATAGCGAAATCCGCCGGCCAATAAGCCCAGTCGCCTGCTACAAAGTCCAGTTTGCCAACAGTATCGAGTGAAATTCTCATCTCTCTGCGTGCGCAACTGGTTACGTGTCGCAAATAAAATACCGACAAATAACATTCTTTCCTCGTACATAACCAAGCTCTACACATAATACAGTACGTATGTGATGTACAGTGCATATCCTGCATTTGCTAATCACGAACTAGGACTCTCCGCTTAATGCGCCCGCTGCTTATTAAGCCCATTTTGGTCTGGGCCCGAGGTGAGCTTAATAGCCGGTGACTACTGTACTACACGCTGTATGATTTTCCTCTCGACTCGCTTTACAATTACTGTTGATAACCTCACTGGTTTGCGACTGGAATCGATTAATCAGCATGTTTTCTTTTGCGTAGCCTTAGGCATTTTATCAAGGCGCACCCATGCCCATGAGAGTGTCTGCGTCTGTTGTTACATGCATTGCCTGCAGCTCTCTATGCCAATTTTCCCTAATGCTACTTTCTGCATTTGCTTCTCTGCCACAGACGTCCATCTAACTTCAAGCTATGACTACGTGCGCGAGGTCCAGGCAGAGATATGCCACTACCTTCTGCGCTCTGCTCGACGGGCCAGCAAAAGACGCGGTCATGCTGCCTCCCTGGGTTTGGGTCGCCCGCCGCACGAACTCCTTGCAGCCTCATTGGCCACCGCGGCGGCCTCTGAGCGTCTGGGTCAGCTTCTGCTGCGTCTCTCCGAGGTCAAACACGTGGCCTTTCAATTGGAGAACTTTCTGCTGTCGCGCTACTGGGCCGGCAATATCCCCCACGAGACCCTGCTTACGGAGATGTTGCTGACTAAACGCGGCGGCCTCAATGCTGCCTCCGCCACCGCTGGAAACGGTGGCGGTAGCGGTGGTGCCTCCAGTCAGCGCCCCAGCGTCTCCGGTTGGGTTTCGCCCTCAGATATGCAAGATCCGCAGCAGCAGCAGCAACAGCTCCCGCAGTCCAATTCCAATGGCTTGCTGACTTCCAGTTCGCCCGTCCGGGCGGAGTCTCTTGGCAGGCAGAGCGGTAGTGGTGGTGGTCCACCGATGCATCTCCATCAACAGCAGCAGCTTCCTCCAACTGTCTGCTCCGCGTCCTCCCCAGCCTGTCCGCAGCCGGTCCCACAACTTCCCTTCGCAAGCAAGTGCGATCCAGACGCCAAAGTGGTGTCACCCGTGCCTTCCTGGACCTACTCGCCAAGTACAACCCAGCTCTCACAGCAGCAGCAGCAGCAGCAACAAAACTACTTTTCACCCGTGAGCGAAGTGAACAGCCGCAGTCGAGGCGGCGGCGGTCACTGTGGTCCTGACCCTATTCTGGTAACAGGCGGCACAGCGCGTGATCCTCGTCTCTTCCCGCGCATGGGCGAGACCGCGATGGTGGG
>JAYGXS010000001.1:102741720-102752327 GCA_036362985.1 Ligula intestinalis | reverse complement strand
ACACACACACACACAAACACATGCTTCTGCCACCGCCGCACCTTGCCTACAGACAATGCCCCTCCCCCTTATACCACAAATGTCCCTACTAATGCTTAATATTTTATTTGTGAGGATTGCAGCCGGTCTCTTTTGTGTGCATGTGTATGCGCTCGCCTAAGAGTTGTGTTAAAGTATGTGAACTTATGGCCGCGGAACCCGATTGAAGTTGTCTTTTATCAATTCCCTGACCTCAGGTACAGAGTTCGTATATTTTCTGCAGACGTGAACATCATGGGCTTCCACTTCGCATTTACCACTCTCTTTGCCTCCCTCCCTGCCCCTACCTGCCTTACCCTTTCTCTCTCCCTCTCTCTCTCTCTCCCTCTCCTTCACTCTTCTGCTTTCAATATCTGGGGGATTTTGGGATGCGTCTTGCGCACTTTCAATCGGCGGCGCTCTTGACCGTTTCCATTTAACTTAACGCATCGAAGTCGCACCCACAGACCTTCAGTCGTCTTCTTGCCCCCATTCTTCCCTACCCCACACCCACGGCCGAAGCTACTACCGCACACCATACCCCCTTCCCTCAAATGATGAGTATTTTAATTGGAATGTATGTTCTTTCCTATCAAGCCTCCGCCTATTTACCCCTGTAATATTATTTAACAGTTTACATTTTATCCATGTTGACGATCACGGTGTGCTTTAAATCGCGTGGGATCTTTTACAAACCCCCCGATATAAACATGGACGCTTCCACACGCTCGTACAGACACACACACCTGTATGTGTCTGTGTGTGTACGTGTATGTCTGCACATACTTTCTTTGCTCTGTTTAATAAATAATGACTGAACTCCTCTCCCCCTTCTGACCTTGATGGCCTCGTACTTTTTGTTCGTTGAGTGTTAGCAGGTTACGCCGACGGGGCTTTTTTGGGGCCCTAGGTCATGCTAGACCAACTCTTGGCGGTCACAAAACGGTTTATGTGGGGAGTTCTGCAACTTCCAGTCTTGTTTTGGCTAAACTCTTGTCCACTGAGTATTAATTTTTGAGCCCCATACCGGAATGAGGAAGAAGGGTTGTCGAGCATAGGATCAGCTTTCGGGCTCTTGTGGGAGTCCATTGTCAGGCGTCCACGAAAAACAAGCAATGGTTATAGGGCACAGGAGCCAGTTAACTGTTATACGGGAGGGGGGGAGGGGACTCATTAATCACCGGTGTCGGTCGTGCGAATAGGCCCGCAGAGGGCGATGTACGCCGGCGCCAGATCGGTTGACTGAATTCGCCTCCGAGGCTCAGGCTTCAATCAATTCTTGGCCTCTCTTGCTGCTGGCGTGGGCGATTATCTTGGCAGCTGCGAAGTTAAACTTGTGACCTGCCTCGTAGGTGTGGACCGCCAGTTGCGAAAGTAGGTCACCCCGTCTGATCCGATGCTCGACAACCCTTATTCCTCATCTATGCCAATACCTGGAACACGAACGTTTTCATTCAGCCCTATAGCCTTTAAGTGTGCTGATTAAAATCTAAATGAATTGGGTATTTTCCACCGGCAGCCCTCGTAAGGACACGAGTATCACGTAGTCGCTTCAACATGCGTTTAAATATGACCATGCTAACTGTGATCGGTTTATGTACGTGAGGACCTTTGAACTGTCGTTGTTGTTGGGGATTTTGATGCAGCCGTTCCATTACTGAAAGCTTAGGCTCCTTAATATTGTTCAGGTTAAATGAAAGTAGTTTGTTTACGTTCCTCGTAGCTCTGGTGATACCTTTTTAGGCATGCTACAGTCCTTGTGACGCTCTCAGACGTTGCTCGGTGTTTTCCATGGGTGCATCCAGTATCAGTTGTGCAAGGGATGTTCCTATGCTCTGTTCGGAGAGGAGTGTAAAATCTGCTCTGCCGATATTCCCCTAATTAACTGTAGTTTTAGCTTAAACGCGTGCTACGCAAAATAACTCCACTTTATTTGCCGATTGTTCTCTGTCGGCTGGTGCTGCTGCGGCTTGGAGGAAAATGCCAGAAGAAGAAGCAGCGAGATTGCCCGACGCTGATGAGGTCCACCAAAAGACACAAAAAGAGCACAATGAACTCATTTCCGTCTTCCCCTTTTTGCACCTGTTCTTTCTCCTTTGACGTTGGCGATTAGCTGCCGAGATTACGTGCAGGCCTTGCGTGCAAAGTGACACGTCGTACCCAGTTGATGGGGCGGTGGTGGAGAACGGCTGTACCCTTTGGGCCAGATTTCTCGTCTAACCAATCTACATTCGGTGCACGTATGGCGGTTAGTAGAATCTGTCCCTTCCCCGTTTACGCACGAGGGCGGGGGGTGGCGTGGGCGGTCAGGGGAGGGTAGGGTGCGCCTACCGCTAATTCATGCCCGTCCACCTCCACCCCACGGCGCACAGTGTGATCGCTTTGCTTATTGAGTCACGATAATGGTTGCTGCGCCCAGGAAGCAAATAGCAGTTCCCGAGCTGTCATCAGTGATACGGTGGGCGCAACACGATAGCATCTGGCGACTGCCACGCGATGCCACGGCTATCCTTCAACGCCCCCTCTGCCTTCCTGCCTACTCACTAGCAATAGCATCATCATCATTGTCGGCGCAGTGCCTTCGGTAGCACCGGGATAACCCGTTCAAAGTGGGGAACTAGATGATAGCACTATAGTTGGGTATGCCTCGTATGCATGATGAATGAATGCATGATTAACTCTGTAACCTGTCCTTGTGGGTCTGCATCTGTCGAACAAGCTCTGAAATTCCCACGACAGTCTAACACTTGCTGCTTGAAAGCTTCTCAGTGCATGAGCCAACGCAGCACTCCCCGGGAGACCAGTCAAACTACAGACGCGGGCTGGTTGCTCGCCGGAATAGGGGTTTTAGTTATCTCGGACTTTGAACTCTTACTGGAGTCTATCCTCAGAATTAACAGCAGCAACAGGGGCTAGGGGGAAGGGAGCCAATGCCGTATGGTGGTTACCGCGCTGGACGCTGTATTTCGACTCCAGATTCATACTGAGCCAATGCTACCCTTGGGGCTGCTCTTGCGTTTGTGTCGTCCGAGACCCTCTAATTAGATCATGATATTGATAGATTGTGGGGCCAGGTCTTGTCTCGCAGTTATAAGCGGACTGGCTAGCGCTGTTCGCAACGCCACGCTCAACAATTCTCATCCTTTCTGTCCACAATTACATATTAATTCACGGTCACTAGCCAAGAATTAAATGTTTGACCACAAAATACGTTAAGCAGTTGGGCGGTGGGGGATAGATATCTTGAGGGGCCCTACAAAATCAATTTTTCCCAGATTTCTTCGTTTCCTGGTAAACTTATTTGCAGGAGCTAACGCAACACTGCCTGGAAAACCAGTTAAACTCGAGAGTTTCAATAAATTGGTAAAGAAGACGTAGGCTGGTCGTTCGCCGGAATAGGGGTTTTAGTAATCTCAGACTTTTGAATCTTACTGGAGTCTGTCCTCAAAAGTAATAGGAGGTAGGGGGAAGGAAGCCAATCGAGTACGGTGGTGGCTGCGCCGGATGCTGTATGTCGACGCCAGATTCATACCGTTCCAATGCAACCTTTTTTGCTCGTCTTGCGTGTGCGTCGGCCGAGACCCTCTAATTAGATCATGATATTGATAGATTGCGGGACCAAGTCTTGTGTCGCATCTGTGAGCGGACTGGCTAGCGTTGTCTGCAACTCCAAGCTCAACAATTCTGATCCTTTCTGACCATCGAAATGCACTAACAGGGAAAATTCAGGTGCAACTCACTCCATAACAATGGCGGCCTTCAGTGTTGTCGATGGACAAACTGATGTCTGCATTTGTCTGTTTAGGCATTCCTTAATACTCACGAGAAGTGAGCAATCATTGATAATACCGATAAGGCGTTTTGCGTACTTATTTTGCAGTCATGCTGTTTCTGTTGTTGACACTTATCACTCACCCCAGAAATGCAGTAGAATCTTGCTAGCTCTAAGAGACTTGAATATTTTGACTTCTACCATAGTGGATCTGTGCACACTTTAATCTTGGTTTAAACTCCCTGCCTGAAGTGACTTTATGATTTTATGTGAGGCTCCTACCGTCTGCATTTTGATCACCAGGTTGTTCTCAAGAGTGCCTGTTAAAAGGGCCTAAGTACTATCGTTGTAGAATAACGTTGAGGTCCGTCTGCGGTCAGTATTCGTCCTAAACACCCTCAGCCCAACAATGCGCTCGGTTTAAGTCTGCATGTTATTGAACTAAAATGCTATTTGGTACAACAATGGGTGTCACCGACCTACCAAGCATGTTTTGGCTAATCACATCCGAATAAGTCCACAGAACGTCGTTTATAGGCGTTTAGCAATTATAATCATCGCATACAGCATTTCTGAGCATAATATTTTTCTTACGGATGGTCAGAAGCCGCACAGCGGCTAGCGTTAAAGGCAAAGGGAATAATGCTGACAAAGACAACGGAAACTGAAATGGCCGTTTCTGGTCCATTAGCCGTCATTAGTCAGCCATAACTAGCCCAAGGGGGTGTACCATTCGACCCGAAGATATCCGTATATTAAGGCCAAATCGCATCATCGATAAATACCATAAACACTTGATTAGTCATTTCTGGCTTATTATTTCTCATCAGCCAGCCACTCTCAGGTTTTTGAATGTTCGAGTAACGAACCCGCGGTCTGTCGGTTAGAAGCCCAACGCGTTACTCAGTGAACCACGGGCGAAGGAAAATGGGGGACGAGTCCATGGACTTAATAACCTCCGCACTGATGTTTCAAAACCTTATTGCATCCTGCATGGAATGTTGACAATAGCAGAATGAAATATACTATTTTTTAATTGAACGAAGAGTATGCAGCTTTTTGTTTGAAAACCCCAAATGTTTTCGCAGGGGCTGATCGCGTTGTCTGCAGATTGAACCGCTTTTATACAGTTGAAAATTGTCGCTTTTCGAGTAGGATTTGTAAAAAAGGATATAATTTACTACAAAATTGATGTAAGTATAGGTATCCTCATCCATGCTTTCAGTGAGGGGCATTTCAAGGCAATAGGAGTCGTCCTCAGCCAAACTGTTTCTTCTTGTGGAAACAAGGTTGTGTGTAGCCCTCTTAAGCGGACTATTTAGCTCTGTCAGTCACTGCGCCCCAATCTGCTTCTAGTCGCCATGACATTTTGGCTATGAGCTTCAGGGGGCGGTGGCGATATTGTAGATGCTGCGCAGTTCTGCCCTCACCATGAACAAGCTTACGCTCAGGTCGCGACCACCACACCGTGGCAGACGTCGTTCGCGACGGTGGAACTGGCTTTGCGTGAATTCCCGCCAAGGTACGAAGCCACGTTACTGTGCTGCGATCTATTTTTAATTCTGGTTTTCGGGCCGCTGATGCGTAGGTTCACCCATTTATCATCTCACTGAAGGTGGGTGCGTCTCTACCCTGTTCTGCGCAGCCTCGTACGATTACCAACTTTCTTTAACCACTTTCTGCTCTTTAGCAAGATGTTTGATTGACGTTGTAACTTGCCATACTAACAGCCTAGGTACTTGCAAAAGGCGCAGGCACGTGTTTCGCTGGTATTATGCCGCTGTTTGACACAGCTGGGAGGGGTTCAGCTCATCAGTAGGTCCCCCAGCTTTCCCTATCAGCTTTTCGGTTGTTTGATTGCTCGCTAATCCTATCAGTAAAGGAGGGGGTGGGGTAGTCAGAATTTTCTTGATCCAGCTGGAACCCATCTGCCTTTCCGTGTCAGGTCAGGACTTGGCACCTAGCCTGAGTTACAAATATTTTATAGGAAGCAAATCTAAACCTTACTCGCTTCTATTACCCATTTCGTCGTATTTCGTTAACGAAATTTCAAATGAACTCGTTAGGACTGATTATGAAAACAGTATCCTTAGAGTTGAAGATAACAAAAGAGAACTCTGCAACAAAAGCTATTCTTCCGGACAGTAAAGATGTCAATTCCCCTTTCCCTCTTCTGATCTGCTTGTAACAGTAGATGGACGTTTCCGTTCACCGAATTCCCCTGACCGTTCGACACTTCAGTTTGCCTGCAACCTCCTTAGGTGAGCTGTCTGACAACGTGTGCCCCCTAACCGGACCGCATGGTATGTGTGCTGGACCCACACGGGAACCAGATCAAGACACGGCGGGCGTTGTTCGGTTTGGGTTCCCATAACAGGGGGGGGGGCCTTGATGGCACGTGTAAGCGCAGGTGCAGACACTAGTTCCCCTTGGCCTTTATGGCACTCGCACTCCGTAGGATCTGAGTCAGCCATGGCAGCTCCAGTCGCCTGCTGCCGGTCTTTTTGAATCTGTCTTGACACCCGACTCGGTCCGGTAAGGGAAAAGAAAGTACGGTAGATTCAACGCAATTCTTCTATCACTTAAAACAGCCCACGCGTAACTAACCATCCTACTATAGATTACAGGGGGGACATTGGCGGTCGAATTGTCGATGCACGTACGTTGCCGACGCATAGATTACAATTACATGGCGTTGACTCTCTACGCCAGTAGAAGCTGGTCCATATTAGTGTCTGCTTTGTCAGTATTGGTCCATATGTCTGCACTAACACTTTTGTTCAGTCCCTGCGAATCCACTCTTCTTATGTGGTTACAAATGGCTGACTTTTAAATTTCTTAACGCTGTTAAGCAATGGGTCTCTGAAAATGTATCTGGTTAGGCGGCTTTAGCGCTTGATGGAAGCCAGGAAAATTGTGTAAGACGGAATAGTTCCATCTTTGCTTAGCGCAAGAACTTACACTGGAAGTTTACGTACGTAATTGCTATGCTCCACGATTTTTGCCTTGATGCTTCAGTTGCGAAAAATGATGTAAATCAAAAGATTCGAGGATACAGGCGCAGAGGGACATGCTGCAGAAATGTATAATGACTTGCTCCGACTTCAATTTTAGCTCAAACGGCAGTGCCGTAGTACCTCAGGACTTCTTGTTGTGTTGTTCGCAATTCACAAATCATTTTGATCACTACTGTACTGTGTTATTGACTTTTGGCCCCACTTTGTATTTCAGCATAATGTTAAAAGGCCTTCCGTCTCATATGTGCTTAAAAAACACGCATACTTCTGTTAGCTGTAGTGAAAACTAACTGGCCGTTTAAGGGCCTTATTTGCGTCAAGTCCTCGCATGTTTGCTTCCTTTAGCTCTCCACATGCCCTTTCTTTCAATCTAGGTATCCACACGAATTTTAATCGCTCATCTCTGTCAATTGACCTCTTCTGACCGCTGGTATTAAAAAACCTACAAATATGTTATTTGAGTTTATTTACATTCAACCAGCTTCCTCAGCTGCCCCCTGTTAAGCCAAGCCCTGACAGTCTAACCTTTTCAATTTTTGCAGTCTCTTCAAGCACCAGATGATTCGAAAGCCCTCAGCAAAATTTTGTTTAAACTGGTGAAGAAGGGACGTTTGCGTAGGCTTCAAGCTCTTCTACATGAATCAAGCGCGCTTGATGCTGATTCTACAACCTCTGTGTCCTGCAATGGCGGAGTCGCGGCTGCGTACCTTTTGGCCTCAACCGTAGATAAACGTGGTCGCAGACTCCTACATATCGCCTGTGAAAAAGGGCACCTACAAATGCTCCGGTAAGCCAGAGTCTTGCTAACTTACTCCTTACACCACCGAAGAGGGCAGGCATGACTGAGAAGCGCTGATCGATCGCGCTAGAGGAGACAGCCGTCGGGGATTGAGTTTGGCAGTCTGATGACGGCGTATAATCCACAGAATGACAATTGTCACTTTTCTTTGTCGGTTATGTCAGGCTGCATATGCTACTAGCGGTTGTGTAGCTAATGGCAGAAGAAGTATGGACCCTAACCGGATAGCATCAGATGGAGCACTCAGACCGGGGCACAATAATTAGGGCGATAGAATTCTACTTAGAAAGTAGCGAATCCTAGCTTCATGAGTAGGTCAGGTCGCGCTTATTAAGGGAAATATAGGCAGATGCCTTTGAACTCTCTACTGGTACAGCGCACCTATGAAGTGCGTTGGTTCAGCCGAACATTTCAAACGAGTGGCGATGCCAGTAAATGGAACTGGGGTAAAAAGAGCAGACAATGAAAAATTCTTTAGGCGTTGTTTGGAAATTCTAGAAGTTTGAATGCCATTTGAGGGATTTTAAGGACAAAAACTGTGGCTAGTGGGGAGGACATATATGTGAGATAGGATAGCCCACTGCTGAGAGTATTTGAGGTACGTCAGTAGGAGCCCATTGCGACTTTTATCAATGTCCTAAGGATCACATGAGGAGAAAATCGTTGAGTAGGGTATGATTGGTCAATGTCGGTTAAGTCACCAGAACTGACCACTTCAGTCTACCTTGTCTCTATCGGTAATGTTATGGTAGACGTCCTCGAAGAAGGTCGAGAAGTTGTGAAACTGTTTACTTTTTCTGCATTAGTTTTCCCATCTACTGCCCTCCACTTCTCCTTATCATTTTTATTGGAGGAGGGGGTAAGAGATTTGAGAAACTCAGTTTACCCAATTGTGAAAATCTTGCGGCCTCGATGAAAGTCAAACCTACACAGCAGGGAGGGCTTTTACGCAGCCAACGCTCTACCATTGAGCCGCGAGGCTCACCGTAAGCCGTGAATTTAATCACACTTGTGTCGATTTACTCGCCCAAACTACTGCTCGTATGGACTCCACTATTACGAAGACAGTAAGCTGCCTGCCCATGCAGAATTTCCGAAGCAATCATCTGGACTCCAACAGAATGACTAATAGGTTTACTTATTTGTGTTGGCTGCGCAAAAACCTTCCCTGCTCTTTGGGTTCGACTCGCATCCAGGTTTGTCGTATTTTCCCTGTAGTTACGACGCCCACCTTTGCAATACCAGAAACATCAAGTCTCATTAGCAACTTATGTTGTTACCTTTCATTACCTTCTAACCGACACTTTTATAGTTGCAAGTTGACTTTGCTTTTTTCTCTTACTCGCAACACTACCGAATTGCTCAATTGCCTTAGAGTCCAGCAAATTGAACAAATAATTTGACAAATGTCAGTATCACCCCGGTAGCTTGGACACTTCCGTTTATGTAGTAGGCCTACACGTTTCTCAATTCCTATGCCTACTAACTCTTCAGGGATATTCCAGTCACTATGCGCTTTCTGGTGACTTGGCTTTAAATGCTTTGAATTCATCTCAGCGGAACTAATATGGTTCCATCTGGTCGTTCCAATTCCATATGATGGCCCAAAGCTTTCGGTAATTAGGGCATAAATGTCAGCCCATGCCCGTCCATTTATTCAGCCAGCCAGGTGACCAGTAGATCTGGTTATCAGCTTACCTATCGCTTTCTACAATAGACCAGTGGGGTCTGACCTTTCGTATGCCAGTAGGAACACGGTCCGTTCCACCAACCAGGACTGCGATCGGTTTTCATGTGTGTACCAAGGTGAAAGCTACTGTGTTCACTATAGTTTTGTGTTTGCGTCAGTCGACTGATCACCTTTCATTGAAGCTGGCTTCACACGTCATGCGTACGAACTGGTTGACGTTCGCGAATGCGGACACCATGGCACTGGAGTTCCACCCGCCCTCACGGTGGTTAAGGTCTGCTACACCAAACCTTCCTGCTGTTGATCTATTTCCCCTCCTCTCCATCTGTGCTTTTAATGTCGGGGCAGCCCCCTTCGACCATGCTACTCCAACTCCTCCTCGCCGCTGGGATTGAGGCCCACCAAGTGGGGCTCTTGATCCAGCAAGGGCTATTAGCCAGCCAGCTCCACCCTGTTTGGTTCTGACATTATCGGAAGAATTTCGGCAAAATTAGAATTGCCTTTATGGGGTTTTTACTTATTTTCACCATTTCGCATTTACGCTTTAATATTGAAATATCTTAGCAAACTGCTCCATGCTACTCTTACCTGGACGTAATTCAATCGTGTTGCATGATAAGCCGAAGTAGTCCTCGCATTTTTTTCTCTCGTTTGGACCGTGATTAATTGCATGACTCTCCACCCTGGACACAGAAATGGCAGCACCTCACCCATTTACTACAGGTGGCCTTTCACAACATTCCGGGAGTTTCCCAATAATCACCTTAACCCATACGCTAACCGTAACTCTAATTTTAGCCCTAACCCCGCTATTCGCCCCAAACTTAGATCAACCCTCGGACAACTTATTCGCCATATCCACTGAAAGGGCGAACCCGGGTGTCTTAAACAGTCACCTCAGGCGAAAAATGAGGACGAGCTTAAGCTCATATTTCCATCTTTTCTGCTCATTGCTTCTTCCTCAGTTACTGACTATAGGGCATATTGTGCTCCTATTAGACAGAAGATGTCCCCTAGAACCTCAAGACAGACTTAGGTACTGCAATAGGTTAAAAGTTCGCCTGAGAACGGCGAATGGCACCATTTGACATAAAGGATTGGTAGAACTTGAGCTATCATTTAATAACGCTTTACTTAACCAATACAGCTTGAGGATGCATAGTGGGTGCAGACTTCCTAAAAACACACAGGCCATACGCTCTATATATATACTGTATACATATATATACCCCCTTACTGCTATATGTATATATATATATATATATATATATATATATATATCCATATATCATATATCATATATCCATATAT
>JAYGXS010000001.1:102649782-102741320 GCA_036362985.1 Ligula intestinalis | reverse complement strand
CTGAACACCAGCTGGTCGGACAACACAAACAAACGCACTCACAGACGGCGCAGTTGGTCCACCACTGGTGTCTATCAGATGGGTCATAAGCACTTCATCGAACCGCAGTTCATCAGCGGTTTGGTTCGGAAGCCTATTCGATCGGTTTTCGCACATTTCTGAGTGAATCTATACCCGATCAGCAGTGACAGCAAATGGCAGGTGGCGAGGCGCTGATGAACTGCAGTTCGATGAAGTGCTTATGATCCGTCTGTAAGCGCGTTTGTTTGTGTTGTCCGACCAGCTGGTGTTCAGGGTTATGCTTGGCTGATGAAGGCTTATAAGCCCGAAACAGTTCTGTATCAAGTTTCCCCCAGGTGCTGTCATACCCCACTTACTGCTTTTATGACTTGGCCGGAATCGGCCTGGCAGGCGGTCACCCGTTGGGGACCTCTGACCACCACACGAACTTTGTTTAGTTCGGAAGTCTATTCGATCGGTATTCGCACATTCCTGAGTGAATATATATATATATATATCAGTAAGGGGGGTATGACAGCGTCTGGGGGCAACTTGATACAGAATTGTTTCGGGCTTATTAACCTTCATCAGCCAAACATAACCCTGAAAACCAACTGATCGGACAACACAAACAAACGCACTTACAAACGGCGCAGTTGGTCCACCACTGGTGTCTATCAGATGGGTCATAAGCACTTCATCGAACTGCAGTTCATCAGCGCCTCGCCACCTGCCATTTGCTGTCACTGCTGATCGGGTATAGATTCACTCAGAAATTTGCGAACACCGATCGAATAGGCTTCTGAACAAAACAAAGTTCATGTGGTGGTCAGAGGTCCCCAACGGTTGACCGCCTGCCAGGCCGATTCCGGCAAGGTCATAATAGCAGTCGTAGACCAACTGCGCCGTCTGTGAGTGCGTTTGTTTGTGTTGTCCGACCAGCTGGTGTTCAGGGTTATGCTTGGCTGATGAAGGCTTATAAGCCCGAAACAGTTCTGTATCAAGTTACCCCCAGACGCTGTCATACCCCCCTTACTGCTATTCTGACCTGGCCGGAATCGGCCAGGCAGGCGGTCACCCGTTGGGGCCCTCTGAACACCACATGAACTTTTTTTTAGTTTTGAAGCCCATTCGATCGGTGTTCGCACATTTCTGAGTGAATATATATATATATATATATATGACAACGATGTTATACCATACTTCCGCATAGATACTAGATAAAAGCCCAGACACGGGTTTCGCCGATGTTTCTGCTACTGCATGATACAGCAACGAGGGTTTCGTCTCTTCAGTAGGCCCCCAATGTTCTCTATGCGGTTTCTAGTATATGACCTCCAGATAATAATCAAGGAAATAATCTCTCAAATTATTAGGTGCATATATATATACACTGTATGCTGTTTCGTGGCTTTAGTAAGCATGATTACTGGAATTAGCACTTTTGCATAGGCACGTACTTATAGCAGCAATGTCCTTATCCTCTTAGTCAGAACCTAGTAGAAACGGACACAATCCGGTGGATAGAGCTGTGTAGGCGGTATCCAATGTAAGCTCTATGGTTTTCAGGACCGCACTTATGCACTTAATCGGAATAGTTTGAACCCAGATTTACACTCCTTGTTGAGATAAAGGGGTATGAGCCCCAACGTTAGCTTTTATCAGCGTCAACTCGGACAAAAGTTAATGTCAGTGTTGTACCAGTACTGGTAATGCATAGCTACATTGCTAGGTCGTATTAGTAGAAAGAGTACTGGCCGTATCAGTCTCGGCTTTCTTGAGCCTGTCTTGGCATCTACTGAAGCTGAGTGAGGGTTCATAGTGTGGTAGTACTCGCGCAAAGTCTACTGTCACTTAAGACTAAGGTAGGCGGTTTTTCTAACTTGCATTGAAGAAAGCGACCAACGCCGGATCCATTCTGGTCCTCTTGACCCATGGTGAATATGAAGAGTGCAGTTGGCGGTAACTACGTCTGCTATCACTTTTAACTACTCCCTGCAGCCAGTCACAATCACTGTAGTAGCCGGTTGGTGCACATGGTGGACTTTTTCGAAATTGATGGTTAAACAATCAGATCAACCCTGGCACTAATTTCCCTGGAATTCAACGCCAAGCATACTGTATAGCAGGAAGGGGGGGTACTGCTCTTATGTCTTGCTCAGGAGATCATATGAGCCAGCCCTACCGCTGTGTATGTCTTAAGGTACGGTTTTGTTGTGTTAAACCGCCAGGCAGGTGTTTACGTTAGCATTCGATGGCGTTCAGACGGTGCTGCGTATCATAAAACGACTGCCGACTTTTATATGCCCTTTTTGACGTTATAGTTTACTAACTTACTGATCTATCAACCAACCAACCAGTGTAGATGGCCTTTCAGTCCCCTCTTCACCCCTCGGGCCTGTCAGAAGGGCTTCTTTCTTCTCTACTCAAGCACGCTCAAATTCACAGCTTTACGATTTTCTGTCAGTTAAGATGTTTACCATGACCTTCGGCTGCCCCATATGGCATAATGGTTTTTTTCTGACGCAGACACAGCACGCTGGGTTTCATCTTCGGTGGTGATGGTGATAATGAACCTCCCTGGAATCGGACCACAACCAAAGTAAGAATTTCAGGGGGGGGAGGGCGGAGCAGCGTGATTTTGTGGTCTGACATTTAAAGTCGCGAATTTGACCGTCAACTCTAGACTCTGGCAACTGGACTGGAATTCAGAGGTGGCAACCCAGGGAGCCGAAACAGGGCACGAGATAGACGAGATAGATAGCCGTGGCGGTGGACCTGGATTAAAAGCCACAAATCTCACAAGGCCACAAAAGGCACGGCAACCTTAAAGCCAAGTGCGTTAAACCGTCCCGTCGGTTTGCCTGTGATCTATGTGGCCATGAGCCACCATGCGACAAGCAGTCTGACGTACCTCGAAGCCAGACAAAGTCTTTGATATTCTGAACTGCCAAGAGTTACCTCGCATCATGGTGGTGAGCTGATACCCAGTAAAGTTGCAGAACTCACTTACGCACAAGATTTTAAAACTGTCTTGTAGGGCCGCTTGATATCTATTCCCCTCCTCCGCCCAACGGCCTTACGCAATTTGCGGTTAAACATTTAATTCTTGGTTAGCATGTGTAAATCAATGTTTTATTTTATTAAAAGTGACCAAAATACTAAATTATAGAAACTACATTTGTTTCAGCGTACTAAATATAATCAACTCCATCAACATACAATTCTTTTGCTCAGGCAACCGATGCCTATTGAGGGAAATTCAACCATTTGTTGGCGGAATCTAACTAAAAAAGTAAATTCGACCTTATATTGGCGGAATTTAACGTAAAAAGGGGAAAGCCGGGTTACCGGAAATGTAAAATTCGGCTAAAAGTCAGAGGTAAATAGGACCTCTAAAGACAGTCCACCCCACAAAATAATACACGGGATCGTTCAGTCTCTGAAGTTGGGTGTCTATAGTCACTGATTGGCACGTAAAGTAAATGGCCTGTTTCATAAAACGTCGCCCGAACTTCTAAAATGTGTTTAGGCTTCTAACAAATAACTTAAGCAGGGTTAACATACTGATTACCCTGCGGCCCAATTGCAAATTACTTCAATCTCGTCAAGATGCTGGCTTTTGAATGAGGTTCTTTCTTACCGCCTGCGGAATGTATACATTGTAAAATTTCTATTTAAGTAGTATGTATGTTTTCGCATTGATTCGTAGTGCCTCTACAAGTTTGAAATATATCCTATAGACAACACTCACGAAAGTCTTCATTTCATGTAGACATCTGGTAGAAAATTATCTCACTTTTAAAATTTTTGATTCGTTTCTAAATTGCCTAGTAATTTTGAATCCTACCGGCCGTTGTACTTGCATTAAAGAATTCTAACCTACGTACTGCATACATTCTGTCTAAGGTTTATCATCTATTTCTCTACGTTATGAGAAAGAGGCCATAAGGTTTACAATCAAAATCAAAATAAGTCGATGGATACGTTGTATGATGAATGAAAATTTAACTAATGTACATTTAATGCTAACCTTGTACCCCCTTTAATGCCCCGATGAGAATTTAACGAAAACTCCGCCAACTACTCTTCCGAGCATTTTACTGTCGTAAAAAATCGCATCATTTGAGAAATTGGTATTACCGTACAATATCCCTTCTCAAAGTATAAATTTTGAAAAAAAGATGTGAATTGCTGACAAACGAACATCAGAAGGAAGATTTTTTATGCAGGTTTACTTTTAAATATATTAGGGAAACTGCTTACTACTTAAGTAACGGTTTTTCTTACATAGTTTGCTTTGCAGAGGCAGTCAGAAAGATGCTCGCTCAAAAGCTGACATCCTGACAGGACTGACATATCGGCAGATTAGAAAGCGGGGTAATCGACGTTCAAACCCCAATTGGGTACTTTTTTTTTCGAGTCAAAAACACATTTCATAATTTCGGTTGACATTTCATGGCATGGACAGTCTGCTGTAAGTGCGAAATTACGGTCCTCCCATTGGATGCATGATCTTCAAGCGACGTCAATACCTATTTGACCGAACTTATTTATACCAACGAGCGTACGGCTCGAGCTGACAATCCTTCGAAAGTTCAGGCAAATAAAATTGCAGCTGCTGCTTTGGAAGTACTTCCTGGGACTCGCATTTTTTTGGACGCGGAGCGCACCTCCTGGCCAGCCGATGGGAAATTTTGCCCGTCGAGAGGCCTCTCTTTATGCGCAGATTCGGTCAGCACACAAGTGTCTCGATTGTAACATGTTGCCAAAATGTGTGTATCGTAGACATCCCGGTAGGCAGGGGTGGCTGGTGAGACCTGAAGTAGTTCAGCACAATGGATGAGTGGCTTGCGGCCTCTTTTAAGATTCATACATGAAGCATCGCAAAATCCCTATATCATGCTGTCTCCAATGATGCTATCGAGCATGAATCTGGAAAATCAGGTACTAATAGGGAGTTCAAAGGCATCTACCTACATTTCCCTTATTAAAGCTGACCTGAATAAATATCGGTAGAATCCTAGTTTAGGTCCCAGATCACCACGCGAAAGCCCCATCCTCCTGTAAAGCAGAACCGGGTGAAATAAAGGGTATGCAGTCTAGGCACTACAAATGAAAGTAACTATAAGTTAAAATAAAGTTTATAAAAGTGGAAAAAGTAGGAGTAATTATTTTAATTCCCTTATGTTTGTTAACAAAAGAGCGCACCGTTATTGAAATGTGCAATTATGCAAATACCGGGAACTACCTAAATTAAAAAATAACTAAAAATTAAATCAACTAACTAAAAGAGTTTAGGGTAAGAGTTAGGTTCAACATTATGATTAGGTTTCGACGAGGTTAAGTGAGTTTGAGACCGAAATAAGCACAGGTGGCCTTGTCCTAAATTCCAGGATTAATTATTCCCGCGGCATAAAATCCGCCCCAAAGAGAATCTAAAATGCACTCCCAACAAAAACGAGCTAAACTGACTTTACTTTTAAAATAATCTAAAACTAAAATAAAAATAGTAAACATTATAATAAACTGAAAACTGAACCTTAAGTTAAGTTAGCCAAATAAAATAAGCTAACGCAAAGTTGTAGCGCATGTAACTTGAAAGTGTGCGTGGTGCTTTGCGCCGCGAGCTATATTAATCTTACTCCAGAAAGGTACGTTGGACCCCATGCAATTTTAAGTAGACGACCTCCCAACCACTTAATTTCCTTTCAGGAATATCGAGAAACCCAAAAAATTATAAAGTAAATGTAAGTTAAAAAGTGTCAAGATTTGTAAAATTCAATGAACTATAAGTAATTACAAAATATATTTAAGTTTCTGTGTTTATTTATAGCGCACTACTTTGTTGAGAAAACATTACATTATTCAAACGATTTCTGGGATCACAACTAGGATTCCACTTACATTTCTTGATCGAGCGATCTCATCTACTTATTTCGAAAGATTAGAATGCCACACCTCTGAGCTGGATTTGCTGCTGCCAGTTAATTTAGACTTGCCTTGAGTTTACTGTCAGTCTGGCAGAAAGCGAAAATTGTGAGGTTTATCTTGCCGGCAGTTAGGTTCCTCATTATCAAGAGACAACTGCGCCGATGGTGCCATGCTACAATCTGCAACCAACAGTCATGATTTGAAACGCCACCAATTGAAGAAACAACTCGATTCGGTGGGGCTTTCTTGTGAGACCACCTGAAAAAGTCCCCTCATCAGCCCAACGTTTCCTACGGAATTCGTGGTTGAATGGGGACTAAGGGGTGGCGCCAACCAGGGGCCGTTTGGTTGCAGCAAAAAAACGTGGAATAAGAAAGAATAACAAAATGCTGGTAATTTTTTACTCAACTGAAGATGTAGGTCAACAAAGACCGCAAGGAAAACCTGCAGACCAAGAAAACTGTTAGGGCAACCCCTATTGCATGCTAAAGAAAGTCCATAAACCAAGGAAACTATTAGAACAACTCCTTTTACTATTAGACGGCCTCAGAAGAAAGCTCTTCCGTCGATTCTTCTCGAGACTGTGGTTCATATTAATATGGCCAGACTGACAGTCCTCATTCGTGTACAATCTGCTACTGCTATAATTACCCCCCCTAGCATTCGTATATCATGTCGACATATGCTAAAGAGTGACACTCTTTCGCTAGTCGGCATTGAGTTAGGCCGCAATACCAATTATCCTGTAGTCTATTCTGAAGTCGTTTCAGTCACAACAGGATGCTGGCTTTTTAACGAGCTTTTTTGTGAGCGCTAACTGAAAGATAACCCTTCTTTAAGTATACAAGTTAAAGAAGGCATAATTTGCTACCAACCGCGTACAAGAAATATTTTTTTGTTTATGTTTCCCAAGAATTATATTTGAGTTTATAAAGACAGTCTATTATAAAAATACATACAACTTAGGTAGTCAGTCCTTACAGTACATACGTTTTGTAAACATTGAATTAAAGTGTAGCAGTCAGTAGATTTAAAAATTCTTCGGCAATTTAGAAATTTTTTTCTAAAATCGAAAGATAACCCTTCCTTGAGTAAAGGCAGGCGGAGCTTCATCCTCGTCTGCCATCATAACTATAGCAGCCGTTTAAACCGGGTCTTCCACTGGAACCTAGTGAGTAGAGAAGGTGAAAGAGGAAGATAAACACCGCACCACTCTACTTTATTGTAAATTATCCCACGCGTAATTTTATCACAGGCACGACAAGTTTTTCCTCCTCCTTATCCCCGTTGAGACTTGCGTGGTGATGGCTTATTTGTTTTTCCTCCCTTTGTAGCTTTCTCGTGGATCTGCATCTTCCTGTCGAAGTTTTTGACAAAAAAGGCAATTCCCCGGCTCATTCATGTTTGAAATATGGCGCTAAGTCGCAACGGTTTTCAAAATGTAAGCCTGTTTTGCTTTATTTTTAGAAGCCCTCCGAAAAGCCGCCTGATTTTCCGGTTCTTTTCTGGCGGCAGTATTTGGCCTTTTTGGCATAAAGACGGCTTGAATAATCATACACAGGCTGTTAACCATGCGGGCGTTAGGCAGAATGTTGTGTCCGTTGTGCCCCGAAGCCGACTATGTTGGTAAGCCGGTATTGCTCACAACATGCGTTACCAGCTGGTTGTAAAACCAACTAACCGCTTAGAGTGTCTTTCAAGGCAAGGTGGCTTCAGCAACATGAGTACATTTCAGGATTCTTGTCAAACTAACTAACAGAAAAAACGCACTTTCTCCGCTTTCGTGTTCATGTTCTTATTTTTTTAAAAGGTTTTTTGTAATCTCGGCTGGTTGCTATAGTATTAATGTAGGATATCAACGACATTACTAATAACCATGGGAATAAATATGCTAGAAGTGCATTCACCGACTGAACTCCTGGACATGCTAGTCCTCTTGTAATTTTGGGCAAGATCTAGGGCCCCACAAGCAATTACATAGCAACTATTGGACGGGTACCTTTATTCGTCTGATGTTTCGAATCCCATCGCTGATCAATCACCAGAGATCAGAGCAAAAACGGGAGGGGGATTCATGCATAGGGGCTTGCAGTATTTGAAGGATACAGTCGCTGTGCTACTGTGTACCTATGACAACTAACCCCCCGCCCTATCGATGATAGTTGTCCGCTAGTGCGCTACTTGCATGGTAGCCGGCGTGCGGGTCCTGATTTGCTGAACTGTCATCATCCGTGCTGATAACTAGAGAGAGAGGCACACTTTATCTTGAGTATATAATTCCCAAATTTTCAGCAAAAAGTCGTACTTTCTAAAAAGATAAAATTAGGCGCACAAACTCACAACACAGGGATATCAACAGTTATCCCTAATCGCAAGTGACTGTGATTTTCGAAATCGTGGATAAATTTGCTAGGAAAAGTCGTCAAATATATTGGCCGAATTGGGAAGCTTTTAAAACTGCGCTAGGGTTGTGCCCTCTTGACTTCATTTTACTTCAAATAAACAGGGAGAGAGATCAAAATCGGCTTATAATGGACGAAGCAGGCCAACCGACGTGTATATAACAAATATACATTCCAATAGAGGGAGGGAAAAAACGACAGCCCAAGTTGAAAACGTCCGCCAGTAAGTATTGTAGAAGTGCATTCGGCCACAGAATTCCAGAACATGCTACTCCTGTTGTATTTACGGCACGATCTAGAGGCCCGCTAGCAGTTGCACAGTGACTATTCGTGTAGGTGGGGGAGACTAGCGTTGAAGCCATAGGCAACCGGTTTGGTCGTTTGTGAATTATTTGCCGTCACCAGTCGGCAGTACCCAAAATCGGGGTTGTAGAAGCGGCATTTCAATCTTGCGTTTTTTGTTTTCATCCAGCGCTACTACTTTCGTGTTTAGAATGCCCTACCTTACTGCGCTCTCTGGATTCTTATAGGCTGTGAACTACTGGTCATACTGCTGGCACGGAACAGCGAACTGTTCTACGTTCGAAATAACGCTGGTATCGCTCCAGTATCTCTTCTCGAGTCCCTGTGGCGTCTGTCTTCGCCGCACGAACGTGAAAAGGGCGATGAGGTGAGCCGTTTTTTATCTATAATTTTGAAATCACGCTCCCAAGGCTGGAAATGGTTATTTTTATCCTGCTTGCCGTTGCCAGAGCTGGGGGAACTTGGGGTTTGACCTCTGCCATCTTGGCCGGTGACTCGAACAATAGCACCAAACCGCTGGCCTACCGGCTCATTAGAACAGCAACGGACATGTTCTGTTCCAGAGTCCTGGACTAGGGCCAGTGGCCTCGCGTGACTACTTAGATTGGCTGCAAGTAAACGACACATTGAGGAGAAGAAAAAGACAACTCGATCGCTGGGAGAACACTTTTATTCGCCTGACGTTTCGAGATTCGTCGCAGATTCATCATCAGATACATAAGCAGTGTCTGCTATTACTTTCTGCTTATGTCTCTGATGATGAATCCGCGATGGATGTCGAAACGTCAGGCGAATAAAAGTGTTGTCCCAGCGATCGAGTCGTCTTCTTTTCAATTACTTTCTGGGACTCGCATGTTCGTTTCTATTGACAATTTATTTGGGCGCGATGCGCTCCGATCGGCCCGACGATGCGAACCGTTTACCTTTCGTGAGGCCTCAACCTATTCGCAAGCCAAATATGCCTACGCTAAGTCCTCTTGATTTGTAGTCAACCTTGCCGAATATCTCTCCTCCGCAAAATCGTTTGGAAGTACATTAGCGAAGATCTGACTGTGGGTTAGCCTTTTCCTGGTCATGTGCGTGCTCCTCTACCTTGATGAACCCGTTTAAGCTGAGCCATTTTTAGGCGAAAGGCGCTCATGATTCAATAATCCGTTGGGTCATACGACGGTCGGAACTTATGCTAAAGTATGCCTTTATTACGACCTTAGCTATATCGGCTTACTGTTAAACGAGAGCGAGGGTTTGTGTTTTAAGTTTGATGTATGGTCGGATGCTTGGACGTTGTCGCCGACTGCGGCTTATGCAATCACTGTAAGGTGACTTTAAAATAAACAACGTTCTAGGTTGCATGTAGACGAACCATCGTATGGCTTTCGGGCTCAACTCCAGAAACTGCTGTAACTACTCACCACCACTGCTTCCCCTGGACTTCGCATCTTAGATTTCTAGTTGAAACAGGCATCCGAAATTGCGTGGGAGGAAGCGTTGTTTGTTTCGCTTCACATCTTTACACACCTTTTTTATATCCTTCCCCTGCGGAAACTTTGTTTCAAAATCTCTCTTCACAGCGGCCTAGAGCTGTTTTTCACAGGCAATGCATGAAATCGGCGGTGGTTGATCTGTGCAGGTTGACTGCCACCAGGATTACCTTATTGTTTGTTAATAGTTTTGCGGTGCGGCCTGGTTGCGAGGCAGCTTAAAGGTAAAAGGGGTGCTCTACAAGTTAACTTGGTCTGCGGGCTGCCTTCATTGACCAATAGGATTGCGCTATTAGTTTTCTTGGTCTGCAGGCTTTCTTTTCATAAACATTTTTTTCATTTAGGTAAAAATTACGAGCACCTTAAATTTTTTTTATTTCAGTTTTCTCTTACCCAAATGGCCATTCCCTAGTTTGTCTCACCCCTATAATTCTCTTTAGTTTTGATGCGTAATGTGGGTATAGCTTTTTCCTGAAGCCGCCTACTGGTCAAAAGAGTTGCTCTCATAGTTTTCTTGGGCTACAGGCTTTCCTTTTGGTCTTTCTTGCCCTTCGTTGAGCTTTTTGCCTGCATTTTCAGTTGAGTTAAACAATTTCAAGCGTCCTTTTCGCTTTCTTCTTGCGCATTTTACTCGCATCCAAACGGCCCATGGTTTACCTCCCCGCTCCCCACTTTACTCCCCTTTTACCACGGATTTCTAAGAAACTTAGGCTAGCGGGAGAGGGGGGGCATTTTTCGCAGACGGCCTCACAGAAAGCCCTCCTCATTTCGCACATCAACACGTTGACTAATCATCCTACCGTAGGAAGTAACTGTCATGTACTTTTTTGATGTCTACCACGCCACGAACTTAAAGGCTTATTCAGCCAAAGTGGAGCGAATTCTTTACAAGTACGCTTTCGTGCGTTAAATCATGTAGTCACCAACGGTCCGATAATGAGGGTATCTGTCAGCGGTGATTAAAAAATTGTTAGGTTAATTTGCCTCGAAATAGTGCACACGACTTTCATATATATTCGAACCTTGCACTGTTTTAGTGGGCAGGTGTGGAGCACTGGCACAAGCCATTAGGTTTCCCTGAACAGTGATTAAGAAACAGGTCAACGTATGTCTCACTACCTTTTGACTATATTCAAATCTCTTAGGGCGCTTTTTCCAAAAAAGTACAGGTTTTTGTTCTGAATGAATGAATTGGCCAAGCATCCGCATCATTAGACAAAGCACTTTTAGGTTAGCTTGCCTCGAAAGGGCACATGCGACTTTCATATATTCGAACTGCCAATACAAGCGAACATGCGAGTCCCAGGAAGTAATTGAACAGAAGACGACTCGATCACTGGGACAATACTCTTGTTCGCCTGACGTTTCGAGATCCTTCGCGAATTCGTCACCAGAGACATAGTAGCAGATAAGGGTAAGCACAGAAGGCAATTGTCTTTTCTTTTCATTGTATTTTTGCAGTAAATACTGTAGCCTATAAATACTGCAAACCCCTGTGCATACGATACCCATATCTGCTACTGCTCTCTGCTTATGTCTCTGATGAGGAATCCGCAACGGATCTCGAAACGTCAAACGAATAAAAGTATTGTCCCAGCGATTGATTCGTCTTCTTCTCATATATTCTAACCTTGCAGGCGCGAGGCAATAGGATAAACCATACAAATCGGTCTTACACAGGGATTTTTATGTGCTGCTCATTAGCCGTGCTTTACGTTGAATCTTCAGTAAATAGGCTGTCACGGATTCTGGTATTGATTAATAGTTCGAGAAAATGACTTTCTTACGCAGTCACTTGGGTATAGAATTTGTGATCTACTTACGTCTAAGTAGACACCGAGCATACTTCTGGGCAAATTTGCCTGACGTACAACTTTAATTGCCCTTATTTTCGTTGCCTTATTAGTGAATCTATGCACTATCCAAGTGTGCAGACTGTCCCTTTTCGTCTGGCAGATCATGAAATCCCCATACTTGTCCCCATACTTGCACAATTGGATCAACTCAAATTCAACAAATCTGCCAAACGTAATCATTAAGTCAGCCTAGTAGTCATTCTGGTGGATTCTAGATGATTACTTAGGAAATACTGCTTGGGCAGTCAGCTTGCTGTTCCTTATTGGTGGATTCCATACGAGCGGTAAGTTGGGCGGGTAAAATCGATCCAAATGTGATTAAGTTCACGGTGCAGTGTGTGCCTCGTAGCTCAATCGGTAGAGTGTTCGCTGCGCAAAAGCCCTCCCTGATGTATGGGTTCGACTCTTGCCGAGGCCGCGAGTTTTTTTTACAATTGGGTCGACCAAATTCACTTTTAAGTCAAGTTATCTCGAAATAGCGCATGCGACTTTCAATTACTTTAGTTCCTGCTCTCCGTAAATGGAGCCATTTTTTTGCTGAAATTTTGATATTATCATCAAAATAAAGTTGCCATCATCATCATCATCATCATCTTCATCATCATCATCATCATCATACATCATACATCATACATCATACATCATACATCATCATCATCATCATCATCATCCTCATCATCATCGTCGTCGTCGTCGTCATCATCATCATCATCATCATCATCATATATTCGAACCTTGCATTGTTAGGCACCCAGGCGTACAGCAACGAGATAAACCATACGAGTGTTTGTCCGTGCTACCCATCCGCTGTGCTTTGCATCGAATCTTAAGTTAGGAGAATTTCGCGGATTCTGGAATTCCTTTGTAGTCCGACAAAATGACTTTCTTACTCTGTCACTTGGGTATAGATTTTGTGATCTACTTTCATCTAAGTAGACACCGAGCATACTTCTGAACAAATTTGCCTAACTTGCAACTCCCCCTATTTGCGTGGCCTTATGACTGAGTCTGTGAGGTACCGAAATCTGCAGAGTGTCCCTTTTTCGGTTGGTAGATCATGACATCCCTATATTTGTGCTGCGCTTTGCTTTTTCCACCCTACCCTCAAACGCATCAAACAGCAGCAGCAGCAGTAAGCATGCCGTGGTCGGAAATCTGCTTTATGGTTCCCTGCTGCGTTTTCTTCCGACTATTTTTATTTCTTTCCCTTTCGACCGGTCGTGAGCTTTGTTCTCCTTTGAACTCTGCCGACGCGTAGTCGTGTTTGCTCTCTCCCCCCCCCCGACCCCCCCCCCGTCCTCCGCTCACGTTTGTCAAGTCCTCCCTTCCTTCCTATGCACTATGTTTTCTGATTCACCTTAATTAACCTGAACAATTTCAGGAAATTAAAAAAAGAATCCTTTAACGGCGGTCGTGTCCGTTTGCTTTGATCTCTAGTTCACTGAGAGAGCGTCTGCTAAAAGCATGCTCGAGCGCGGGGAAAGTCGCTTCTGCTAATTAGGTAGGCAACCTCATACCTGCATTGTTAGATTCGGCGCCGGGACAGGTAATGCTCATATCTTTTATGACCCCAAAAAATATTTCGGTTTTTTTTGTGCAAGCTAATTGCATACCTGCTAGGTTGGTAAGATTTTATCGTGCGCGTCAGTGAGGACAAAAGTGCTGTTGTAATTTTCAAGCACTATTCTCCAGTAGATCTGTCTATTGTGTCAAGTTTCGGATGAGGCCCCGAAAAGATTAGTGCTAGATTAACTCAAAAGTCCCGTCTGCTGTTCTTCACAGGATTCTGTCTGACAAGTGCGTTGATATTAGTTTACTTCATTTTTATTTTATTATTCAGGTAATATTTTAGTTTGGGAAGTTTAGTTAGTTTAGTGCAGTATATAATATTTATTTAGTATGCGCAAATATTCGAGGTTGAGATATAATATTACTCTCATCATCCCCGGAAGAGGAAGAAGAAGATGGGGCAATTCTTGAGACCAAGTTGTGTTTGGGCTGACGTTTCGAAAACATTCTGGCTTTCATCGTCAGAGCGTAGTGTGTTCTCCTGCTGGCTTCGAGTGAGTGTTTCTTACCGCTATTCGTGTGTTATAGACACTAAGCTCTGACTATGAAAGCGAGGATTTTTTCGAAACGTCAGCCCAAATAAAACTTTGTGTCAGGAATTGCTCCATCTTCTTCTGCCTATTCCGCGGATGATGAAAGCAGTAGTATTTATTTAAGTATATTTATCTAACCTTGGGGATTTCTAACTAAACTAAAAACTGAACCAAACTAAAACTTCAATGAAAATTATTAAATAATAAACTAAAAATTACACTAACATAAGACTGAAGGGTAACACAGGACTAAGACTGGGTTACCTAAGGTGGGCGACCAACTGACATTTTGCTACTTTTTTCTGTCCACCTTTAAGAACGGCCATTTTTAAGCATTCTGATCGCAATTGCTGTGTTGTGCTTGTTGTGGTCTAAGTAGTGGGTGTACTCAAATAACTCCACAGGCCAAATCCCAGGTTGGAAGTTATAAGTCACGACTCACCAGAAGGAGTGTTTTATTGTGTACAGAACTCCCAATTGTTGTTTCAGGTGCCAGTGGCCACTGGCGAAGCCAGAGCTATTTTTGACTGCGTCCAGCCAGACCTGAGAGAACCTGAGACAGTGGTGCTGACTGCTTAAGTAGGATCGCGGAGCAGGTTCAAATTTTCCGTTACTGGTGCGTTGCAATTGCCTGAGGGGATGTCGCCTGCAAAAGTCTTTGCTTCATCGACCGAGGGTGGCGTATTAAAGTGGCCCTTAGGCATGCGTGCTTATTTGGACGCACGCTTATGCGCGGGTGTGTGCGCACGTGTGTGCTTGCCAGAATAAGATGAGGTCAACTGTGGGGGCTACCGGAAAGCCGAAGCACAAGGGACGCTGGCGCAGCCGTTGCAAGTTAGCCAGAAGCAGTTGCGAGGTCAAGCCTCGGTGGACGGGGTGCCAGTGAAGGAAAGCATTAAAACAGTTGTTTGTGACGATGCATGACTTTGGGGCAGCGGGCCTTGGAGAACAAAGGGGGGATAGGCAATGTGGCCGTCCGCCGCATACTATTGTTTGATCGCTTCACCCCGCATTACGGACTGCTGCACTCAACACTTACTGTTTCCATATTGTATCTAAAGACTGCCAGTTCTTCTCGTTTGCATATATCCCTACCATACTACTTGCGAATAGAACGCACGACAAAGTGTTTCCTTTGAATGAGTTTCTGATATTAAGGGCCGCCGTATATGCTCCTTTTTCGTCTTTTTCGAAACTGTTTGCACATGACCATCTTCTCTATCTGACAGCTGACAGGCAATCATAGTACCGACAGTTCGCGTTAATCCGAGAGTTGCGACCCCACTCACACAAGAAAGGATAGTTCAACTTGTACTAAGGGACCTTTGGTAATAGGGGTTTCATGGATATGGTATAATAAAGGAAGGTAAAGCGCCAACCTAATCCCAACACTATCCATTGTGTTTGTTTGAATTAGCGCTCGTTGCAGGGCTATTAAGCCCCTGCAGTAGTTTGTTGCTCCAACCCCTGTACAAATTGCGAGAGCCTGTGGCTCTGTGTCACGCTGACCGCTCTGTGCGATGTCACTCCTACCTAAACTGACCTGACCCATGTTTTTACGGACCCTTGACGGCAGCTAGAATGAGGCCGGCTTTGTGCCGTCTTTCATTGCTAGAGTATAATTGGTGCGTTTTGAAACTACCGCGGCGTTCTAATAGACGCTGTTGGAAAGTCGCCAGTTGACCCGATAAATCGGGCCCGCTCCCTACGGCCAATGACCTATTCTGAGACTCTACTAATCTAGCAACGAATATTTAACCTAACAAAGACCAGGGATGGAGGCAGGGTTCAATGGGCGTGTGATACGCTCCCACAGTGTACGCTTACCTATCGTTCGTTCAGAAGAAGCAGATGCGACCAATGAAACAAGAGGTTTATTTTCCTGACCTTTCGGATTCTGTCGAGAATCTATAACCATTGGTAATGGTAGGATAGTCTGAGACATGCGCAGATAGGGGCGATACACGCACAGACTGCGTGGTATTTATAGTTCGTAGCGGTCATCCGCATGCGTACTGTAATTGGCAGCTCCTGTAGCCACCGCTTGGGGTGTTAAATGGTGTGGCCATGGCCTGATACATCGCGTTTGACGCATTAATTATCGCGAGTTCCTTGTCCGTGTCGGACGCGGGCTTGATACATTCGCGATAATTATGCCCACTGGCGACAGGGTTGCTACTGGGTACCGCCCTCCCCACGTGCTCTTGTTCAGACAATGCCTCAGTATGTAGTCTGGGAACGCCAAATCGTTGCGTTTGTTGATGGACTGGGGGCCTGAGAACCGTGACTCGAGCAGCTCGCAGCTCAAGTAGTTGTCACCTCATGCGAAGATTTTGGCCTCGCTAAACTTGAAAATATAGCCGGGTCCCGTTGAATGAGCTACAACCTGGGAGTTGGCGTCTTTCTTCCTCACCGCCGCTTCACGCTCGGCCATTCGCGTCCGGAGTACTCTCCCGGTTTCTCCGACGTAGTTGCTTTGTCCACAATTGCACCAAGTTCGGTAAACGACTGCAGCCGTTTCCTGCCGTGGTAGTGGGTCTTTCGGTCTCATCGCCTGATATTTGCTCCTTGTGGTCCAGTGTTCATATCGTCTTCTTCTGAACTGCTTCCTGGAACTCCCATCGTCACTTCTATAGGTTATCATTCGTTTCCCGAATAAGATCGCATATTGCGTCCTTTTAAAATTTTTTATACTCACCTTACATGGTTGATGGGATGATTGCGGAAAATGCAGCCGCAAAAATTTTTTGGTCGCATTCGAGCTGTCCGTTTCGACTGTTTAGCGTGGTTTCGAGAAAACTGTCGCGTGCCGCAATGAATCCAGGTCAAAAGCACAATTCGAGCTTTTTATGCCCCAATTCGGGTCACCGAACTGGAAGTACTGCACCTTCGGACGCGGTGAAAGGTTGATGAGGAAGCTTTTTTTTAAAAAGATCGATTTTTGACCGTGAGTGGTGAAAGGTGGAAAAAACCCTGTTGATATAATCGATATTTATAAGTCAGTTTAGCATAATTAAAACAACATCGACACGTATGGATTATGTCATCACTGGAAAATCGGCATTTGACACTGGTTTCAACGGAAGCCGAAAAATTACAATGCTGGTTTTGATTACTGTCTTCGTAAAAAGTGAGGTGCCATCTCAATTACATATTGGCTTATCTTTATCCCGTATCCAGCTCACTCTAGCGGCTTTTCGTCATTTCCGGGTATTAAAGTTAATGGTTACAAATGTTATGAATGAGGCTCTGATCGAAATTCAGACCATGGTTTAATGCATGAACGATACTTTAATAATCATTTTGTATGCTTTCTCGAGCACACGTGGGAACCTTTTGACCATCAATGAATTTCCAAGATAGCCTTACTGTCACAACACCGGACGAGCGAGTTTCTTTACTGATCGGTGAGCGTTCATCAACGACTGTCAATATTCCCGATCTAAACCCGAAAGACAACAGTTGGGGCGTTAGACTTCTGATCAACAGGTCGCGGGTTCGCACTTTGGGTGGTCCATCGCCTCTGACTGGATATGGCTGGCTGATGAGGTCCAAGAGGGCAGAAATGGCAGCTCCAGTCTCTTTTTCGTTTGCGGAAATACTTATATGCCTATGCATCTAGCCGCCAGGTGGCTGCTGGCCCAACTTGAAAGTAAGCCAGATAGGTGAACGGGAGCATTGAGTTCCGTTAGTGCTGGCCGAGCTTTCACCAACAGAGGGCAGCATCTTTTTTTCAGTTTTCCCCAATCTAACGGAGGCACAGCTTGTTGTATTATCGCATGATCTCTGGTAAATCGATATAACGCCTGTCGTCTACCCTGCTCCGAGTTCCTCCTCTCCCCGCATACCTTGTCTTCGCTGACTTAATCATGTTGTTTCAACTCAGCGCGTGTTTCTCTCTCTCTCTCTCGGTGTATGTGTCAATTGCGTGTTTGACTATCGTTCAGTGAAAAATCCCTCAGTATCTACATACGCACACACACACGCGCGCTTTCCCTAGCGCCGCCTCCTTGGTCCCTTTGAAGCTACGGCGGCTTTTCAAAAGTCAGAGCGCGCGCAACTGTGCCCACTTGGCTTTTTAGGTTTGGCTCGGCGCAGCGCGACGAAGCGCCTTTGTCGCGCCCGCACGTTGCGCGTCAGTGTGCAAAGTGCCTTGCTATCATCGTCACCACCACTGCCACGGCCGCCAGGAGCGCCGCTGCCCCGTACTTTTACGCGCGGGCGTCCCGTAACCGACGTCTGTGGGTCTCTGAAATGTAATTTCTTAGTGCCACACACCGCATGGGAGGCGGCCACCTGATACGAGAACTAGGCGGCGGGTGGGCGTACGGATGGGCAGGCACGCAGACAGACAGACAGTCGTCATATGCGCACTTTTAAGTGGCCGTCATCACATGGGCTGGCTGGCTGGCTGGCTGCTGTGTTTTTCAGTTACTCGCCGAAAACGGTAATTTAAGTTAACAGTTCCCCACCCCCCTCCCCCACGCGAACATTCGTTTTCCATTTTCTAAATACCGCTGTGTGACTCCTCTGTGGTGAGCATGGCGGGGGTGTGGTATTTCGTCGGTACAGCGACTGCCATCCTGCTCCGCGGTCCCATTCAGGGGCAGTGCTGGAGCTGGGTATAATGTCTAGACGTTATGGAATTTCTTCCACCTTCTCACGTGGTCTGGTCTTTATTTGTATCCAGCATACAGTGACAAAGTGAATGTGATTGGATCACCATTTTAGCGGTTGGTGACATGATTTCCGAGTCCGATGTGTTCGGACTCGCTTCTTGTGAACCACGAAGAAGGACGGCATTCAAAATTTGAACTCCCTTGTTTTCTTCTTCGTCGATTCCATCATCAGTCTAAAGAGCGTGGTTATTTGCCTGAGTACCAGAAACCCATAGTTACCAGTCCACATATTATGTTAAACTGTCAACTGTGAATAACACTTAGCGCACTCAATACTTCATTTTACCACCGCTCAACAGGGTTCACTTAATGTTGAGAAGACGTTCTCACGTTCGCACGATCGTATTTATCCATGTAGTTATCAAGACATACATTCTATACAGACTTTACAGGGTATGTCCACTTGTCCGTTTTCCATTGCAGAAGTTACCCCCATATGTGAGGAGTTTTTCCTTATGCGGGAGCTCTCTACCTTTGGCCTAACAGAGGAGGGAGTTATTTCTTATGAAAACCCTATGGATAGAAGTTCGGTCTTGCACGATTAAACATCCGAAGTCAGGTGCTCAAGAGTGACTTAAAGTACGTAATGCTTGCATTCAACTAAGACTTGAACAGCTGTGGGATTTGAAATATTAGTTATAGAGCAGGCATATGACCGAATACAAGGAATAGCCCTCTATCTTGGCATTTTATTCGACCCGACTGACCATCAAAAGGCTAACTCCAGAATTCTCCGGCCTCTTCTCTTAATCGTTCTTTTTTCTCACTCATCTTTTTACCTCAACTTGGCTTGGCTTCGTCGTCACTTGCCGTTGGCAGTTCAATGGTAGACCATCCACGGTCCCCAATAAACCCGATTTCGTGCTCTGGTTACTAGCCTCAAGATAAGCTGAATTACATCGCTCGTCAAGTAGAACATACAGTCAAGCCCCGCAGTCTGAAAGGCGACCTTCTCACAGACGCGTGGCTTTTGCCGGTTGACTTGATGAGATCACGGGTCTGAGGTCACTGGGCCGGTATTATCGTGCAGCTACGGCGAGAACACTTATGCAGCAGAGTCCATTAGAAGAAAATCCATCAAAATGAGGTTGAGAGAGAAACGGAATCTGCTTTTTATTATTTGAATTCGCTGTAGCATGCAAGCATATTCTCTCCCCCCCTCTGTCTGTGTGCGTGTAACTTAATAACAACAAAAATATCTACTGACACCAATTCAATAGTAAAATAAAGCATTTTGGGTGGTAATATAAATCCACTCCCTTGCATTTCAAAGGCTCTAATAATTGAAATGTGCACCCTCCCTACAAGATTTTCTGCATTTTCAAACGCTGGAGAACCTACTGCCGAAATGCGTTTCCGTATTGCAGCCTACTTACTAATTCCCTGCGGCATAGTAGTATAGCCCTTCCTTGTCAGCCCAAGTGGCCGACATCAGCATGTCAGTGCTTCCCTGTGTGTATCTGCTTTTTATCAGACATCGCGTCGCGTAAAAACACAAATATTATGGAATTTCGAAGCGAATTTTAAAGTAAAAAGGCAACCAATCACTTTTTGTCAGTCAGCGATTGAATCAGAAGTTATGGTAAAATGCAACATAACCATCTCAAATATACTCTTGCAATTTCGGTCTATGTTTATAGACCTTGAATATACTGATGTTTACCGCGAACAGACATTAATTTCGCAGGAAATTAAAAAAACTGAACTTTCAAAACCGGTATATCAACCAGAAAATAGACAGGGAAAGCTGGGGGACCCACTGATGAGCCGGACCATTCGCAGCTGTGCTAAGCAGCGGCAGAATACCGGCGAAAAACACGTCTGGTCCTTTGAGCTAGCACCTAGGCTGTTAGTATGGTAAGTTACAACATCAATATATACTACTAAAGTTTGTTGGCTGCAAGTGTATATTTCGCAGTGATTGACGGGATTTAACCCAAATATACACTTACAATTTCGGTCTGTGACTATATACCTTAAATATTCTGATGCATACCACGAAAAAAATTAATTTCTCAGTAAATAAAATAGCCGAGCATCTCAATCTCGTCATATCATCTGTGCAGTTCTTCCGCTAATGTATGGCATTAATAAATTTAATCGCTGTTCTGTTACCTTGCCTGTGTTTATCCAAAGTAAGTATCTCCGTATTGTAGTTAGCTTATACAAAGTACCGAAAAAATGCGCATCTGGATATTTCCTGTGGTCGAGAATTATAGGGTGTCCCATAATTTATTTGCACCTTTTAAAAGTTAGATAATTTCTTTAAAAGTAAATAAACGGTGATAATTTTTATGTATTTCTCGATTTCATTGGTTGATGATTTAAGTCTTAACGAACTTTTTACACGATGCGTGCTGTACAGTACAGCAGTACAGATATAAAAAACTCGAAACCTGCAAAAAGCAGTGTCTAAGCTCCTGGTGACACGAAGTTTTGTGGACAGAGGCCGGGCTATGTGTATGATCGAGGTCAGGGTGAAGCAAGTGGACGTTGCTCAAACTATAGGTGTATCTATCACGGACAGGTGTCCTCACAAAGCAGAATTCTGGAAGAACAAAACGGTTTGGGGAGAGTTGAAAAAATCTTTATTGCAAAATCCATTGGTAAACCAAGGTAAGGCACAAGGAAACTCGCAAAGAAACTGAATAATAAAATCTGGAAGGGTTCTAACTCCAGTGTTCACCGGTATTTGCATGAAAGTTTGGGTGTTACCGCCTATCACAGAAGGAAATTCCCTGGCCTAACGAAGAACCAAATCAAGGCTAGGATGACCTTCTGTAAGACGGTCAAGAGGTGGACGTGAAACGACTGGAAACAAGTCGTCTTCTCCGATTAATCGCCGTATGAACAGTTGTATCCGCCAAACAAAGAAATACTTTATTGAGTGTCCGAGTTTTAACATGGTTGAGAATGTTGAAATTCCTAATTTCAGCCCTACGGTCATTAAGAGAGGAGCAATACCTTTTGGAGGGCTCTCTGACGTCCATATTATACCACAGGGCCAGAGAATGAATGGTTAAAACTATAGAGTGGAGATCCTACAGGAAAACCTGTTCAAACGATTGCAAAAAAATTATGTGAGCGGGTCAATATAGGATAATAAACTTGCTCCCGACATGTCAAGGATTATTTTTATGCAGAACTCACCCACCAATAATACAGCTCTGGAGACGCAAAAGCTACTGTCAGGGAAAATGTCACACTTCTGGCGGAAAAAAATATGGCAACCAAATAGCTCTGGTTTGAATCCCATTGAAAGCCTATTGTCGAATCTGGCCAATGTGGTTGACGAGGAAGTGCCTACTCCCACTTTTGTTGCCAGATTGGAGAGATCCCTGCAGGATGCCTAGAGAAAGATTTCCTTGGTGTTAGTCCAGAATCGCATTCATTCGATGCCATGTAGGGCGGAAACTGTCGTAAAGGTCAAAGGTAAATTTCCTCTACTAGATCGGTGAAGCACATATATTTATCACCTACCCGATTTCAACCGACAAAGCAAGGAGCCCGTGGTGCCGTGGTAGAGTATTGAACTGATCGCTGAAAGGTCTCGGGTTCAAATCTCGAGGGTTCCAACCCTTGAGATTAGGTATGGCTGGCTGATGACGGCTAACAAGCCAGAAACGGCCATCCCGGTCTTCCTTTTGCTTTGTCGGATCCATTTCATCATATCATCCTAGTCACTATGTGCCGGTCTGGGAGGTTTACATTGTGAACTCCTGGGCAAAGCGGAACTTACTTGTTCTTCTACTAAATCGGCGAAACACATATTCATATATAAATATAACTTTAAAATCCGTGAGTGCATTATTAGGATGCGAAGAGTTTCAAGACTAGTGACTTATTTATTTTAACGTTTTTGCTTAACTAAAAGCCTTTCTTCATCCTCTTTACTGCCCTTCTGCAAAATGTTCCCATGTCTAAAACGTCTTGTTTTATTTCGAATTGCTTGCATATGCTGACCGAAGGTTGGTTTTTGCAGTCATTTTCTCTCAGTATCGGTTTTACGGTGCTTCTCATTAATAACTGCCAGTCACTTCATTGCTCTTTCTCCGTTTAGATGCGTAAGTTCCTATCGGCATTCTGCTAAGTAGCCTTTTTTGTATTTTCTTTGTCTAGATTCTCATGGACTTCCAGGAGCTTTCGGACGAGTTTTCATACGAACCAACTGCTGGTAAGGCTGCCACCGCTCCCAGCCAGCCGGGTACCTCTAATGTCCAGTGGAATCAACGCCTGCTTGATGAGTTACGGTTTACGCAAACCTCGCATGAAGACTATTTCTCTGGTGAGTACCGCGTTTCTACTTCTTGAAGGCTGGATAGGCATTGTCGGACCCAGTTACCGCAGTCAGAGTTGATGCCGTAGGCTTCAGCTGGCGAAAATGCTGGAACAAGAATTTTACTGATTTTCCTTTTCGGATTCTCGCTTTAACCCATCATTTGTGATTGTCTCTGATGACGGGTTCGAGCGAGACTCCGTGACGTCAGGCCAATAAACTTCCTGTTCCAGCGATGGAATCTTCTCCCTCTGAACTGCTTTCTGGAACTTGCCCGCCCAGTTTTATTTGGCTTTAGTCCTCATTATAAACTTACTGGTTTCCTGAAAACATGGAATGCTGCCTAATCCCCTGCAGGTTGCATAGTAAATAGGATTGCATACCCCTTGGTAAGTCGCAGTTAGCGTTTTTTGTTGGTTCTAGATAACACCTCCAATGTTGTCAAGTTAGAATAGTTCGGAGATCGTTAGTCAATAAGAGTCACACTCACAACTCACCACAGTGCTCAGAGACGGTGTAGCGTCTAAGCCGTGGTTGTACTTAGACCACTACGATTATCAGGCCGAATCCGAGGTTGTAGGTAAAAGACAGAAGTCGCCAGATTGAGGACTTTACTGTGCACAGACCCCTAAGCTGTTGTCTCAGACTGCAGGTTTAACTAGCGAGACCAGGGTTGGTGTCGACTGCGTCCAGTCAGGCCTGAGAGTGTGTGACTGTGAGAAATGGCAGTGGCAGTTGCTTTCGCATGCTTTTGAGGCGAGTTCAAGTCGTGTGCGATTGGTGTGTTGCATTGCCCCAGGGGGTGTCGCTTTTTGAGGCTCCTGTGAAATTTACCGAAGGGTGACGTTTGATGGGGTGGCAGTCGCGAATAACTTGGCGCGCGTGTTTGCGCGCGGAGATGTCGGTCAGGGGTTTTTAGGTCAACGACTCGCAAACAGCCGCCTGCGAAGACAGATGACGTTCGAAGCGGCGGAAATTGACTAAGGAAAGCGCTACAATGGAACAGACAAGGACGGGCTGCCGCTGCAACGAGGTCAGGATCGGTACCTCATTAGCTGTCCCCTGCGTTGAGTCCTGCATCAACTTTTTTAACCCGGAATGAGATATTCGCTTGTTGTCTCTTGACCCCGTCACTTTTCCAGCCTATCTGTTTGTTTTTGAGTTGGCTGAGGACTCATCTGCTCAATTCACTGGTACGTTTTCATGGCAAACCCGAGTCCTTTATCTTCTCTATGAGTACATAATATTCAAGCAGCGGCAGAATACCGGCGATTGACTTGTGTGGGCCTTTTAGCAAGTACCTAGCCTGTAAGTATGGTAAGTTACAACGTCAATTTATACTACTTAAGACTGTCCTGTGGCAGCAGGTGTATATTTCATTGGGGTTGACGGGTTTCAACACAAATATACACTTACAATTTCGGTCTACGCCTATAGACCTTATATATACTGATATATACCGCGATCAGGAATTAATTTCTCTGGAGATTAAAAACCTGAACATAATATTCTGTGGCTAGTGTTGGTGGGGATGCTGATCGTGGCGGGGAACCTGCTCCTCTTAACACAAATAGCGCTCGAAACCTCTAAACAGATTGGTCAGGTCAGGTCAGGTTTTATTGAGGGAAATATAGGTAAATACCTTTGAACTCCCTATTGGTACAGTTTTTTCAATGCATTTGATCTGCAGAACATTTCAGATCAGTGGCGTTGCCAAAAATTTGAGGGCCGACAGTGAAAAAACTCCTTAGGCATTGTTCAGAAGTCTAGGGGTGTGAATGCCATTTGAGAGATTTAAGGAGAAAAACTGTCGCCTGGGGGAGGGGGGGGGTGCAGAGTATATTCGAAGCGGATGGCCTGTGCTAAGAGTGTTTGAAGCATGTCAGGGAGAGTCCATCGCGGTTTTCGCCATAATACCAAGGGTCCCACGAAGAGAAGGTTGCGGAGGTCACGCGAACCTCATCGAGTTCGCATCATAGCTCTCCCGTTAAGGTACGAGTCACCGGACAATTGTTAACTTGGCTGTTTGATGTAGAGAAGTTTTACTGTCGTCCCCAATTTTGCTTGATAGACCTCTCTGCCCCCCTTCCCTTTGAAATATCATTCAGGGATTTCAGGAGTGTCATCGCGTCGAGGCCATACACCTCATATCTCTCACCCCGACTCTGGCTGTTTGGCCATGGTCTAGACCACCGTGGTGTCCATTGGCTAGGCCAGTGTGTTAACATTATGTTGCTGAGTGCTGCCTTTCTACCCCCTTCCCCTGTATATACCTCGCCGGTGAACTCTTGTCATCTGCTCGCAACGGTAGACTACCCTCCCCGACGTTTGCACGAGATACAGTGCTCTTCAACACACCATCAATTCGCTCTTTATATTTATCGAATTTTTCTTATTCCAAATTTGTTTTTTGAAAAACAGACTCTGTTCTTAGTGACACTGTACGCGTGTGTTTCATGTCAGGTTGAGAAATCGAGTTTACGTTCACAGTTTCCGAGTTCGCTTTCGAAAGTTTTAGTCACTGTTGGTAAGCTCTGAACTTCTCCCTAGCCTGTTAGCTTTCGTGTTATGGCTAGGACTCGGGCATATTTACCCTTCCTGGAATTTAGCGCAAGGGCACATGTGTTACGTTGAGGGACATGTCAACAACCGGGGCATATAAGTAATGCTGACCGACCTCTGTAGAACTTGTCTTTCTCACTTTACAAGAATTTAAGGAATATGGGGTTGCAGAGGATAAAATGAAGAGCAGGTTCAAGAAAACACAAAAGAAGAGATAGAGAGAAAGGTAAAGTGCGCAAAAACCCACTTCAACAAAATAAAACCGCAGTCGTCCCCTACCTACCTTGCTAGGTAGGCTCCCGCGTGTGCGGGAGCGCCATAAAGGCCACATGAAGAAGGAGCCATTGCAGCCTGATTCTCAGACCACAGACAGCCACTCCACACAGAAAGACACACACTGGGCTGACTGTGGTGTCCAAGTTATCCCGTCAGTTGTCAACCCTCCAAGCCAGGACTTTTAGCGCACCGTGATGCCTTCAAGGGCATCAGATTGTTTCTAGTGAGGAAAAAATGTGCTGAGGGTCGACCTTCCCCTCTTCCTCATCACCAGGAACATGACAGAATTTCAAAATCACAGCCACTTCGGCATGACCTGTCTCCTCATTTACTCCTTTGACGTGTCTCGTATAGTTGCACTGGTTATCCGCTAACTTGGCTGAGGTTCTTCTTCCTTGGCGCAGACCCCGTCAGACAATATATCTCTTTTACCGATCAGCGCATCTGAAATTTACATGGTGTGTGTGATTCCACTAGGGATAAAGTGCATCCATTAAAGCCTCATCCAGTATCAGTAGTGTCGAGCACACCAAGTCATCACCAAGCAAATTATTAACCATGGTGACGGCAGCTTGACCGTTGGAAGCGTGGTCAGTCATCCTGCGTGACCCCATTCAGTGAATACCGTCCTTTTGTACGACAATTTCGAGCGAAGCTTCGATTTTCGAGCCATAAACTCGATCTTAAACTCTGACGCGCTGAAACCCTTTGACTGTTTCTTTGTCTTCAGATAGAAGACAAATGCGGGTTTTCCCGAACGGTGTGTTTGGCGTTGTTTAGTCTTCTTGTGTATTTTTTGATCGTCTGCGGTTTTTTGAAATAGTAATTTTTTATAAATCTACCAGAGACCTCATGTGACCATTTCGCCACAAGTTTCCCCCTCCAAGTTTGTCTGATTTCTTTGGCCACAAACCAAGACTTTATCGGCCCCTTTCCTACAACCGACGTTTCTTCGAACGCTGCGTGATTGTTTCGCGTGCGCATGTAGCTGAACTTTGGCCAGCCTTTCGTCAAAATAAGCTTGCGCAATCCTGTATCTGCCTCAAATCTTGGACAGATCCCTCCAGGTCGCTCACTTTTCCTGGTGACCCAGTTTCACAGTAATTGGCGGTGGTTTTTCTTTTGAAGTTTTCCGTGCGTGGACACCTTGGTCTTAATCTTTGAATGTCTTCTAACCTCCACGGCTGTCCTCCATTTCGTTGCTTATTATTCCAGCTTTTACTTGTAGGTAGATAATATTGCAGGCAAAGAAAAGGGAGACTGGAATGGCCATTTCTGGCTTATTGGCCGCCGTCTGCCAGTCATGTCCAGACCCAAGTGGTGTACCACTTCGGCCTCGAACTCGTGACCGCTTTGCCTTGGGCCTCGACATAAGCCCTGGCAGTCATAACAAAGGGTAGCATTAGGTAGATGAGTTCAGTTAGCGGTCAGATGAGCGTTTATCAACGAGTTTCGATGTCTCCTGACCTAAACTGGCGAGACAACGAGCTCGTGGCTCAATGGTTAGGGCGTTTGACTCTGATCAAAAGAGTCGCGAGTTCGAGGCTCGGGTGGTAAGCATTTGGGTTTGCTTATGACTGGCCGACAACGATTAATAGTGCAGTAGTGGTCATTCCAGTCTCCCTTATATTTACTGGCAATATTATTTGTCTACTAATGTCAGCTGTTGAGACTGTCAGGGCCTCTGTCAAGGCCTGAGGAAGAGCGGGACAGATGAGTTCCGTTAGCAGTCCGGTGAGCGTTCATCAACAAGTAGTTCAGCTTCTTCAGATAGATTCATAGACCCAAAGCAGCGGAAGGAGGGTTGTAAGAGTTGTGCCAGAAACCATGCCTACGGCCAGGTCAGGTTTTATTAGGGAAATATGGGTAAATAACTTTGAACTGCCCTTAATACCTTTGAACTCCCTTGGTGTTTTTTGAAATTTTAAAGATTGTGCACAATTGCGGATTCTCTTTTAAAGTGTTACGCTGTTATTAATTTTACCCTTCGCGCAGACATGTCCAGGTAAAAAGGAACGGACCATCTTTTTGAAGGATACTTATTTTGTACAAAATCTGGAGTAGTAGGAACATATAAGCATAACTTTTACTTCCTTGTACTTCACACTTATGCTTCACTGATATTCTTTCTTTGACGAGCTTGATTTATTAATGAGTCCACCGGCGTTCTCTTTTTGGGTTCTGATATAATTCAAGATTTCAATTTCTGGATTATAATTTTGGATAAAAGTTGGTCGCCTACCTCAGATGCCCCTGGCCCCAGACTTCCGTCTCACGGTGACCGATGGTATTAGTTTAGTTTAGTTTTCAGTCTATTGCTTAGTTTATTAGTTTAATTTTAGTCTAATTTAGTTCTTAGTTTAGTCTGTGTAGTTCAGTTTAGTTTGGTATATGGTAGCTATTTAAGTATATTTTTCCAACTTTAGCGGTATCTGAGTAAGCTAAATAATAAACTTAAAACTTAACTAAAGTAAAACTGATAAAGCTAAATGTAACCGCAGGACTAGGGGCTAGGCCTATCTAAGGTGGACAACCACCTTAACGTTTGCGTAATTTTGCTGTGGGTTACTTATGCCCTTGGGGTTAAGGTTCCGACACCGGAATTTTTATGCATGGCTCTAACATTTGTGCAGCACTCTGAGTATGATAGGATTCGCACATGACTCTCTTTCACTGTGCTCCCAGCCCAACAACTACATACTATCTCTATTTATGG
This sequence comes from Ligula intestinalis, assembly GCA_036362985.1. Classification (NCBI taxonomy): domain Eukaryota; kingdom Metazoa; phylum Platyhelminthes; class Cestoda; order Diphyllobothriidea; family Diphyllobothriidae; genus Ligula; species Ligula intestinalis. Next base: position 102,712,733 of record JAYGXS010000001.1, on the reverse strand, counting down.
AAAAAAAAACACAAGAAGAAAGCTGCTGGATCTACGGCTGCGTCAATGCCACAGTAGACGGACGGCTGAATATTAGTCTGACTTTCTACAAAAATGCAGTTTGTCTACCACATTAGTCACCCCTAGTCCTGTGGTTGCTTCTAGTTTTGTGAGTTTAACTTGAGTTGAGCTTATTTTTTTGTTTCGTTAGATACTGGCAAAGTTAGCTAGATATTTGAAGCATTTGTTCCCCGGTACAAATTATGGACAGCAAGATTAATTGAATTCAACAGATTTCGCGACGGCTTTTCAACTGCATCTCGTTGTTGTTGGTGTCGTTGTTGTACTAACTTACTCCCTTAACCTATTTTGCCAGAAATACATGGTAAAAACTTTTAAGAACGATGAAAGAAAAAAGATGAAGGTATAAATTTTTAGGAAAGATGTAGGAATTCGGCAACTTTGTCTGCGCGAAGCCATAGGTCCTCAGGCGTGAGGTCCGTAGGGTCGGCCGGGCATTCGAAGAGGTGGCACGTTGTGTGGGAACGCAGGAGGCAGTCTGGATAATTGTCCGTGACGTTGTCGAAGCATGAGGTGAGACGGCTTTTGAATGAATTCAGCAGCGTGGAGAAGCCGGAACGCAGCTGGGATAGCCTGGTTCTAGTGTTTCTGGACAGGTTGGCCCTACGTTCTCTGGCCATGACGTCGGAGACCGGCGGAGGAGCGTTGAGGACTCGGTTGGCTTTATAGGTGCTAATGGCTTGCTCGACAGCTTCGGTGTGGATACGCTTAACGAGGTGAGGTATCAGTAGATTAGTAGGATACACCGAAGCATGTGAGCGGTACGCGTCAAAGGGAGATTGCTTCATGCGTCTAGCAGGTGAAGGGCGTGTTAAGAGACGATTACCCGGATGTTCTAGGTTATGGGACTGCGCAATGTAGATTTTTGCCTGCATGATAGAGTGAACTTTAAGAGGCAGGACTTGAGTTTCCTGATAGAGGTGATCTACATTGGTCCTGTTAACACAGCCCGTGGCGATGTGGAGAGCAGCGTTCTCAACGCGTTGGACTTTCGCCCAGCTGGTGTCGCTAAACAGTGGGACAAAAATAGCTGATGCATGCTCAGTCGTTGCCTTGCCTGTTGCCCGGTATGTCGTGACTAGCGTCTTAGTGTCCCGGCCCCAAGAAGAACCTGCCGAAGCTTTTAGGGTGTTGAGCTTCTCTTGGGCTTTGCTGGCTTGGATGTCAGCATGGCGGTTAGAAGCATAGAAAAGATTTTATTTCACCTAATATCATATATAACATTAAGGGTCACAGTTCAGTTTAAACAGTGATCAACTGAAGGGCACTACTAAAGGCCGATTTAATGTCTTGCCCTTAACTTGATCATTATTTACACTGAACTATCACCCTTACTGTTATACATTGACATTTTTTGAAATTAAATCTGCTCTATGCTTCTAACCGTTATCTGGCTCATACAACCACGGGGTGCAGTTGAAAAGCCGTCGCGAAATTTGTTGAATTTTGATAAATCCTGCTGTCTACGCTTGTTTTAAATCAGACAAATATACTTAAACAACTACTATATACTAACCTAAGCTAAACATAAGAAAATTATCTAAGCGTATAACTGCATCACACTTAAACCAAAATTAAACGACTAAACTAGATAATGAACTAAAAACTAAAGTATTATAAAACCATCGGTCCTGTAAGACAGTATTCTGGAGCTGGGATATCTAGGTTGGTCGACCAACTTCATTTTTTCTCAACATTCAGTTGATACCTGTGTTGGAGTTATGATGAAACAAAATTAATTCTTAAAATACACGCATTGCGAGCGAGTAAGCGAGCGAGCGAGCGGTGAGGTCCACCAGCTTACTGAAGGCCCAGTGGTGCTTTTGGCGTGTACAGTGAAGCCGGCTTTCGCTGCATCTTTTTCCTGCTGTATGTGAAAGCTGAGGTCAACGCAACCGGACGTAGTGGGCTCAGGCGCAGGGCTTGACGTGACCTGAGAACCTCCGTCCACGCACGCCGGTGCATGCACCTACTACGAACCAGATTTCACCAAAATGCAAATCTCACACATAAATGCAGGTGTGTGCGTGCGTGAGAGAGAGAGAGAGAGACGCGTGCTTACACCCCGCGGTTTGACCATCATTGCGACGTTGGAAAATGCAACTGCATTATTGTTCCCTAGAGTTTGTCTCCTGGTCTATTGATAGTCGACGTGCGTACTGGTAGGACCAAGTAGACTCGTGCTTTGCCGTGCTTCGCCGTGTCTGGATCCCTACTTTGGACGATGACTCAGCGCTTTTGTGGGAGTTCACCAGCGTTGATCGCGTTTACCTGACTAATCGTAGTTGGCGTGTGCGGCTAGTCGAATGTGTACGGGCAGTGGGACATAGCGTCCGCGTTTGATCATCATTTGCCGGGCAGTTCAGGCAAGCGAATATATACAGTACGGCTCCGAATTCGTGTAACTTACCGACGTTTGCGAAATATTGATACTCCCTCGCTAATCGGCATTGAGTAAAGTTGTAATATTGACTAGCTTGTAGCCTATTCTCAAGTTATTTCAGTCATGATGAGACGCTGGCTTTTAAGGTAGCTTCTTTCTGACCGCTAAAAAAGTATATACTGCCAATAGAGGAGAATATACGAGTTCCAGGCAGCAGTTCCGAACAAAGCAACTACGTCGGAGAAACCGGGAGATTACTCCAGACGCGAATGGCCGATCATGCAGCGGCGGTGAGGAAGAAAGACGTCAACTCCCAGGTTGCAGCTCACTCAACGGGACCCGGCCATATTTTCAAGTTTGACGAGGCCGAAATCCTCGCAAGAGGGGACAACCGCGTGAGCCGCGAGCTGCTCGAGTCATGGTTCTCAGGCCCCCAGTCCATCAACAAGCGCAACGATTTGGCGTTCCCATACGGTGTACTGAGAAATTTCCTGAACAAAAAAATCAGTCACGTGGGAAGGACTGGGCGTAACTCTGACGACAGCGGGCCTAATTGTCGAGCAATTATCCAACCTACATCCGACGCGGACAAGAACGCTGTTGCAATTAATGAGCAATCACCGGACCAATTAAGACCTCCAGTGGTGGCTACAGGAATGGACAATTATAGTACACATGTGGGTGACCGCTGTGAACTATAAATACCGTGCAATATGTGCATGTATCACCCCCTATCTGCGCATGTCTCAGTCCTGTTTACGATTACCTATGACTAAGGATTCCCGACGGAATCCGAAACGTCAGGAAAATAAAGTCCTTGTTCCAGTGATCGCATCTTCTTCTTCGGAAAGTATATACTGTAAAAAAAGGCTAATTAAATAGTATGCCATTTCATCATTGCTTTTGACTGCCTTTATAAATTTAAATATATTTCATAGAAAACATGCACGAAATATTTTTTTCTCTTACGCATTGGGTAGGACATTACGCCTTCTTTAAATTGTTATACCCAAGGAAAGGGTATCCTTCAATTTTATAAAAACTTATAATCGTGAAATTGTTTACGATTGTGAGGCTTCGTTCATAATACATTCTATCTGTCAATTTATTAATGTTGCCTATAATTTATACAGCATGATACACATTTATTGCAACATTTTATGAGGGCTATGTGACTTCTTCCTCAAATCGTTAGCAAAAGCGTACTTGTCCTTAAACAGGATGTACACAGCGCGCCATTTTAAAACCTTGAATTCAGGTGTAGCAGTCGGTCGGTTTTAAAATTATTTGGCAATTTGGAAACTTTTTTAAAACTGAAAGAAGGATAAAATTTAAAGAAGGCGTAATTCGCTACCAAAAGAGTGCAAGATATAATTTTTTCGTTTGTGTTTTCTATAAAATAAAGGCAGAAGTTTCCTTGGTAGCAACGAATGTTCTTATTTATATTTGCATGTCTACTCAATTAATTTCTGTTAGGGTTAGAGTAAGGGTTAGGATAAGGGTAAGCGTGGGATAGGGATATTGTCTGTAAAAGAAACCAAGTGTCTGTCTTACGGGAAGCGTGGGTATAGGCATTTAAATATAAATAAGAACATTCGTGCGCTACCAGGGAAACTCCTGCCAAAATAAATTTGAATTTATAAAGGCAGTCAAAAGCAATGACAAAATGGTGTACTACTTAAGTAGCTCTTTTTTACCGTACATACTTTTTGTTAGCGGTCAGAAACAAGCTTTTTAAAAAAGTCAACATCCTATTATGACTGAAATAACTTGAGAATAGCTTTATGATAATCAGCATTACAACCTTACTCAGTGGCGATTAGCGAGCGAATATCAATCCTTCACAAATATCGGCATGTTGCACGAATCTGGAGCCGTACTGTACTGTTGGACTAGTTCCTGCCACCGAGCCAGTTGCTCCTTGAGGTCTTAAATGTTTTGTAACCATTGTCGTACTCTATAGTCGGGGCGTAAATTAAAAAGTGTGCCCAGTAAAATGCGGTCGGAATTGTTTGATAAGGATAACGATTGTTAACACCTCCCTATGTTAGGTATGATAATTTTGCTGGGCTTTGGTCAAATTGTGCTAGCAAAACACGACCCGTTTGCCGTCATCCTCGTTCACTTGTGACAACCACATCGCACCAACGGCGAAAGCACTCGCGTCTGTATCCAGGATAAATGACAGAGTCAGGGTGGTTGTTGTTGTTGTACTAGCTTACTCCCTTAACCTAGTTTGCCAGCAATACATGTTATAAAATTTTAAAGAAAGATGAAGGGATAGAGATGAAGGAATAAAGAATAAAGAGAAAGGTATAAATTGTTTAAGAAAGATGAAGGAATTCGGCGACTTTGTCTGGGGGAAGCCATAGGTCCTAAGGCGTGAGGTCCGTAGGGTTGGCTGGGCAGTCGAAGAGGTTGCATGTTGTGTGGAAAGGCAAGAGGCAGTCAGGACAGTTGTCTGTGACATATGGTCGAACAATGGAAAAAAATTGATTTTTTCCTGAGCTTTCGTGCTCTTACAAGAGCCCATCGTCAGAGGTGGAGAAACAGCAACAAATATGGAAGCTACTTGGGGCGTGTGTACAATCACTAAAATTTTGAACGTGCAGAAAATCAATAATTGTGTGTGCTGCCGACTTGCCACTGAGGGCTGTGCTAGCCAGTGCCAGTAGGCAAGATCTACAAGTTGTGTGGAAATATTTACAGAAATAGAATCGTCAACAAAACAAGTAATAATTATAGTGGGAGGGATGAGCAATTAAAAAGTCATAGGAGAAAGGAAGGAGGATGAGAAGCGAGGGATTATGTAGGCTTGGGTGCCAAATGGCCACGTCAGCATCGAAAGTGGGATGATTATGGACAATTTTGGGCTAATTGATTACGGCGGGCGTCTGGATGTGATCGTTTGCAATAGCGTAAGGCCCTGTACGCTGGCGCCAATTCGACACATCTGTTGACCGAATTCTCATCCGTGGACCAGGCTTCGATAAATTCTCTGCTCGTCTTGTTTCCCGCGTGGGCGAGTACCTTAACGGCAGCGAAGTTGAACTCATGGCCTGTTTCATAGGTGTGAGTTGCAACTTGTGATGATTCGTCGCCTAGTCGCACGGCCTGCTTGTGTTCACGTATACGAGTATTTTCTCGCAGTTGTCTGTGAAGTTGTCAAAGCATGAGGTGAGACGGCATTTGAATGAATTCAGCAGCGTGGAGAAGGCGGAACGCAGCTGGGATTGCCTGGTTCTAGCGTTTCTGGACAGGTTGGCCCTACGTTCTCTGGCCATGACGTCGGAGACCGGCTGAGGAGCATTGAGGACTCTGTTGGGTTTATAGCTGCTGATGGCTTGCTCGACAGTTTCGGTGTGGATACGCTTAACGAGGTCCGTTATCGGTAGATTAGTGGGGTACACCGAAGCATGTGGGCCGTACGCGTCTATGGTAGACTGCTACATGCGTCTAGCAGGTGGGGGGCGCGTTAAAAGGCGATTGCCCGGATGTTCTGGGTTATGAGACTGCGCAATGTAGATTTTTGCCTGCATGATGGAGTGAACCTTCAGAGGCAGGACTTGAGTTCCCTGATACAGGTGATCTACATTGGTCATGTTAACACAGCCCGTGGCGATGCAGAGAGCAGCGTTCTCAACGCGTTGGACTTTCGCCCAGCTGGTATCGCTTAACAGTGGGGCAAAGATGGCTGATGCATGCTCAGTCTTTGCCTTGCCTGTTGCCCGGTATGTCGTGACTAACGTCTCAGTGTCCTGGCCCCGTGAAGAACCTGCCAAGGCTTTTAGGATGTTGAGCTTGTCTTTGGCTTTGCTGGCTTGGATGTCTGCATGGCGGTGTAGAGCCAGCGTCGGGTCGAGAGTGAGGCCCAGGAGTTTAGGATACTGACATAAGGAAATGTCATCGCCCTCAACCTTAATTGGAGGATGGGACTTGTATTCTTTGGGGTCCGGAGTAAACAGAGTTACTGAGGACTTGGTCGCGGATAGCTTCAGGTGCTTATCGTCTAGGTGCCGGACTAAACTGGGGATGTAGTTATTTAAGGCATCGGCAGCCATGCGAATGTTTGGGTGAGAGGACAGCAGGGTGATGTCATCAGCGTAAGAAACCATTTCGACTTCAGGGGGGGATTCGGGAGGCCAGTCATTTAGATGTTGAATAGCGATGGCGAAATGACAGAACCTTGAGGAACTCCTGTCCTAGATTTGCGGGCTTTAGATAGCGTGCCTGAGAATTCGACTCGCGTTTGTCTGCCACGGAGATAGCAGTTCAGCCATCTGCAGAGCTCGTTCGGTAGAGACGAATCTATGAGGGATGTCATCAAGGTGTCAATGTTAACCGAGTCAAAAGCTTTACTAAGGTCGAGGGCGACCATTACTGTTCTGTCGGCAGGTTTCGTTTTGTTGAAACCACGTGCAATGCGGTCCGTGACACGTTATAGGGCTGACGTCGTAGAGTGGAAGGCTCTGAAACCGTGTTGGTGCTCTTGGAGGTTGGCATGTCTATTGAGCGAGGGGAGAATAAGACGCTCAAGTATTTTCACGGCCGGGCTGAGAAGCGAGATCGGGCGGTATCTGTCAGAGACAGCGGAGTCTTTACCTGCTTTGTGGCTGGGGAGGATATGAGCCATTTTCCAGATAGCTGGTATATGGCACGTAGCTAGAGACAGATTAAACAATATGGTTAAGAATGCGACACCTCTGGGGCCTATGTGTTTTAGGTGTGCCAGCGTTATGTCCTCCGGTCCAAACGCTTAGAGTTCTTAGCACGCCTAATCACGATTGTGGTATCATGATCTGAGAACTGGAGCGGCACTAATAAAGGTTTGCACGACCTGTGTTTGACGATCCTCGAATTCTTCGAGGATTTATGGACTCGAACCGTGGTGAATTGCACATTGAATTGGTTGGCAATGTCTCTGTCGGTCTTCTTCGGTATACCATTGAATTTGATAACCTGTTTGGGAGAAGCAGGTGCCCCTCTACCGATGGATTTGATTGTTTGCCACAACTTGCTGGTGTTGGTGCGGCTGGAGAAAGTGGCTAGCTTTTCTTGCCATATGGTCCTCTTGTGTTCATTGACCATTCGGGAGATCTCTAAGGTCATGGCCGGTAACGACGGGTGCTGAGGGTTTTGAGCTCGGGTGACGTCACGCTCTCTTGATAAGTTGGCCGCATTGGTAGGGTATCCTGGGACGGGATCAAAGAGAGGCAGTATGCATGATGTGGTTGAAAACCGACACAACTTGGCGAACATTTGGAGGGAAAGGGGCCTGGTCAAAGAGATTCTCAGTTTCACTAAGGAAACCGGGCCAGTTGGCTTTACGTAGATTCAGAAAGCACGTGCGAGCGTTACGAATCGGGGAAGCATGTGTGCTGATTGTGATAACAATCGGGAGGTGGTCAGAGCTCAGTTTGCATAGACAGTCCCATGAGGAAGATAGTAATAGGTCGCAACTGACGATGGAAATGTCCGGGCTAGCGCAAGTACCTGAATGAGGGAGTCTCGTGGACGTTCCATCCGTGTTGAGGACCCCAAAGTTGGTGTTGTTGATCTCCTCGGCTAGTGAGGCACCTCTTGTGCAGGAAAGGTTAGAGAACCATAAGTCATCGTGGGCATTGAAGTCGCCCAAGATGAGTTTCGAATCACCCGTTAGCATGTGGACTATTGATGGTCTGAAGTTGGCATCACAACTGCTTTGTGGAGGAATGTATACGTTATGGACAGTCAGACTGGACGGTCCAATAGTAACTTGTACCTTGAGTTCTTCCAGCGGCGAGTCCGCGGATGTTGCTGCAGAGGTCAGCTCCTGGTATTTGATACTTTGGTGAACCAAAGTGACCAGTCCACCACTGGCATTACGAGCTCTGTCTCTTCGAATGACGGCGAAGCCCGGGAAACGTGGGACCTTCGACTTTGCTGACAGCCTTGACTCCTGGAGAGCAGCTTTTTTGATGTCATGATAATGGAGGAGTTTAATGATCTCATCTGTTTTACCAGAAAGGCCATTACAGTTCAACTGCAGTATTTTGACGTCAGAAAGTGGTGAGGCGTCTGGGACGGTCAGCGATATAAGCTGCGGCGGTACTGAGGGTTGTTGTGAGGCAGCCTGAGTCATGGCGGACCGCGGCATAGGTGGTGGTGGCAGTGAGGGTCCAGGAGTGTGAGCCGGCGCATTTCGTGGATGACGACAGGTTATGCACCTGTATGATGAGCCGCTGTATTGGTGGATGGAAGTGAGATCCGAGCAATTAGTGCCTCTTGCGCGGAAGTGTTGCGAGTTATTGCAAGGCCCACACAAGACACAGGCTTGGTTTGGGAAGATCTGCTTGGCGCAGGTGGAACAGAGCCATCTGATCGATCCTTGAGCAGGTCCCGGATTTGGCTCGACGCCGGCAATAAGAAGAAGGATTCGGATCAACCTCGCCGGATGAGGAAGATCCATTCTCGAACAAACATGTATACTGGCAAATTTTGGTAAGGGGGTGGTAGTATTCGGGAGCATCAGTATTCGAGCAGAAGATAGACAGGCCTTGAGGTCATCGAACGCTACCTGACACTTTACTGCCCAGCAAAACCTGCGTCTTTCTTCTGTAAGTCTGTATAAGGGATGCGCATTTCCGGAGAAATTAGCGATCAAGCGGCTGTAATACGATGCCAGTCCGATAAAGCTCAGAACATCGGTGGTTGTGTTTGGCGTTGGCCAACTATGGATGGCTTCGATCTTCTCCGTTCTTCCCTCCATACCAATCGAACTACTTTCGTACACTTAATAATTAACTTTCTTACGGAGCAAATGACACTTTTTAGAGACTCAAAGTAAGGCCTGCCTCTCGCAGTAACGTCAGGACTGCACGAAGGTTTTCGTTATACTCATCGATAGTTTTTCCAAAGGCGATTTCGTCATTTAGGTAGACCAGGTGGCTGTCCAACTTTGAGTATTATAGTATAAAGATGGCCTGAGGTATGCCCTGTTAGTACCACTCCATATGACTGGGTAGGCCGTTGCGATGTCTGGACAGTATAGGCGGCTACGGGCGTTAGCCGAGCCAGGGTTTCTCAGTCGTCGGCCGACTGACCATGGGAGGAGTGAGAGTTCGACTGTCACTAACGACGTCTGCCACAAGTACTTATCAGAGCTTAGATTCTCACGTTTCTTTTCACTTCAAGGATGATGAAACGCACGTTATCCTCTTTTTTGCCGTTGCCCATATTGTAAATATTGTTCGTTGAAAAGTCTGTCTGTTTGTATAGTGAATACGCAATCTAGCTCAAGCGCCAATCACGGATATTTTGACCTACAATTCCGATGTTTCTCAGTGCCCTCGAAGTTCTTCCCAGAAGTACTCCAGATCCCATTTTGTATTGTTATCCTTACGACCTTATTTCTATGCAACGACAACGAGTATACACGATGTGGTACTGTTTGTTTCCTGACCTCCGAGGTCACACCTCCGCGTGTTTTACCCTCCACCCATCTATTAATTCACTCTCCAGACCGGCCTACCCCCTTCTCTTCTGCGTCACATGGTAGCTGCCGGTTATATTTATTGCATTCAGCCCTATCTCGGACGACAGTTTCCCTCCCAAGCCCTGCGGATTACCTTCCCGTCCCCTTCGGTCACACGACGAGGACTGCTGTGGTTTCTGTCCTTGGGGGCTGTTTCATTTTTTTCTGCCTCTTGCCCATGCCTCCCCGCTTGGCGACGGTGGCGGCAGGCCTTTTAACGTATATAGGGCCTATCGATTGGCGTATTGCGGCATTCCGCTTTACGCCATCTGTCAGGCCCTGAGAGCGGGAACTTGCTATTGGTGGCGATGGGGCGGGGCTAGAGGCGGCCGAGCGGGTGTGGGGGGGGGGAGGCGGTGTGATGACGGCCGTGTGTTTCCGTTGGTACAGCCTTTATTGTTGCCATCGCTGTTTTATGGGGTCGTAAAAACGTCGTGCAGGCCCCGTGCCGCTTTAGATCTCTGCCCGCCCGCCCGCCCGCCCGCCCGCCCGTCCCTCCCCCCCCCCCAACTTCCGCCTCCCTGTTCTGCCTTCTTCGCCATCTGCCTGGCTGCGCGTCATTAATCTCCGAAACTATATGGGGATGCCTCCTCGCTGCCATTGCTACTGGCATTACCCCTCTCACCGCTCCCCCCTCCCCCCCCCCCCCCCCGGCTGGCAAGCCGCAGATGCCGAGGTTCGGAGCCGTCTCGGCAACCATCTCCCTCTTGCGCTGATTGGCTCAGCCCATCTAATCGGTCCTAGAACGTGAATATTCTCTTCCCAAATCCCATTACTGCGCTTCGGAGAGTCGTAATAGTAGCTTGGCCTTAAGTAAATCCTAGCCTAGTGCAGGCCCGTTTAACACTGTGCAAATCGCAGGGAATAAAACATTTAACCTTGAGTGGGTACCATTGAACGCAGCTCATGTTTGCTAGCGGTCTCATGGGTTATTCATCCTCCCTTTTAGGGAAACCTAGTTTTCTGAAGTGATTGTACTGCTGTCTGATCGCGGAACTTTTTCTCCCGCTCGAAAGTGCTTCTGCAGCTGAGGAAATTTTATGTAGTGATTGGTTGGTAAGTAATTGGAAGGCGACTGCACTATGCTGCCTAATTAGTTTGGTTTTGAAAAGAGATGGTACTTAGCATGGTGCAGGCGACCGCTGAAGCCAACGAAGGTTGATGTTTATCGGAAATTCCGAGGCTCACTCGATGAATTTTGAGTTGCTAATACCAACTTCTCGTCAGCTGAAGTTATTAGGAAGAGTGTAGCTCATGGCAGGGTTGTGTTTGCTGATTCAGCGTGTGGAATATTGGTTGACAAGTTTGTGGGAAGAGGCTGTGATATTGATACTTCCATCGTCCCTAGCTGGTAGCTTCTCATGCTGTTTCTACAGCAGCTTGAACGTGTTTTGACTAGTATTTCATCTTATCTGTTGCTTCATTTTATTTTATCAAATTGCCGAGTTCAAGGCACCAGCTGGGACTAGGATCGGCTGGCTGACGGCGACTTATAAGCCAGAAATGACGATTCCAGTCTCCCTTGTCTTTGCCGGCAACACTATCAAGTCTATCTCTGTCTGCCTGCGTACTTCCTCGTTTGTTAGGCCTGGGACCTTTCATTGTTTTCAAGTTGCATTTTCTTTCTGCTGGATTCTAGTCAACCTGCATGTCCCTATCAAACCAGTCTCCGTGAGGATAACTTCTGTTTGTCTAAGCAGGCTAACTGGGATTCATTTTTCAACGTTGATGGAAATCGAGGAAAGATTTTGAGGTCTGCTGTCTACCGGGAGACTAGGGGCTGATTGGACGCTTCCGAGTTGGTTCCCGCCATCGGTCGGAAAAGGTCATAGGGTGCCCCGCGAGAGAGCGTGAGAGAAGGGACATCCCCGCCCTCCCGCCTCTCCCACCCCCGTCATCCAAGTGGCCTGGCGCCACATTCCATGAAGGCTAAATATTTCGCGTACCAATCTTAGCCCCAACTCTCGCCCAAGCCATGATCTCAGCTCTTTCATTGGAGTGAAGCGCAAAGTCACCTGTATTACAGGGGGTTCCTCCCCCTTTGTCCGGTTGAAGGGGGCCATATAGCCTACCTTGTCAACCAGCAGTACTTGAATCTCAGACCAAGGCTATCTCAGGTTTGGGTTCGAGCCTATTTACTCGTTGACTATTAAGTTCTGTACATTTGATCTCTAGGCTAACGCTCCGCCAACTAAATTCGGAATGGTCCAGACGTAAGATATTGCCGAATCGAGGTTGTTGACTTAGGCAGCCAAGACCTACATTATAAATGCGTTCGCTCTTTTATTATGTCAGTTATACCTCCCGATTAGGGTTTTATCATCGCCGCGGGGCAAATGAGGCTAAGGATTCCTTGCAGGACCCTATGCGACAGGACATGGGAATGGAAACAGCCCGTGGTACAGGGGACTTGTCGTTACATTTCAGCAAAAAAATATTATTCGAGTTAAGGTTAGTGTCGGGGTTGACTTTTGGGGTTATGATCATGGTTAAGGTTAGCGTTAGGTTTCAGCCAAAGTTCAAGACTATGGTTAAGATTAGGGTAAGGGCTGACCTCCCATCCCACCTCAGGCGACTGACAGCTAGGCGGTGGGGGAGAGAGTGAGGTTGACCCTCAGCTTACTGCGGTCTGACAGTCAGGCTGCAATGGCTCCTTCTTAATGTGGCCTTGATGGCGCTCCCAGTTGGGAGCCTACCTAGCGAGACGTGCTGTTGAGTGTTGGTCTCGCCAGCCGTCTGCGCCCTCCCCTATCTCTGGCCTTCTTCACGTTGTCTTAACAACCGGGTCTCGGTGTGGAAGTGATGAGAGAGTGGGATGGATTTTCTACGAGTCTTCTTTCGTTGTATACCTCGCGGGAGTCACCGCGTTGTTTCAACCCATTGAAGCTGTGGTGGACATCGTCTAAATCGACGTTCAAACCGTCGGATGGGCTTAGGCAGGTTTAGAACACAGAAATAGGCACCTTTCCCTACGATTTAGTACAAGACCGGCCACTTATCTGACAGGCGTTTGGACTTCCGTACTCCCGTGTCCTGCAGAAAAGGGCGCGGGGGGATAAATTCTCGTTCACACCAGAGTGACCGGATTGCACCTCGCGGTTGCGGTGGGTACTTGGGCGCCATTTTACGCTTTTTTGTAACCTTTTAGGGGCAACAATGTCTTCATTGTTTATCTGTGTCGTGCGCTGCAGGAAAAAAATAATTTGTCCATATTTAAACACCGTTGTCCCGGCAGAAGGCAACGATCACGAGACTGGCAGCTGCAAACTGTCATTGGCTAATAATAAGATAAACCGCCTTGTTGTGATAACTACCTCCCCCTCCTCCCCCTCTACCCCCTCACCATGCAGCCACGTCTAAGGCTAATAGTTCCTACTCTATCTACCTATCAAGTTTCACCCTTCTAGATCGACAGTTAATTGGACAATTAATGCATGTTATTGATAGGCAATGACTGTTCGCAGTTGAATAAGAGCTCGCGAAATTTTTATGACGTCAATAAATCCTGGTAGTCTCGTGACCTTTGTCTTATTCAAACGTCCACATTGGCTGGCATACGTGTTGACTGGATGTGCAAGTGTGAAGCTGATCCCCGATGGGACCTATCTTAGAGAAATTGAAACCACCTGCTCTAGAGAGTAAAAGTTGAATTTATTGGATTCAGTCCAGTTTTCAGGCCGGTCGAGGTTTTCGGAGTACCTCATTGATTACGCGGCTGGCAGATAGGTACGCAACTATATGCGAGACACTGAATTACTGGTATTTTATATGAAAAAGCGGGTGCATTTATTGCTAGCTTACTGTCTTTTTACAACTGAACCTGATGCGCGCAGATGTTTGAGGTAACTTATAAAAGTCCTGCTCACTGGCGCAGTACTCCCATCTACGAAACTTCGATAGTATTAAATCTGTCCTAAATCAGTAGGAGCAGAGAGACTTCTCGATTGAAATTAAACTAGAAAAACCTGCTCCGTCAAGCATTACATTTGATATTTTCCTATTCAAGACAGTGCAGTTTTGTCCCCAGACTATGATGTTGAGACGGTGAGAAAGAGGGAGATTGCTCTCCGTCCCCATTCTTTTTGATAGCTGTTTCTAACCCCTTGAAAACCTGATGATTTCTGACAGTTGATTGGCCTATGGCCACTATAATTACCCTCTTTTTAGTTGCTACTTCGCATTTCTGAAGATGGACTCCTGTAAGAGTTATAAAGCTCAGGGAAATAAATCAATTGATCCAGTGTTCGACACGGCTTATTTCTTATCCATGCAGTTACCTGGAGCGCGAACCTTTTCATTCATTTGAGCGAGAGAGAGAGAGATTTATACAATGCAACCTCTCCTCACGAAGAAATCTAACCAGATCTGGGCTGCCACGGCGCCGTATAAGTAGCGATTTTGATAAATTTCAATTGATAGGATTCTTCGGCTTCATCAACAGACAATCATCTTAACGCGACCCCATGACAACCCACATTCATATTATATCGCAGCAAGTGAAGTCTGGTTTGCTTTTAGTGGAGGCACTAACACAGGTGTAGTGCACTTGACGCTAACCCCCCCCCCTCCCGATTCCGGGGACAGCATCAAATTATACCGAGCAGTGGGCACACTGAAAATGTCTTTTGCTGGAGTGGCGCCCAAAGGTCGCGATACAGGGCATACTCGTCCCGTGCTGTCTTCTGCAGCTGCATAGCGGCTAGCATGACAGGCAAAAGAACATTACTGGTAGAGGGAAGTGCGATCGGAATGGCCATTCCTGGCCTATTGTTCGTCAGCAACCAGCCATATCCAGACCAGCTGCGGCTCGAGCCCCAAGAGGACTGTGCGCCAGTGGCGCAGTGCTTAGAGCCTTTGACTTCTATCGCGGGTTCGAGCCTCGTGTGGTACAACACTGGGGGTCTGCCGGCTGTGGCTGGCTGATAAGGGCCAATAAACCAGAAGTAATCATTTCAGTCTCCTTTTTTCTTTGTTGTCGGTAATGGTTTTTCCTGTATACCACAGCTTGTCCGCGCGGTAGAGCTGCGTTCTTCACAGCTTGTTTAGTTAGACGCTCTGTGTGTGTGATGCTTATATATTCCAGGAAGAAATTGAACCTAAGTAGGGCGGATGATTTATGCAGCCTCATCCCCTCTGTGTTCCATTGGTTGAGCTTTGAGGTTAGGTGCAGTGGCCAAACGGGCGAACGACGTCTTATGCATCGCTCACACCGGCGGCTTTGTTTTGAACTCTTTCTCTCCCGCCCAACAACGTGCAGAGACTGTTTGAGTCTCTCACACCAAGTCCTGGCATAAAGTCTCCACAGACCCATCCGCATATGCATGCGTAATATGCCCTCCCGCTGGACTTTGTTGTACTGGATGTATTCCTGCTGTGAGGATTTGGCTGCAATTCACGTCTGTGTCCTGTTCAGCCTCTATTAGCATAATAGCCATAGTGTCAGGCCAGTCGCATTAGCATATGACAGACATTAGGTTTTGCTTGTGTCTGGTTGGGCATAAACCAGAAATTAACTTGCCTTACGAAGTAGGACTGCAAACTCGAACTCTCTGCGTGCGCGCGTGCGTGCTTGCTTGCTTGCGATTAATTCGCCACGAGTTTTCATTTATATCGAGAGAAAACGACGTTGAATGTCTGCTCACACTTCCGAGCTTTTGTAGTGTTGAAAGAAGATTGGCGGGCTGTTTCTGGCGGTAGGGGAGAGAGCAAGGTCGACCCTCAGCCCATTTCCTTCCTCACTGAAAACAATCTGATGCGCTTGAAACCATCACGGTGAGCTAAAAGTCCTGGCTTAGAGCGTTGCCAACTGACGGGATACCTTTGACACCGCAGTCAGCCCAGTGCGTATCTTGTTGTGTGGAGTGGCTTACTGCGGCCCGATGCAATGGCTCCTTCTTAATGTGGCCTTTATGGCGCTGCCGCACACACTGGTGCCTATCAAGGTAACGTTGTTGTGGCGCGTATTGGAGTGTATTTCGCGCACACCACCTGTGCCCTTCCCCTTTCCGGTCTTTCCGACTTTTGTCTTGACAGGTGGGGGAGTGGTCAGAGAGTGGGATAGATTCTCCGCAAGTCTACTTTCACTATAATCCCGGGGGAGTCAGAGCATCGCTTCAGCCCGCTGAAGCTCGTAGTGGACATCGTCGAGAGTGACGGTCGAACTGCCGCCTGTGTGTGTGTGTGCCTACTCACACCGAAACCTGAAGCTCGCTGTCTCCTGAAGTGTTTGCATAACCTGCGAGGTTCGAACACCTGCAGGGATATGGATTTAAAAAGTGAAGACTGCCCAACGAGGATCTGCATGTTGTAGGGCTTTGTTAGAGTGAATTCTCACTCGCCGTCTAAAAGTTTTGCGGTCAGCCGAGAAAAGCAGTATAGTAAAAGCGGTGCGCGAACAGTGTGAATGGCTGTTATCGTTTGGTGCCTTTACCCAGGGCGATTTTTTTCCGAGCATATAGCCGAAAATCATCTTTATTTTGCCATGGAATTTTACCACTTTTTGTGGTATTCAACCTTTAATTGGTAAAAGTTAAGTTAGCCATCCGCCTTAGATAACCCTAGCCCCAGAATTCTATCTTACGGAACCGGAAGACACAGAAAAACAAGAAGAAGAGGAAGAAATGATTTTGTGTCTGGCATAAGTCAAATTGTCAGGTCTTCATGGATAAAGCGCAATTGCGTAGTTGGTCCTAGGTTCGAATAGGATCGACTTGTCCTGTCATTCGACAACTTTCCCAGCCATGCTTCTTGGCCTGTTCCGATACTTGTTTCGGATATTTATACTGAAAAGACTAATAACTGCATCTGATTGGAATTGGCCTCCATCGCTTTATCCTCACCTCAGCAGCAACAGCCGTTCTTAGTCAAGTGGACAGGCGATGAGATTTGGCACACGCCTGACCTGGTGGGAAGTTGCGTCTGACATTTCCGAATCAGAAGCGCAATAGAGGTTACACTAAGAAGGCAGTAGTGCAGTTGGACACTCATCCAAAACATAGCAGGCCTCCGAACTATGATTTGTGGCACGTCGTTATACTTTCCGACACGCGTTGGATTAGTATAGTGGGGAGGGCGCTGAATTGCCCTGGCGAGAAGTACGGACCTCTCCTATATGCGCTAGTGGTCGGTCCGTCCGAGAATGTTGGATGGAGCGGTTGATGTGGCCTAGGCGTCTAACGCGCGTGCCAAAAGCTTGTAGTTGATGGCTCAGGCATACTCGGTGCATTTTTATTGACGCAAACCGCGTGCAAGTGTGGCGCAGATCTTGGTCCAACAGCCACGCCGCCTGCCGATGGAAGCGAAGAGGCGAGTCTCAGGAGGCAGTTCAAAAGCAGTGAAAGAATATGCAATCGCCAGTTGATTGGCCTGGCGTTTTTGGATTCTCACCCGAACTCCTCATGAGAGTCTGACTAACACGAAACAAGTACTGGGCTTCTGCAACAACCACCGCATCAACCACAAGCGCAGTTGCGCCCGAGCGGTATATTGCTGTGGTGGGTCACATTGCAGTGAACTAGAAGTCAAGACTGTTGACCTCTGATATCTTCGACAGGGGCCTTAGAGTAGATATTTACTCGCGCAAAGTTGCCAGACACTGCATGCGTTAACGCGAAGAGCGACTATCTTCAACCAACCCCAACTTTTTGTGAACTGTCGCGTACGTGAAGAAGGTCTCGGGAGCCATTGGCCGCCTTTTTACACCATTCAGAAGAGGGGTTGCACACCTAGTGAAGGCTACCACCTGGTAGTCAGCTACTGACGCCGAAAGACTCAGCATCATGGTGGGAAACATTTAGTGCAGTTGCAGACAAAGCCACTACGTTGGAGAAACTGGGGGACTGGTGTTAACGCGAATGGCTGAGCATGCAGCAGCATTGAGGAGGAGGAATGACGCTAGCTCCCAGATTGAGGGGATCCAGCCACAAATGCAGGTTTGATAGGCCTAACTTTTCGCAAGAGGTGACAAACGCGTGGTTCTTCAAACTCAAACAAAATCAATGATCTTCCGCCCCCATATTCTGTGCTTCGATATTGCCCGGGAAAGATTAAGATCCCTGTGGGGTGGAGGCTTACAGATAACCAACAGTCCCAGTGCCATCGAGTCAAATTGCCGGGTAATCGTCAAGCCAACAGTCGACAAAGGTGAGGAAGTCACGGTGATTAGTGACTCGAAAACTAACCGACAAGCCATCATCACATCAACTAGAACGCCCCGATGGTGATCGCGAGGGCTGTTAATTGTGGTGCGCATGTGTTCGCATGGCAACTAAATCCCACAGATAATGCACTCCCTGTGCCTTCGCACGCCTTATCTGCAACTGTCTCTGCTGATGGGTTCGAGAGATAGTATCCGAAATGTCAGATTAATAAACTTCCTGTTTCTGTGATCGTGTCTTCTTCTGAACGATGCAGCTCTCTTGTTGGGCTCATTTCCGCTGCAAATTGTAGGGAAAAAATCTAGCTGACGCAGTTTATATAGAGAAAAATATGGTATATGTCGAAGCGAAACATCCAAAATTTTCAACAAAAATGGCTCCCTTCACTGAGCTCACGGGATAAGGCAAGGTTAAAGGCCATTGAATACTCAAAGTTTTGAGGTTTACATGATATCCGACGACAGTTCGACCGTCGATTTCGACTATGTACACAACGAGCTTCAGGGAGTTGAAGGCAAACGCGGTGACTTCCACTCAATTTTGGTGAAAGGAGACTCGCGGAGAATCCACCCCACCCTCTCACCCCTCCCACACCTGAGCCTGGTGTCAAGGCCAAGTCGAGAAGACCGGAGATGAGGGAGGGCGCAGGCAGCTGGCGCGACCAACACTCAACACGCGTACCAACTGCACACCTCATTGGGTAGACCACTGACTGGGTGTGCCTTATAGTCCACAGAAAGAAGGAGCCATTGAGCCTGACTCTCAGGCCGCCGTAAACCACCCCACACAACAAGATACACACCGAGCTGACTGCGGTTATCCCGTCAGTTGGCAACCCGCCAAACCAGGGCTTCAAGTGCATCAGATTGTTTTTAATGAGGAAAGAAATGTGTTGAGGATCGACTTCAGTCTCTCCCCTATCACCAGCGACAGGCCAATGCCCACGGCTGGGAGCGCCATAAAGGTCACATTAAGTAGGGTCTGCATCTCAGGCCGCAGACAGCCACTCCACACAACAAGACATTTACTGAGCTGACTGCGGCGTCCTAGTTATCCCGCCAGTTGGCAACCCTCCAAGCCACGGCTTTTAGCACACCGCGATAACTTCAAGCACATCAGATTGTTCTTAGTGAGGAAGGAAATGCGCTGAGGGTTGCCCTCACTCTCTCCCCCACCGCCACCAACAGACCACTGCCTAGCTAATCAGTCGTCTGACGTGGGATGGACGCAGTGCTAAGAAGCAAAACATGCCGACGTGTTTCACACATGATATCCACATCTGCTTTGGCGACAGGCCTGATTTCAACTTCTTAATTCCCTTTTCTTCACACGTGAGTTAACGTGCTAAGAATGGGAGTATAGAGTACTGGTATGCCAATGTACGGCAAGACATATGAGGGAGGCTTATGCGCAGAGTACGTGAAGACTTCGTAGCCATCTTTTCAGAGTGGAGAGGATGAGCGATAATGCAGGTATACGGTTTCGCAGGTCGTAGCTTACTATGCAGCACTTCTATCTACCGCTTATTCACCCATCTCTAGTTTGCTAAAGTAAAAGGCTGCATTTACTCTTCATTTCAGGGGCACTTGCCCTTCTCTCCTAGAAAGAAATTAAGCATTTATTTTTTCCAGTTTTCACCGTCTCCAAGTACGTTCACATGTACTCTGAGCCCAGGATTGCCAATAGGTTTCCACCCTGCACACACGATTAATTGGCACTCGGAAACTATCCTCGCTCTCTCTTTCTCTCTATTTCGCGCCTTCTTCCATTTGCGGCGCATTCCTGCGTTGTGACTCTCTATTTCTTTCATGCTTAAAAAAACTACCCGCGCACTCATGACATCGTCGACTGGTGAAAGCAGTTGGTTGTGGCAGAGGTTAAGTATTCAGTACTGTCCCCACCCAAAGATGAGCACACATTGAAACTGTCATAACAAGTTGGTTTAAAGTCAGGCCTTAGCGGCAGGTTGAAATGATACACATTTCCAGGCCTCGTAAGTTACGCCGTGCTTTAACCCAGACCTTGGGCCGGCATTGCCTACGCTCTTTCTCTCCAAATTTTTTTGGATGCCTGCCGGTGTGCGCACACGTAAGGTTCTTAGTTGATTGACTGTCGCTGGTCACATCCCGCGCTACCCCCCCCCCCCCCCCTGCCGTTTCACGCAACTTGGCTTCAATGCTCGCCTTCACAAAATATTAGTTTTATCCTATTTCTGCAGATTGCCTAGCTAATGAACTGTCAATCAGAATTGTGGAATGTGTGTTCTCGGTTCGAACAAGTTGCTTAACTGGGGTTGTGATATTTAATATCGTGCAACCCAATTCCAAGGAATTTCAGTTAGGTCAGGATCCGGCTTTAGAAGGCGCCCGCGAGAAGCGTACTCTTCTCAGTACTTTTCGATGCCCCCTTAAATTCAATTATAGTCTATGGAAAATGTAAACAACCAGGTTCGTTTAGACCCGTTTTGTAGCAGACTACGCCTTCTTCAAATTTCGAACTTGAAGAAAGAATATCTCTCGGGTTTAAAACCTTTCTAAATGGTTCAATAATGTTGAATCCTATTGGCCGTTGTACATGTGTTCAAGCTTTCTAAACTACACGCTGTGTGCCTTATTTCTACGGGAAATCACACAGGATGAGGTCACATAGAGTATGGCGAGTGCTGCAAGAAGCATTCCGTAATTTGAAAAAAAATCGGTAATCACTCGCAAACCAGCATTGAGTAGGATTGCAATACTGTTTATGGAGCAGTCCAATTTCAATTCTTTTCAGTCACGCTAGGGTGCCGACTCTGTGATGAGCTTCCATCTGACCGCTGCGAAAAAGCTGATCCTGTAAAAAAATGACCACTTTAACAATATGCATTTTTTCATTGATTTTGACTTCTTTCGTAAATTAAAATATATTTTATGGAAAGCACGCACGAAAAATCCCCTCTTGTACATACTTGATAGCAAATTACGCCTTCTTTAAGTTTTATTTTTAAAGAAAGGTTTTCCTTCGGTTTAAAAAATTCCAATTTTGAGTTTTTTCACGACTGTTTATTCATAATGCATCGTATCCATCAATTTATCAATGCTGCCCCTGATATATGCAGGATGATCCATGTCTATTGCAAAATTCTATGAGGGCTATGCAACCACTTCCTTAAATCGTAGGCAAGCACGTACTCTTCCTTGAACAAGATGAACACAGCATTCAGTTTGTAAAACTTGAATTCAGTTCTAGCAGTCGGTAGGTTTCAAAATTATTTGGCAATTTAAAATTGGAATTTTTTAAACTGAAGGAAAACCCTCCTTTAAGAATAAAATTTAAAGAAGGCGTAAATTGCTATCAAATGTGTGCAAGAGTGGATTTTTCGTGCATGCTTTCAATAAAATATATTTGAATCTATAAAAGCAGTCAAATTCAATGATAAAAATACATATTGTTTAAGTGGTCATTTTTTTACAGAATCAGCTTTTTCGCAGCAGTCAGATGGAAGCTCATCACAGAGTTGGCATCCTAGCGTGACTGAAAAGAATTGAAATTGGACTGCTCCGTAAACAGTATTGCAACCCTACTCAATGTTGGTTTGCGAAAGATGACCGGTCTTTTTCAAATTGCGAAATGTTTCTTGCAGCACTCGCCATACTGTGGTTCTCATACATTTTTGCAATGAAGATGGTTCACGTTGTACAGTTCATAATTAGAAACTTTTTAACTGAAAGATACTACTTCTTGCAGGTTGTAGAGGAAGGAATATTTCTGTGCAATTTCTCTATTGCATGTATATTTGAATTTGTGAGAAGAAAAGGCGATCACGGGAACCATTTTTTTTTACTTTTTTGACGTTTCAAAAGCGTATCGGCCTCCGTCCTCAGGAGTGAGAGTAGTACCGCGCCTCACAGTAATTGCAGGAAGTGAAAAACATAAATAGTACGGTTTTTAAGGTATCGAAAGGGGTAAATAGAGCTCATAAATAATACTGTCAATTGACGCATCTGCAAGGGAGGAAAATACATACTACTTCAGTAGCCATTTTTTATAGAGTATGGGTTTTGCAGTCCGTCAGCAAGGAACTCATTCAAAAGCCGGCATCCTGATATGGTCCAAATATCTTAGATGAGGTTTCACAATAATTAATACTCCAACTCTACTTAAGTAGGTTATTCGAGTCGAAAATGCATTTCGGAATTTCGGTTGACAGGAAATTTACGGTATATTTTTTTTCACCTATTCGTTTACTGGGTATCTCCGGTCTGCCTGCGTTAGTGCCACTGTGAGCCTGAAGACTGTTGCACACGGACATATTTTGAACTTGGACTCTGTGTTTGAAAAATACCCATCGCATAATTTTCTTAGAATTTTGTTTGTTAAGTTTTTTCTAGTTTATACGAGAACTATGTTCGTATCGGCACTTCTCATTAGAGACACGCCAAACTCAGTCGCTACTTTTTCCACACCGTATTGTTTTTTATTCAAACATGTCAGTGCAGCTTTTGCGTAACAAGCATCTCTGCTATCTTCTGTTTGTTGTGGAAAGCTTCCTCAAATCAGAAGGTTTTATATTTTTGCCAGCTTCACTTCTAACCAACCCGCCGATCCTCATCTTCTTAGACTGGCTGCAATTTAAAATAATAAACAGGGAGGGGCACTTTGCCTAATTCACAACAAGCCAATTACATGAAGTAGTAGTAATTTGTATAATTTTTGGAAAAAGAACTTATAATAAATATACCATGACAACATCAATTCTTCATTATTTTCAAGAAACCATACTATGTCACTTTTTGAAGTAAGCTTAAAGGGAACCATTTCCTTCGAACCTACTGCAGCGGAAATAATTTCTTCTTCTTCCTCCTCCTCCTCTTCTTCTTCTTCTTCTTCTTCCTTCTTCTTCTTCTTCTTCTTCTTCTTCTTCTTCTTCTTTTTCTTCTTGTTCTCCTTCTTCGCCTTCTCCTCCTCCTTACTCGTAAAATTCCTCTGAGGTTGGCCCTTCAATCGAAAAAAAAAACATTTCTGGGGAGGAAACTGTCCTTAACACATACAAATTGGGGTTCCTGCTATCAACCAGGATGGGTAAATACTGAAACAGGTCTGTGTACAATTAACCCCTACTATGTAGTCCCGATTACAAACCGACAACACGGCGGACCCGTGGCTCAAAGGTTAGAGCGTTCGCCTCTCGCCGGAGAGATGCGAGTTCGAAACTCGGTTGTGGCGGCCATTTCCGCTGCTACACTAGAGTTGAGCTTCCACCACCTGACGACGCCCAATGAGGCAGAAAAGCGCTTTGTGGATGTGCTCTGTGTTTGTCGGTAAATACCATTGTTATAGTTAAAGGCCTTCAGGACACCAGTAGTTTGTTTGTAACGCTAGTAACGTCGATAACTTTTCTGATACATCTGATCGATCCACTGACATTTACTCTTTAACCCTGCTTTTTTCTGGTGATTTTAAATGCCTGTTAGTGGCCCACCTTAGATGATAGAATTCCTGTCATATCAGTCACAGCGCCCAATCTTATTTTCCGTCGAGGCAGATTGAACGAACCATTGGCAAAGGACCGAAGGAAGGAAGAATGAGGCCGCTACCGGTAGATAAATCAATTGCAACGACAATTCACTGCATTCCCACCTACAAATGTACCATTACGCATTCTCAGTCGTAGCTTGGTCAGGGGTGACTTGTATGACCACCTAGCCAGGACGCAAGAATATTAATCACCCACAGTACATGTCATTTTGCATCAAATTGCGTTGAGGATTAAGGCCAAGATTAAGGTCAGGTTTCAAGTTGAGGCTAAGGTCAGACTTATAGTTAAGGTCAGGCTTATGTTGAAGGTTTGGGCTCTTGTTATCTATGGGATTAAAACACCGGAACATTCACCCCATCCTGAAATTTATCGCAAGGCCGCCTACCTTGAGTTGGTTGGGCTAGCGCCAGTTTACACCAATTTGTCCTAGTCTCCTGACCACAGGAAATGCAGATCGAGAGGATAGGATGCCACCTACTTGCTAAAGCCGACCAACCCACTATCTCGTTCCCGCAAACGCTGCACGACCAGTCCACTACCGAGCTGACTACGACGCGGGGGGGACAGTCCGCACTGGTCTTGATCCCATTGACTTCGGGGAGAACGCGTGGAATTTCTGGTTTATTCCCGCTTAACCAGCTGATGGGCCCTAGCATTTCCTATTGAGATCATGCTGTTTGAATGATAAAAGACTACTTAGGGTGAGTTCGAGTTAACAGTAAATGCAACACAAGGCAACAGGAGGGAGAAGAATGCCTTGTATGGCTGCCTTAACAGGACAAGCCAACAGGAACTGTCCACAATGCGTATGACTGCGCCAAATTCTGGGGAAAGTAAGCCTAAGATAAAGGTGAAAATTAGGGTTACTGTTATAACCTTGTGTGTGTTTTTTTGTGTGTCAACACCGGTTATGTCCCCCAGTTACGTTTTAGGAGGAGAAGGCAGACCAGAATAGCAGATAGTACTTTACTGTCACTAGTTCTGCTTGTCTTCTGCGTGTCCGGCAGCTTGGTCTTCTGTGTCCCCCAGCAGCGTGTGTTCTGTCGTTGGTCTCGGCCAACAGCGTTCCCTGTCTCTAGCAGCAGAATCTCGGGTCGTCGGTAGCGCGTCTCCAGCAACAGTATGTCCACCTTCAGCGGTGGCGACATATTTAAGGGCCAGTAGTCATTGTTCCCTGTTGGCTCTCCGCGAGTGGCCTCTACAGGCTACGACACACAGGCAGCCGTCATGCCTCAGCCATCGTGTCCTCAGGTGACGGGTCGCGCCCTCGGTGACGCGCGCACGTGCATGCGTCTTTTCGTGACCGCAGAACCTGGCCGGCGGTGGTTTGGCGTGTTCTCTGTTTGTTATCCTGCCTCGAGGACGGCGCGAGTGTTGGGCCCTCCTAACAGTTAAGGTAAGGTTTTAGGTTGGAATCGGGACCATGTTAAGGGTTAGGGCTTGGGTTCGTGTTTTGGGTAGGGCTCAGATTAAGGTTATAATTTAGTTTTATGCTGAGGTTAAGACATGGGCATATGTACCCTTCCTTAAATTTATCACAAGGCCATCTGTTCTTATTGGTCGGGGCATTCTTATTTCCGTGCCTCGTTTAGAGAGCAATACAAGTCACCCTTACCCTGATGCCTTCCATCTCCCATGATGTGCTAAGAGTCGTGTCCTGAAATATTGCCAGTTGATGGCACAAATCGGTCCTGCTCAGTACAGAGGATCGAGTCCGCCTTAATGTGGTCTGTACGGCCTTCTTACTTATGTGGGATCCAGGAATCCCCTGAATGGACCTCAGTACACGCAGAGTTAGGGACCGGGTTGTGTGTAGCACGCGTAGATTCGTTGCTTATCTGTGCCAGTCATTGCGCCTATGCCGACCTTCTGTAGTCTTGACTCGCGCAATTGCAATTACCGTGGTTGGCGTGACTCTGATGCCACGCACGCCCACTTCTGTGGGCATAAATTCTCCCATAGGTCACTATTGGGTCCACCTTGTGAAACAACGGTGGATATCGACGTCTGCAGCGAGTGAAGTGAATGTTGACTCAAAGCATGAAAACGTGGGAAATTAATTCTGCACATTAACCAATTTTGAAAGAAAAAAAATCGTGCAGTTTTGGTGGCAGCCGTCTTCTGCTCATGGTGGTCTGGTTGTCCCTTTCGAGTGGTAAAACCTAAAAAAGTACACGTGAAACGTTCGAAATTTGTACTGGCTCATGGCGACCCATCACGTTCGTATATTTTGTTTGTTAATTGCAGCAAATACTTTGCGAGTTTGCAGAAGGGGGCTGCCTTGTTTCCACCAGCGTAACGCAATTAACTCGTGTGCAGTTGCAACCATTTACAAAACTTTCAGCCCCCCCCCTATTTGCACGACGTCTTCTTGTTTGTTTGTAGGACGGGAGGGGGGAGTGGGGTGGTTTTGGCTCATGTGCTCCCCAGCCAACGTCGTTTATCTAGCCAGTTACCGCCGTGTGTCTTAGCCCACCGTGTTACCGCCGTCATTTCGCTTGGCGTGGCTGCTTCTCGCTTCCTAAACCTGTGGCTTTTTTGCGGTGGCAGCGGCGGCGGCGGCGGCGGCCCCACCGGAGATGTCTTGTTTAACAGCCACACATGCACACTTGTTTGTTCGCCCTGCTGGGCCGCAGTATGATTTGTAGCTATCGCTGGTGGCACTCCTCGAAAAAGCAGTCAACTCTCTCTCTCTCTCTATCTCCCTCTCTGCCTGTCACTTCCGTCGTAGACAACGACTCCCGTCCTCTCTCCCCCCCCCGGGGCGCCCTCTTCCCCACCCCCCCCCCCCCCCCTCCCAGCCGACCCCCACCCAACTAGACTTCAGAGCTGGGTGCGCTTCTCCCTCTCTTTCTCCGTGTCTCTGCATCTCTCCACATTCGCCGTTTCAGTTTAACGTCGTTGAGTCAGGGTTTTCGCTTCCTCTGTGTTGTGATGTGCAGGAGTGACGCGCGTCAGATCCCCCCTCCCCCTCCTAAGCTCGCCTCTGCAACTCTTTATCCTCTCGGCGGCCCCTTGTTCTCTCGAGCTTCAAAGAGAAGAGTGAGATATCCTTTGTTTCTTTCTAGTTTAGCCCTCGTTTAGCTTCCGGTTGTGTCCTCTGCGTCCGGGAGTAATATTTATTTGACGGGTCATGTAATTCGAATTTTGTGCCTTCAGAGTTGCTGGTCGTCACCTATTTTCCATGGACTTTTTCGAAATCGTCTTAGCTGTAGCAGAGGCCAGACTTTTAGGAGGATTCTGCAAATATTCCCATTTTAGGAAGATCTTGTGTCCAGGTGCTACGATTACACTGCAGGTAAAGAATTAAGGTAGAAAGTGGGCTCATTCACCCCGTGGATTTCGGCGCGGTTATGTCCGATTAGTGAGGGGAAACCAGCCCTGTTGTAAGAGAGAGAGCGAGAGAGAGAGAGAGAGAGGATTCAGAGCAACTTGCCACTGTCACATGCAAGTCTTTTCTATCAGAGCCACCCTTACAGATATGGTCGTCTTCAAATTCGGTGAAAAAAATGCTGATTACCCCCAACGGGTCTTCCATGATCGCCATTACATTCACACGCCTTTTAGTATGTTGTATTATTT
The DNA here is from genome assembly GCA_036362985.1 of Ligula intestinalis. NCBI lineage: Eukaryota > Metazoa > Platyhelminthes > Cestoda > Diphyllobothriidea > Diphyllobothriidae > Ligula > Ligula intestinalis. The sequence goes on along the minus strand of JAYGXS010000001.1, from coordinate 102,685,521 downwards.
TAGGTAAAAAAAGGTTTATGTAGGCCCCTGGGTTTGAAAGGTATGACTAGGCCTGGTTTGGTTTATTGGTAACGATAATGTTTGTCTATCATCTTAGATGCCTCTAGTCCTGTGGTTACTTTTAGTTTTATTAGTTTTACTTTAGTTTTAGTTAAGTTTTTAATTTATTATTTAGTTTCTTTAGTCTTTAGTTCAGTTAGATACCGCTTAAGTTATATCAATATAATTAACTAACTACTATCAATTAAACTAAACTGGCTAAACTTAACTTAAAGAAACTACCTAAACTAAGACTTACCTTCACTAAAACAAAATTTAAACTAAATATCAAATTTAAACCTCAGCTATACTAATACCACCGGTCCTGTAAGGGAGGCTTCTGGGGTTGTGGTAAAGTTGCTTCGTTGTGTTTTTTTTCCAGTCAAATCCCTTTTGGTGAGCGAGTGATGCTTGTTGTCTCCTTTTATATCACCACTCTCAATTTCGTTTTGCTATGTCTGGGCTCACGTTTCGCTAGTTTTCCGCGGTGAGGTCGCACGCTTCAAGCTCTCATTCCCATTTTACACGATCCTGCAGTTAGTGGTGGCTAAAGGGGCTTATCTAAGCTACCGTTGCTTTTTTTAATCTTAAAGCATCCCGTCTACTGCAAAAATGCATGCACATGCTGCAACTTAGCATTTGCTGAGAATGTCTGCACAGAGTGGCATAGAAAGTGATGGGAAGGAAATTTTTGAACTAGCTAATGTCTGCATTACTCCTGCTTTTCGTAGCCCCAATGTTCCAGCCGCGAAGTGACTGCAGCAGCTACCTATAATTTGACAAATTTAAGTGTTTGGACTGCAGTTAAGCTTTGAGAACTCACTGCATGACCTGTTTGCAAACGTGTTCTGCACCTAGTCCATTCAGAATTTTGGTTTTTTGGGGTTGACGACGCAGGCTGACACCAAATGCAATGATTGAGTTCACCTCCGGGGACCAGGCTTCTTGGTTTGCCTTGTTTCCGACGTAGACGATTATCTTGGCGACTTTTGCAACTGCGTCAAATAAATGATTTCTTTTTGCTCGGGTTTAAGGGGGTCAACGGTAGAGATCGCTTATGTGCCCGCTCCCCTCTCGGCAGGGCTCGATAACCGGAACCGTCCGGGTGGCTGTGCATCAAGTGTCTAGGAATTTGGGGTTCCGGTTAAGCTTTAGTGTTATGACTGAGATACGAGAATATTTACGCTTCTTGAAATTTAGCACAATTCCACCTGTATTACGGAGGGGGAGGGGGCAGGGGGGCGTGGTCATGTAGTCGATTCCGACCGGGTCCACTAACGCATTTTTGCAGGTGACTTCACGTTTTAAAATAGGCATACTCGCTTTCATGCCGTCGATCTTTTTTAGAATTTCAGTGGACTTCCCTTCTGTCAGTAGAGCAATTAGTAAGGGAGTTTTTTTAATGCCTTTATGTCTGTGATAATCGAGTCAACAAAAAGTATACCAATTAAAGTTTTTAGTGACACATAACCCCAGCAGGTGCTTCGCCTTTTTTTACAATTTGGTTGAATTTAAAGGCAAAAGAGAATGGCTACTTTTACCTGTAAGTAACTGTATTAATCACAAAATGCGCGAATATTTGGAATAGCGTTCTTAGTCAAGGGCCCTCGTAATTAACGGAGTCGCAAGCGAACAAGTGGATTTAAAAATCGAACAAAAGATTTCAGTTGTAGGTTATTTAACCTGGTAGGTCCAACATTTACAAACATTTTTAATGTGAGGAAGGGAATCTGTGGGCTGTCGTCGGGGTAAGAGTGCGCATAAATGTTACAGGTGCCGAACAAAATTAGATTTAATGATTTAAAAAAACTCCCTGCTTCGTTTTCAGCATAACTTTCTATTTTAAGTTAAGGACGTTGCTTGCTTCTTGAAGCACGTTACCATGCTTGCTCTCGCCCTCTGATAGGATCTGAGAGTGCAATAAACAAACAGATTGTTTACTGACCACAGTTGATGAACCTTCACTGATCGTTAACGACACTCATCCGTCCCGCTCTGCCTTGGGTCTCAGTTCTCGGGCTCTGACAGCAGCCGCACAATGGTTAGTAGTCTAGACAGATAGTATTGCCGGCAAATACAAGACATAAAAGTAGCCATTTTAATGACTACACCCCAACTCCCGCTATTTGTCAGTTTTCGTAACAATAATCTTTGTTGCCCGGACAGTAGGAAGCTTTTTTGGCAGGCGTTTTGACCAACGAATCACATTAGATCGTCAGTGCATCCGATTTGATAGATGACAAAATCTTTCAACTTTAGGAAGACTGACTACAGGCTTCGGACATGAGTGCCTCTTACGTTGTATATTTGATTCAGATAACCAGGCTCTTTCAATTCCTCCCAGAGTACCGCCCATGTTGTTGTTGTTGTTGTTGTACTAACTTACTCCCTTAACCTAGTTTGCCAGCAATACATGGTATAAAATTTTTAAGACAAATTAAGGGATAAAGATGAAGGAATAAAGAAAAAAGATGAAGGTGTAACATTTTTAGGAAAGATGTAGGAATTCGGCAACTTTGTCTGGGCGAAGCCATAGGTCCTCAGGTGTGAGGTCCGTAGGGTCGGCCGGGCATTCGAAGAGGTGGCACGTTGTGTGGGAACGCAGGAGGCAGTCTGGATAATTGTCCGTGACGTTGTCGAAGCATGAGGTGAGACGGCAGTTGAATGAATTCAGCAGCGTGGAGAAGCCGGAACGCAGCTGGGATAGTCTGGTTCTAGCGTTTCTGGACAGGTTGGCCCTACGTTCTCTGGCCATGACGTCGGAGACCGGCGGAGGAGCGTTGAGGACTCTGTTGGCTTTATAGGTGCTAATGGCTTGCTCGACAGTTTCGGTGTGGATACGCTTAACGAGGTGAGGTATCAGTAGATTAGTAGGATACACCGAAGCATGTGAGCGGTACGCGTCAAAGGGAGATTGCGTCATGCGTCTATCAGGTGAAGGGCGTGTTAAGAGACGATTACCCGGATGTTCTGGGTTATGGGACTGCACAATGTAGATTTTTGTCTGCATGATAGGGTGAACTTTCAGAGGCAGGACTTGAGTTTCCTGATAGAGGTGATCTACATTGGTCCTGTTAACACAGCCCGTGGCGATGTGGAGAGCAGCGTTCTCAACGCGTTGGACTTTCGCCCAGCTGGTGTCGCTAAACAGTGGAACAAAAATAGCTGATGCATGCTCAGTCGTTGCCTTGCCTGTTGCCCGTTATGTCGTGACTAACGTCTCATTGTCCTGGCCCCAAGAAGAACCTTCAAATGCTTTTAGGGTGTTAAGCTTGTCTTTGGCTTTGCTGGCTTGGATGTCAGCATGGCGGTGTAGAGCCAGCGTCGGGTCGAGAGTGAGGCCCAGGAGTTTAGGATACTGACATAAAGAAATGTCATTGCCCTACACCTTAATTGGAGGATGGGACTTGTATTCGTTGGGGTCCGGAGTAAACAGAGTTACTATGGACTCGGGCGCGGATAGCTTCAGTTGCTTATCGTCTAGGCGCCGGACTAAACTGGGAATGTAGTTATTTAAGGCATCGGCAGCCATGCGAAAGTTTGGGTGAGAGGACAGCAGGATCATGTCATCAGCGTAAGACACCATGTAAATGTTGAATAGCGTTGGCGAAATGACAGAGCCGTGAGGAGCTCCTGTCCTAGAGTTGCGGGCTTTAGATAGCGTGCCCGAAAATTCGACTTGCGTTTGTCTGCCACGGAGATAGCAGTTGAGCCATCTTCAGAGCTCGTTCGGTAGAGACGAATCCATGTGAGATGTCATCAATGCGTCAATTTTAACCGAGTCAAAAGCTTTAGTAAGGCCGAGGGCGACCATTACTGTTCTGTCCGCAGGTTTCTTTTTTTGAAAACACATGCAATGAGAGTACCGCCCATCGAGGTTCCCCTCGGAATTGTGGGTATGCGTTATGTGGTGAGCTATCGTGCGTGGTTTTCGGATGTCATGGCGTGTTGATGGAATATCCAACTTTCCGCTAACTGTGTAGTTTGTGAAACCCGTGGGACCCGCTATTCGCATGTTTGATAAGGCCACTGCTACTTTTTAATATCCAGGGTGGTTCAATCTGTAGTGTAGTTCACTTAACGTCACCATCATGTGTCTCTTACTACTTTGTGAAATTCTGTAGGTCTGCAGTCAGACTGGTATGTATCGATTCGCTTTTGGGTTCGGTATCGTTTCCTCAAGTCAAATTAAATTAACCCTTGGAGGGCGCGGTTGGTGATTTGCCCATGAATAACTTCCTTAATTGTAACGACAGTGGTGACTCCACATAGTGGCTATTGGTAACAGTCTATTATATGCAACACCATGAAAACCCAAAACACCAGGATTCTGTAGTATGGGACTCAATTTATTTTTATTTCATTGCTTGATTTAATTTATCATTTCAATTTATTTTTCAAGGATCGCGCGCTTTTTCGTTGCTATATATTAGCTTTTTCTAATAATTTTATCTACTATTTCCTGTTTTCGTTTGATATATTTATTTTATTTTCTCTCCTGCACCCCCTTTATGCCCCACCCGTAATACTCCTGTTACTGCCGGTCCCGTATTACAGAATTCTGGTGCTTTTAGTTGTTGGAGCGAGGCTGATACTTGTCTATTTTTGACCGGTGCTTTTGAAATCAAAAATGACAAGCTGAGATACAGATCAGATTCTTCGATGATTGGGCGTACATCAGTGTCATTATTCTTCCTCTTTGTTTCACCTCCTCTCAGTGCATAAGTGGATAGCTTACGCATTTTAAAACTCACAGGATTTTCTTTTTTTCCAATATTCGCTTAATACGCTTACTTCAGATAGGAAATGGACTTGAAAATGCCTCTGTTGTGACTGTGCGGCAATCTCTAGGTCTAGCAAATAAATCTTACGTCGATAAGCTCTCGACTAATTTAACTGAGCAGTTATGTTTCGGAATTTCAGTTTTTGTCCTAATGAAACTGTCGTCCTTTTAGGTTTTGCAGACGTCGATGATGAACCTGAAGATCCCTTTGATTCCATCCGGACTGAGTACGAACGGCTTTACAGCCGTCCCACCGTCAACACACATCGTCGGCCATCAGCCACTTCGTCGGCAGCCAACGTTGAGCGAGAGCGTCGGCAGTTCTTCCAGCGTCATGCTGAGGGTCTGAGGAAGCGTGGTTTTCTCTTCACACCGGCACCTGCCCGCAAATCACAGCTGTCGGACTTCCTGTCGCAATGGCAGGCCTTCCTGTCAGACCAAGAACCCCTGACACTATGTAACCTGAGCCATATCCCCTGGTTGCCCGTTCCGGAGGGAGATGTGTCGGAACTGCTCAGATTTGTCGGACACAACTTTGCCTCTCTTAGACAACTCCAAGTAGACTGGCATCCCGATCGGTTTTTCTCACGCCTCGCCCCCCGGCTGACCAGTGAGGACGTTCGACAGGCACTGACTGATAGAGTAAATGCGATCTCCCAGCTGCTCAATGAGGGTATCGCCGAACTCCGGCGTCTCAGGGTTGACACGAAAGCTGCACCGAGTTCATAAACACCCCCGGTGCATGCATTCGTGCATATATGCCTATTATTTTTATAACTGTCTACAATGTTGATGTTAACGCACGTTCATGTTATTTTGTATTTACTATTATAAAAATATGAGGTTTGTGGAGCATGTCTTTCAAGATAGGGTGAGGATCTATATTGGGGTCTCCACAGTGCGAACGAGGCGCGCTCCACTCCAATATGGGCATCTGGTTTTAGGTGGTAGAAGGGGTCGGGCCTATCGGGGAGCAATAAAGGGCGCAATAATCAGGTAAATTAAAAAAAGTTACGCGTGGAAGTTGGGAGGGGGAGGATCGATGACCACTGAGGTGCATTTTGTTATCATCACTAACCCCTAATGCACCAACAGCGAGTGCGTGAGTGTTGGATGGATGGGTTCGCTGACCTTGGGCGTGGTCAGTGAGGTATATTTTTTTAGTAGTGCCACTAGCCCCAACTGGAATAACGACGAAAGAGCAGTACAGCTGAAAAATTGTAGAAATTCACCCTACTTAAATGTTGCAAGTAAGCTGTTATTACCATAGTTAATTTGAAAAGCCATTGTGCTTAATAAACTGCTTAAGCGGTTATTGTACACGGTGGCCTTTCTAGGCCCCCTCTGTAGTTCAATATCACCACCAAACCCCTGCTGAACCAACAGCCAGCGTACAAAAATTGGGAGATTTCGGAAAATTCACCCTGCTTAGAATTTGTAAGTAAGCTGTTATTGCACAAGTTGGCCTTCCAAGCACCCCTCTATAGATCCCTGCCCACGATCGAACCCTTACCACCCCGGAAGCTATGAACTTGAGAAGGTAAACCTGATCTATTCACAGTAGTCGGGATGGGCACACTTAGGCACACGATCTCACTCGAATAGGTAATAGAGGCTTTTCGAAGCGAATGAACTAGCTGGCACTTGGAAACTCTATTGCAGACGGTTAAGTTAATAAGGAAAACCGTTACCACTGTGACCTTAAGGTCCGATTCCTTGTGGAAAGGAGAAAAAGTAGGAGGCCAGAGTAATAGGAATGCATCCCAATAAATTTGATTTGAAGAACAAAATGTTCTTTATATCCTAAAGAACACCCTTTTTCTTCAAACAATTCACTATGTACAAAAGAAGTGGAGAATGGGTAGGAGGAAGTTGACACTCGGACATGCATGCGTCCGGCCATGAGGGTCGGTATCCGACGTGTGAGAGCGCGGAGTCGTCACAACCGCCTACAAAGTGGCTTTCTGTGTGAGCCAGCCTCAGAGAGATGATTGGCCAGACCGGACTGCCGTAGGTCTCCATGTGCGCCCAGTCGCGAAAAGCCAAAGCATGCAGTTTACGGCACCGGTGATTGGCTGTCCCAGAGGCGCATCGAGACTTGCGATTACGTGCCCTCATGCCTGGTGCTGACAGACAGACGGTTTTGGTCGCCCAAATTCCATCGTCTTTCTTGCTTGCTACCTTGAGAACCAGGACCTCAGGTCACTTGAAGTAAAAGTTGGCATAAATAAATCATTGCCGTCACCCCCGATGACCTAAACTGTCACTCGCTCTGCTCACATAAGCTCTGGCTAGTGAAGTGTTTGGAAGGAAGTCGTTCACGAAAAGGTTTACAGCTCTAAGGCTATTTTGACATAAGTGTGCTCTGGCTAATCAATCAGTAGTGCTGGTTACAAGAGGTTATAGGAGTTGTCGGTTACGGCGAGGGTAGTAGGTAACGCTTCATGACACTTTTTTCTGTCTGCAAAAAAGTACAACATCAATTTATTGGTCTTGTCTGATTTAAAACGACCTAGAGGATCATATAGCCCAAAATAATTTTTTGAGAACGCTCCTGGACTAAAATCTCCGCCGTACAAAACTGCAAATCTGAAAAGCAGTGAAACTTTCGTGGAAGAAAGACCGATAATGGAAAAAACGAAGTTTACCATTTTTGTCCTAATTTCCCATTGCCTTGGACGAACCTCACGCCTTTGATTTTACCGTTGCCAGTAGCTGGTGTTAAAACACCGAGACCGTGTCGAAGGAATCTGCTAATGAAATGATCAAACTATGAGTCCTCGAGTCGCATGCGGCAAAACCGAAAGGTCCTTACCAATGTCGCAGTCAGACATTGCCTAGGGAGCCGTTATAGGTAATTACAGGAACGGGGTAGACCTGATCTCGGCCGATCGTGTCGCTTCTCTTGTGATAGGCTCAAAAAGGAGCGAACTACCAACACCAAAAACAAATCCCCAATTTCTACATTGTTGCAGCGACTTCAGGCGAAGACGACTCCAGCTTTTGTCTTTTCTCGTGGCTGTATATGAAAATTCTGTTAGCATACCCTAGATCCAGTCGGCAGGAAATTCGGTTCCACATTTTCTTTTCGGTTTGTATTACATAACAATTAAGCATGGGTACCCCGAATTCGTTCTCTGTCGAAGCCGCCTGGTGTCCGCCCTTCGTGGTTGGAGGTTCCGAATCATTCAGAAAAGTAGCAGACCTCGTTCTGTAGATTGTTTATCTACAACCTCGAAAAGTTTTCCACCTATCCGTAGAACACCGTTTTAGAAGGCGTGTACACGAAGCCTTCTCCTATCCTGAACAAAGTGGATGTGAGCCCGGAAATGTCCGAAGAGGCTTCGCAAGCAGTTCGGCCAGGAAATCTTTGAAGCCGTTGGCTTTCTCCCCTGAAAGGGGATGATCACAGTAAATGTAGTGGTACACAGGAATGCACTGCAAACCTGTGTTTTAGCTCCGATAGGTGGACGATATATTCGTCTTATTGAGAGGAAAAGGTCATCAGGTTTTCCAGACTGGCCTAACGGCACCTTCCCGACATTCAATCTACAAGAGGGTGTATGCCTACATAAGTGAAATTATTTGCGATGCCATTGAGTGTGATTCCAGGGCCCGTACTGCAATCAGTCTTGGATGACGGTCGGTACATGGCTACCGTTCTGTCCGTGTTGATGGTGAGCCCGAATTTTATGCAGCTGACAGTTAGCATGAAGAGAGGCCACGAAAAAGCCAGTGGGTGTTTGCTTGATCAGTTGATTGGTTTTGGGCAGTTTCTGGATCCGTTTGATTGGCTCTCCCGTGGGCATTATGCGTGCATTGTCTGGCAGCTGGAGAACCGTGATCACGTGACCTCTAGCACGCCGTGAATGCCAGAGGCGGGAGGGCAGACGCATTTAGGGCACTACGTGGGGTATCTGACGTGCAGTCGCGCAAAAGACGATTCTGCTGTGAATTTAAAACAGTTGCAGACAAAAACGACGCTATAAGGATGCTCTGAAGATCCCTTCCACGCGCCTTTAAAACAATACAAAAGACTGTAAAGGATCGACTGGCCTGGCTTACTGCCGTAAAACCCGGAGAAGCGAACCTCCCAGATGAGCCTAATGTAGGAGAAGAGGGCGGCTCGGAGGGCACGGTTGTTTTAATGATCATCCGAGGGTCTTGAATTTTCCATACCTTGTCGAAGAGTTAATCATTTAGAGTTTGAACCCCAGTTCGAGAAACTCTACAACCAAGTTTATTATCCAAAACCTGTCTCCTCGTACAATATCCAACACCTTAGATTAATGCAAATGAATTGCATCTATGATTATCCGAACCGGAGACCCATGCATCTAGGATTGCTGATAAAAGCACGCACAAAGAAGCTAAAACAGCTTCGAGAGAATAAAGATATTTCGGTTATTAGACCGGTTAAATTAACAGGCGTCGTTATAATGAGAACATCGGACTATGTAACCAAGATGCAGTCCACCTTATCACATCAGGGGAATGTAGACAAAAAAAGATTGCACGGAGGAGGTAGAAGTATAGCTGACCAACTGTGTCGGAAAATTCTCAACAGGAGGTTCCATAAGAGACTGTGGCTTCGAACATCCACTACCAGTAAGCACACACATCTGTAGGACCTTGTACTCTAACAACTGCATGTCCCACATGTCTGGCTTTCGTGTGCGCCAACGCCTACGCGCTGGCAGTGCCAAGGTCATTCTCTGTCTGGCTCACTGGCCACCCACTTCGCAAGGCCAGTGTTGTTTACGCTTAGTCACTTCCAGAGCCGACGACTCACTGTTCGGTTGCAGACTCTCTGGACTCCGGCTCATTCATGGCTGGCCTGCACTCGTCGGAAAGTCACTTTCCTATTGCTTACATACTACGCTTGTTCCTACCTTAGTCCATTCTCCCTGAAACTATGGCCTTCCACGCCTTATTCTAGTCAACTAGTTTATGCATGCTGGGATACGTTCTTTCGTCTTTTATCTGCTTGGACCACATCGTATCCCACATTGTTGATCCCGACGTTAAATTAACCCCACAGAGTCGTCAAAATAATCGCCGACACCGGAAACCAGATGAGCCAAGAATTTATTGAAGCCGGACCCCTGGATGGGAACTCAACCAATAGATATGTCGATCTGGTGCCGGAATATAGAGCCCTGCACAGTCAACTTTAGGTAGTGACTGGTTGTTTATTGCCTTCACCTCCCCTCCCCCCATAAATGCAGCATTTTTCTGTTGTTACTACTAGTTCTGACGGCGGACTGCTCTGTGGACTCAAGAGCTCAGAATAATAAACAGTGGTTCCAGCACTCGAACACTCTCCTCCTTAACTTCTATTTGTTAAATACTAGTACAAGATCAAACAACCCCTCAAAAACTTCTGCTGTACTCACCATACTCAGTTTACTTTACTCCCACTACGCATAACCTACTGTGAGTGACAAGTATTTACTTGGTTTGCTCAGTTCACTTTACGCGCACTTCCTATTACCTACTGTGAGTGACCATTATTTTCACCAAAACTTAGCAGTGACGAAGTTCAAACGCCTAGGCGCTTGTTTCACTACATTTATAGGACGATGTTGAGTTTCTGTGTGAGTCGGTCTGTGATTGGTTGTTACAAAGACCGAAAACAGCGAGCCTTCCGAAAGTGCACTTTGACTTGAGCTAGTCATGACAGGCGTTCACAAGTGCAATTCCTGTTGAGCTATTCACTACATGCTTGTTTTCACCGAATTTATAGGACGACGTAGAGGAAGGGTCGCTACCTGCCCCTCAGCGCTCTCCAGGGAGTTACTGTAAGCATATCAGTTATGGAGTGTAAATGTGTAAATTCAGCTGAACTTCGTAAACGAGTCCGCAGTGGGTAATTTGGTTCAGTGCTCTTAGGTTAAGCTTGTACTCCATGTAAACGTCAGGAAACAGAAAATCAGAAGAAACCTTGCCCGGGTCTCTGAGTGGCACGCTTGTTGGGAGTAGCTGAAAGGATGCTGTTACTTGCTGTGTATTACTTGGCGCTTCGCATTTGGGTTTTAAGGGTATGCCGGTTACAAAATCCGGATTTATCCATTGGTTGAAAATTCGAAGAAAAAGCTGGAACATTGCGGTCGAAAAACCGCCTCTACTTTTCAAAACCAGTTTCCATGATTATGTGGGATACGAAATAGTTCGGCCGGATAATAGAAGGTACAACGTATCCCAACGATTATAAACTAGTAGATAAGATGAGGCTTTAAAACCGCCTTTTCGCTATTGTGCTCTTCTTCTTCACCTGCTTCCATGCATCTCCCAACATGTCCAGTGCTTGGAGCAAATTGATCTGTAGTGGCCCTAGCAGCCAATTGGAACCCAAGAGCTGACGGACAGCGCCTTTGCCCTGCACGCTAATGCTGCCTGCGGCCAGGAGCCAAGTCTCGGCACCCCCTGTCCGTTCTCGCTCAATGGTCTGAGCCACTTACGAACGCACCCGGTCTCGCTTTGCCAGCTTTGCGCCAAGACAACCAATCACAGGCCGACCTTGCCATTGAACGCGCTCTGTTTCTGTCTTATGGCATGATGCCCACGAGGACTGCGGTGAAAGGACACTTGGAATTCCGGCCTCGCTGGTCGCGGCGTCTACTCTGCCTTCCCAATAATTCTCCTATCTCCTAAGGATCCAGGGCCATAATGATTGTAGCTACGACACACACACACGGGCCTCGCGGTCCTACGCCCTACAAGACCTACTGGCAACCTTCCCCTTATCCCTTCTGTAAACAATACACTGTTCCGTCAACTCTCGCCTTTCCACCGTCTTCTCTCCAATCTCTTAAGGAACCAGGGTGTGGAAGATTGTAGGTGTTAAGGTTAATCGTCTTAGCCTTAACCCTTATAGATCTTCTTTGCAACCTCAGGGTCAATTGCTTGCTCGTTTTCATTAATTGCATCAACAGTAGCCTGGCGAATGAAAGGTCGAAAATAAGCTTTTAGCGTCCAAATTATGCCCTGATCGCACGGTCGTAGGACTGATGTCGTGTTTGCAGGCAAAAAATTGAGATTGATGTTCTTTAACCCATGGACCTCGACATGCGCAGAGCAGTTGTCAGTGAGAAGCAGAACTTTCCTGGTTTCCCTGCCCATTTTCAAGTCAAGATGGCGAAGACACGCTCCCAGGTCAACCCCGTCATCCATGCATTCCCAGAGTAATCATAAGGTACGGGTACAGGGGATTTTTCCTCCTGAGCCCTCAAGTCTGCCGCTGTCCGAACAGCGTGTCGCAGCATTTAACTTGAAAAATTAAAACAAATAACATCCGGCATCTTGTTTTGCGTAAGACTTGCCAAACTTATGTAACCAGTTGCGCACGCATAGAGATGAGAATCTCACTCTATCCTGTTGGCAAACTGGGCTTTGTAGCCGGCGACTGGGCTTATTAGCCAGCGGATTTTGCTCTGTAAAATTCCGTCCCAAGCTAATTTGGGCTTAATACGTGGCTGGGCCTATTAACCGTGGGCTTAATAACCGGCGAGTACCATATTGTGTACCAATAGGGAGTCCAAAAGCGTTTGCCTATATTTTTCATAATAAAATTGACTTGACTTGGCGGTTATACTTATTCACCCTGGAGTTTAGTGCAAGGTCACCTGTGTTAGATGGGGCAGGGGGAGGGTGGGCGGCCGTAGAAACAGACTTGAAGGGGTTCGTAACAGCCTCACTCAGTTGCGGGCTAGGTTTTGTTTTGTAGACTAACCTGCCTAAGTAGAATGCTTATCGAGGGATGTTAAGGCTGTAAGTGTTAAGCCTAACGGCCACGATTTTCCAGGCCCGGTTCCTTAGGAGATGAGCGAGAAGTCTTGGGAAGGCCATAGTGGTAGAAAGAGTTTATTCTGTACAGAATAAACGGAAGAATAGAAAATTGACTGTCAAACGACCGCCCAACCGCAATTCGGCGGACGGCGTCTGAAGTGATGTCTGCTCGGCAGTCGTCACATGAGGTCCTCTGTGAGTCGGCCTGTGATTGGCTGTTCCAGAGGCTGGAAGCAGCAAGCGTTCCCAAAATGCACTTCTTGTAGAACTAGTCACTACAAGCTTACCCAGCCTATCAATCGTGTGAAAGATATGATGTCGTGAATGCCTTCTTAATCGGCCGTTAGTCGTTGTAACGCGTGTGCATGGATGCTTCTTACGCCTCTCCTCTCGACCAGATTTTTCATTATTTGAAAAGCATTTCCGGTGTATGGCGGTCAGTGCAACCTTTCAATGAACTATATCGGGCAGCCTCTTGTGAGTTAAGTGTGGATACATCAGGTCAAGGACGTTTGGAAGCACCCATTCTTTGAGAATTGGAGGGGTAGGTACCTGATAAGTAGAGTTCAGTTCGTTCCTTCTTAAGAGTGCTTCAACAGAGCCAAACATATGTACTAGGAGGTCAATAAATTTTCTCAGCAAACCGCTTAGCCTCGGGTTCGACGTTTAGTTTGGATCCTATGACAAGGTAGATAAAATTAAGTTATATTTTTACTTCTTCCCCCACCAAAAGAACCTGACGATTAGGAAATATGACGTTGATGATGTCGTTGCTGTTGTTGTTAGTGTTTTTCAGCGTACCACTCTTGAGTGTAGTGAACGCTTCCTTAAGGGTACCGACTAAAAAACGAAAATTCGGATGGCTAAAACCCGCTGGCTTCAACTAGCCTAAGGTAGGTTTGCCAACGAATCTTTAACACCCTCGCTAACAGCCGGTGAACGGTTCTTAGGTTTTATGGACGAACGCAATACAATTTCTTTAGTTATGTCTACTCACTTTCTCCTGGTTTCCCAAATTGTGAATTCAATGCTTCCTGTTGAATCGCTACTCATGAGGGCTGCGCATAAATTTGCAAATGGACTTGTAGCGACCCCTTTATTCTTAGCCATGCTTTCATCGGACGCCGCGGGGGCAAGGTCACTCTCTGTCTAGTGTGACCATCACGCGTTCACAAGACGCCATAGTCAAAGCCCCACTCAAGGTCGGGACTTGGCTGATCTCACTAGCCAACCACTTCTCAAGGTGAGACCAGCGCCCGAGATGCGGACGATTAGTTTACGCTCATTCACTTCCAGAGCCGACGACTCACTGTTCGGTTGCAGACTCTTTGGACTCCGGCTCATTCATGGCTGGCTTGCAATCGTCTGGAAGTCACTTTCCTATTGCTTACATACTACGCTTGTTCCTACCTTAGTCCATTCTCCCTGACACTATGGCCTTCCATGCCTTATTCTAGTCAACTAGTTTATGCATGCTGGGATACGTTCTTGTGTCTATTATCCAGCTGGACCACATCGTATCCCACACATCCCTCGATTATACAATATAAAGAAGATCCACAAGGATGGCTGCTATGAACACCTTATTTTTTACATTGCCTATTCGAGGTGATACAGCAAGCGAACTTCTACAGCTTTGCTTGAACGCCGCAATCTTGCGCATTTATCCTGCAGCTACGTTAAGATAAGTATTTTCAAGCACTCCTCTTCGACGCCTTGAAGGCAAGGACGGACTCCCATTCCAGAACTCTATGCTTTTACATGCTCCCGTGGGCTAGGTTGTGTTGGTCGAACAACTAGGCGACTATTCAAGCGCAGACGAGAAAACCATGCTGCATGGCTCAACAGAAGCGAGGTGAAGTCACTACCTAGTTCGATTTTGGCTCACTTTGTTGACAGCGGTTATCGAGTAGATGTAAACCAAGCGTTCAGAGTAATATATCAAGATCGGGCGAAACATTCCAAGTTCCTGCGTCAGCGGATATTTTCGACGGCAGAAGCAGTCGCCATACGGCTCACACACCCGATCTTATGCGCGCAGGCGTTTGCACAGGCACTAGGGCACCCGTGGCCGAAGAGCAGGTCAACGTCCTTAAACACGATTCCTACCACGCCGCGAAACCATGATGAGATAGCAACAGCAAGCATCCCCAGGCCACCCAAGCCGTCACGAGACGATGACACCTTGTGTCCTCACGCCTCTCAATAAAACGCGAGACTAGGACAACGGGGTGACATGAGCTACTTGTCGGCCCCTTTTCTCTCCCTCTCTGGTCCCTAATTATGACTAGAATCTGACCCCCTCTGATCTCTTAACACCTCTCCGCCTAATTACTGCTAATTAGTTGCCGAAACTTTTGTTAACTCTGTCCTACCTTGTATGATTGTATTTGCCTGATGATGATTAATCGGAAACGTTTGTTCGCCTAACTTAACTTCTTGGATGGCCTGTATGTTTGGCTGATTTTGGACACGCACAACTCGCCGTATTATGTGATATCAAAGTGGTTAGCAGAGAAACTCAAGCACTTACAGCATCTGTTGGCACCAAGTGGTTACCGAGACACTTTCGAATTTATTGATGCCGTCAAAGATATGCATTTAAGCGGAAGGATGCTCTCTTTAGACAACTCATCCTTGTTAACAAGCGTACCGGTCAACGAGACTGTCGATTACATCTGCAAATTCCTATTGATAAATCAACAGGAATACCAAAGAATGCACTGAATGAACTTTAACTAATATGCAAATTAAATGTGCAGTTCCTTTTTGGCAACCAACTATAATCGGTGGCTTTGCTAGGAGTTCGTTTCATTGAACTCTCTTAACCGATAACTTCGTGAGCAAGCTGGAGAAATCTCAGCTAAATGATCAGATCAATAAGCTAAATCACTACGTTCGCTAAGTTGATGGCATCTTTGAAATCGCCACAACAGAAACCAATGTAGATGCACCTTTAAGTGCCCTCAAGCAGGTAAATCCGTCTAGTAATTTCTTATTGCTGGAAACGGCAGGGTAGCTCCCATTCTTAGACGTTCTTCTAAGTCTAAAATATGATTGTAGTATCCGAAGCAGCGTTTATCGAAGAAAGAAAACCTGGTCTGACCAATGCACGAACCTGGACAGTTGCGTACTCATCCACTAGATACGCTATTTAGTTCGCCACTTGGTGCAAAGGGCCAGACACTTTTTCTCGGCGGACAGTTCCGAGGAACAGCCTAGCAAAATCTAAGATCTGTTCCACGAAAACGAGTACCCTGAGAAATTCATTAGAAGGATTATATCTGCACGACCAATAAAGCACATCACATTAGGAAATGCAGAACTATTCGTAGATTGTAAAAACAGCAAGATTTATTGGATCCATGAAATTTCGGGAAAGCTCATCAGTTGCGTCGATTCCATTCCATGGTGAGAGTAACAAATGAGAAAAATACAACATTGAGTGGGTACAGAAAGGTCATAGGGCAGGTTACGAAGGCTAATTAGTGAAGTTATTGAATTAAGACGAAGTGGAAAGTCAAACAAATGAAAAGGATTTAGGGTGAAAATGTGAGTAGGGGACTGTGTAAATCGGGGAGCCAGATTTTACCAACGCAACGCTAGGTTAACCACATGCTCCGACTGTTTACATAGGTCAAGCTTTGACCACCGTATATAGGCTACCTCCAGGTAGCGCAAAGTACGAGTTGTTCGTGCTGGAAGAACCCGGAAGGAAGTTTTAGGGTCCACAGAATGACCCGTATCTAGCAAATGTTCTATAATGGAGGAACAATGCGTTCTATGTTCCTGTTTGAAAAGCCAACTAGGCAAGTGCTCCTTAGCTCTGGCTGCCTCCCGCCTTTGTGTTTGCCCTATGTACTTGCATCCGCAAGTGCATGCAAATTTATTAAAACAATTGGAAGTCGCGCGCAACCGCAAGGCATCTTTCGCACCAGGAATTGGTAAAGCCTTAGTTGGAGAGCAAAATATGAGCTCAGCAGAATAGTAAGTTCTATCAATGGCATTAAGCAAGAGTCTCTTGATGTTTAAAATGTCATCACCCTTAAAGGGTAAAGAAACAAAAACAGGCTTTTTGGATCCAACTGTCCCGTCCTTTTGGTTCGTAAATGTCGACTATACTCGTCAATAAACTGAGCTAGATATCCACGCTTCAGAAAGGCTTCTTTCAGTCTTTCCAATTCGACATCCAACGCGCCCTATGACCTTTCTGTACCCACTTAATGTTGTATTTTTCTCATTCGTTACTCTCACCATGCAATGGAATGGACGCAACTGATGAGCTTTCCCGAAATTTCATGTATTCAATAAATCTTGCTGTTTTGCAATCTACAAATTTGGATCTGGGAAACTTTGCTTCACATAACTATTCCTCAAAGTTCCCTTTCAAGGGAATGCGGCAAGTACTCTTGAGAAGACGTCTTGACCAACCCTGTCACGAACCTTCTCAGCGTGAAGCTATGTAGTCTAAGTGTAAAACCTCCTGTGTTCTTCCGGCTTCACTCACAACCGTTAGCAGTTAGACGGGCGGTCCCAACACAGGGAGTGGCCCTGGCGGTCCAGTGTGCTAACGCAATGGCTGCGGCGCGTAAGTGACCGCGCAATTAACTCATCATAGAAACTGCCGCGGACGTTGGTTAGGTCACCAAGGCTCCGTCGACTATCTACGTCTCTTCGGTATCCACACGCTAGCCAGCGTCTACCACGAGGGGCGAGGACTAAAATGCTGATCGCGCTCGATCTACCTTCTCAATCCGAAAATGTTGCCAATGATAAACCGACCGCCTTCCCCAAAAGTTTGCCTAAACTGCCCAGCGGCCACCCACATCTGCGGAATGCCATCTGGATGCTAACACGCAAACTGAAAGTCAGACGAAAATTAACGGAAAAGGTCCCTGCTGCTAAAACATTACGCCAAACCACGATGAAAAACAAGGAGAGCCTAATTGATGCCAGAAGCGGTTACTCATAAGAACCGATAATAACAATCGGCAACTGAGTTCCATCATTTTTCGCTGCTTCTTGTAAAAAGCACCTTCACAAACATCAACAACGCACTTAACATTAGAAGAAACAGGAGCATTCACCGGGAGAGGTTTATTACAAGCCTGACGTGTCGGGTAGGTGTCTCGTCTACCCATCTTCAGATAATGCAAAATCTGGCTCATGGTCCTCATCCTGAGGCCACTCTTTCTCCATTGTGCGTGTTCTGCATTCCTTCCACACAACGGTAACGGCTGGCTTCATAACAAAAATTACAAGGTTAGGTTACCGGCTGCTTTATTCTCTTCTCTGACTTACGCCACACCCCTAGAAGCCGCCAAGAGATGACGCAAACGGCTCAGGTGAACAAACAGCAAGGACTTTACTCGCAGAGAGGAATACAATGACTGTCCGTTTAATCCACCGGGTCTATCATATAAGTGTAGCGTAATAAGAACTATGTGTTCAGAATGTGCCAATTCCGCGATGAGTCAAAGGCGGTCGTCGGCTACCCTACCGTCTGGCTAGCCATGTCTCCTGAATTCTGATTGGTCATGTCTGATTGGACAGTGTCTATACGCAGATCATTTACACGCGTAGCCTCTGCGTAACTGCTCTAACTTGCTTTGTGTGAATACACGCTGCTCGTGGTTGTTCGTATTCTCATGCTTCTCTTGTACGAGATTTGGGTACAGCAGTCAGGTTAGCTCAGTTTTCGTGCTAATTACAAGCACCAGGCGCGGGTCATAACGGTTTGATGCCTGACGTATAGCAAAATGCGAGGAAAGGCCTGAACATGTCAAAATGTATGCATGCAATAGTACAGAAGGATGAAGCCCGAGGAGGGGGAGAGCGAGGTACAGATGATAAAAATTTTAGAAGGAGGGAGAGGAGGCATGCACAGGACATTGTGAAAAAACGTAATGCCACAGGCAGGAAAGCACGCGCGCGAATGCAAAGGTGGGGTGGAGGAAATCTGGCAAGGTGAAGGGAAAAGTTGTCAATAGCATCAGTGAAGACTGGCCATCTCCTCGACCACCTTGACGAGGTCTTCCACAGTGCAGGGCCGCGTCTCTGGTTCAGCACCCATAGAGGAACCGGCAGTTCCAAACAGCGCCATTGTGGCCTAAAACAGAGAGCACACACAGTGGAGTAAAGGCGGACAGGTGGTAAGTACAATCTGAAAAATCAAAGAAATGACGTGACGTACGGGGATTCGCAGGCCCTCAACTAACTTGGCCTTCTCCTCTGCATTCAGATCAAGTACAGTCTCAACGAGATCACCGTCGACAAAGTTGTGCGCCATGCGAATCACCTTGTCAGCCTTGAAGGCACGCCAGTTCTCGTGAGCAAAGCCACCGACGGGTACAATTAGATTGGCGATGCGAGACTCCACCTCCTTGAGGAAGGCGAAGAGGACTGGAGAGATTTGTGTGAGCAAGCCCAGGCCACCTTGGGCGGTTCCGTAGAGGATGGGAGAATCTCCAGTGGCCTGCCATTTTTCTTCCGAATTCTGAAGTACAAGGTTTCCTGAAGAAAAAAAGAATTGAGAAGCCCATTTGGGAGATACGGTGCAAAAGAAAAATAGAAGAACCTGCATGATAGGCAGGAAACAACTGGGGTAGACGCCTAGAGAGGGAAGATTGAAAGGCTCGCATGACACTTTCGTGGTGACGGTTTTAAAACTCGAGATATTTATATAGGAAGTCTGATTGAATATTCTGATAGCGTCGTATTGTTTAAGTGATCTCGCAATTTTCGTAACGATCATGTCATTGCCCTCACACAGCAGTCTCGGTGATTCCACTGGCGTCACCAAGTTTTCCAAAACTGGGTCCGGTAAATGCATCAGAATCGATGCATTCCTTAGTGACCCGACCCCAATATGAGTATAAACTTACGGCTCCCAGTGGCTCTAGTTAAGTTGGTTGATTCGAATCCCACCGATGTCATCGAGTTCTCCCCATGCGGACCAAGTGAAACACATCAAACGGGACTTATGCTGACGAGTGCTCAAAAAGCGCTCAATCACACCAAAAAAACTCACCACGGACGAAGGTGTTAACAAAGTCGCCACTGTGCATGTAGGCACAGTCAACCAGAGTGCGCATTTCACTGACAGACGAGACGGAACCCTCCTCGGAACCGGTCACCGGTCCCGTTGTTGACTGCTCAGTTCGACTGCGACCGATGCGAGCAGCGTTCGCCGGGACGTCAGATGCGGAGTCACCGGAAGCTGAGTCGCCTCTGGCCGCAGCGGCGGTAGTAGCAGCGTTGTTGGAAGCAGCAGCCGCAGCAGTGTTGCCGACGGAGGAGTGGCCCTGGTAGGTGGACCTTGCGACCGGAGTCGGTGGCTCGAGCAAACAGGCCAGTTTGGGCTCCTTGGTATTTTCGGGTGCATCACGAGCCACCACAAAGATATTCCCCTCGGTTTCCGCTGCGAGAAAATGCTCATCATCGAGGATCTCAACACTTGTCGTCCAACGCGGACAGCGGTGGCGACCAACCTGGACGAAGGGGAGGGCAGAGGAACTTTGTAGTGAATTGCATCAATTACATTGGTTGAGTCTACGCATGAAATCGAAAAGCCCGCTTGTGAGATAGCATTGCTGCCAAGACAAGGGAGACTGAAATGGCCACTTCTGGCTTATCAGCCAGTCAGATCCAGACCCAAGTGGTGCACCACCCGAGGCTTGAATCCGTGACATTTTGATTAGAGTCCAAACCGTTGATGAACCTTCACCGACCACTAACGGAACTCACTTGTCCCACTCTACCTTGGCTCTCAGCCCTCGGGCCCTGACGACTAGAAGAGTGTCCATCCGGCTTGATGTTGGGAGCCAAATGTGCTGAAATGCTAATATACTATTAGCTAAGATAGCTCATGTGTTTGAGGAACGGACTGTTACTTTAATTGCGCGCAATGTTTGACACGGTTTGCGTCCTGGTTAGTTCCGATTGAAGAATGTCACACAAAATCAAATATAGATGGGAATTCCGTGAGAATTTGGCACACTTGGGATTAATTTAAATTTTTGCGGTGACGTAGAGAACTAATTAAAAATAAATTCGCATATATTGCCGAAAGTGAATGATGGATATGCAAACCAGTCTCTCGAGCAACGGGAATCCAAATCTCGCACACACATTTTAGAAGGAACTGATTGCAGTACAGGTACACTGCCTTACCCATAAATATGGCGACCGCACCTTTCTTTACTCTAAAAGGCCACAGTTAAAAGAAAAATGCAAATCTTGCCACCTGCCATAGAAACCGGTAAAAAACAAAATCGGTGGACATAGAAGAAAGAATTTGTGCAAGCATTTGGATTCAGCTGTTGAGTACAGTTATCGGTTGACAAGTAAGGTGGGTGTTTGTTCCTGCCTGAAATAAGTTCCTCCTTTGACAAGATTGTTTTAAGGGAAACACTATTGAGCCTAAAATCTAAAACTCAATTCGACTCTAACCCTTAATATGCCTTGAAATTGACGCAGGACTCAGGAATAGGTGAACTCCTATTCCAAGGTCTCGTTTTGTATTTAACTGCAGGCATGCGCTTGTCCATATCGCACTACTGCTCTATTCGATCTCCCCTCGGAAAGCTAGCCTCATGGCGAGTTAGTTCACAGTTTTCACCCAAAGGGTGGCAAAAGAAAGGCTAAGGACTTTACCCTTCGGACGCACTCTTGCCCTGAAGGTTCGCAGTCAAGTAATGTATTTTAGTGCATTAAAAATGAATAGAAGGGCAGCAGAAACTGGTTACTGGGTAAAAAATCAAGATGATATGCGGTGGCGAAAGATGAGGGAGTGTAATATTAGTAGGGAAGTACAATCACGCAAGGTGGCAGGGCTGAGAAGCCCGCAATAACTGTCCCTGCTCACTAAAGGGTTCTGGAGGCAGAAGAAGTTCAAATGAGGGACACTCATCTGAAATTTCAACCTCCACTTGTAAAAGATGGACCTTTAACTGGAGAAGAGGGGAAAATCAGATGATGAAAAGACAGCACGGAGAGGAAAACTGATAAGAAAGCAGCGTAGACTAGGACTAAGCGTTTGATTTGATCCTTACTACCTTAACTTTCAGATTGTCTAGTCACCTTTAAATCACCACCAGAGGTAACTACTTTGCCTACGCAGTGGCTTGAGCACCCTCCGGTCATCAGAAGTGCATAGCATAATTCTGGTGAAATGCAAGAAATCAGCTGCCAGCTCAATGAAATTTTAATGTGTCCAAGAACGAGCAGGGAGTAGGGTAAATGGACAGAAACTGGGGATGAGGACAACGGAAAGGGTAGAAAGGAACACATCTTAAGAGTCAAAACCAATAGGAGTCCGCTTTCATTTCAAACTTCACCGAAAATATATTGAAGCCAAAAGCAAGCCCATCTGTTGCAACTGGCAACTGGCGTTCTGCGAGAATGGACTGTGAATGTAAATCACTCCAGTAGATGGTTTGTTCCCTGCAAAATCTTAACTGACCCTTCTTCTACGCTTTCTTAACTACGATGGCAGGGAACAAGCCATCTCAAAACAGAGTTGATCGATTCACAACAACACACCTCTGGATTTTACCGTCGTATTCAAAATAGGTAGGACATAAAGCTGACTGAATGACAAAAAGAAAGTAATAATTGAGCGACGTCGAATCAAACAAATCCATGCACCAATCTTCGTCGCAATACTTTCTGTCGTATAATTCAATCTACTGAGTAGTTGTCAGTAGCGGGGCCACTTGAGAACTTCCTTCCTTGAATGCAGCGAACAGGAAATGAAGTCGACAGGTAGCATAAACAAAGACAAGAGAGATCGGGACGACTATTTCTGGTTTATTAGTCGTCTTCAGTCAGCCTTAGTAAACCTCAGGTTTTCAGGGCCTGAGATTTGAACCTGTGTTCTCTGGTGATCGAGTTTTATTAAGTTCAACGCTCCCATCCCTTATCTTGTCGATTGCAACCAGTGTTCCCCTTCAAGGGCTTAAGATTGAGTCTCAGTGCACAACGGGACGAGTCTGCGCCCCAATCCGAGCGGTGAACGTACTTCTAATATGAAGCAAAGCCATTGGAACAGAATTCGTCAGGTAAGGTTTGGCCAAACTATTCACTTTCTCCATGTCTGTAACGACTATTTATGCATGATTGGAATAGTAACGCGCTCCAAATCTGAATCCCGTCCTGCGATATGAGAAACAAAGCTTTACAGATAAACCCAAAAAAGGAAACAAACTGTTTGAAG
Source organism: Ligula intestinalis (assembly GCA_036362985.1). NCBI lineage: Eukaryota > Metazoa > Platyhelminthes > Cestoda > Diphyllobothriidea > Diphyllobothriidae > Ligula > Ligula intestinalis. Next base: position 102,662,695 of record JAYGXS010000001.1, on the reverse strand, counting down.
AAGCGTCAAGTAACGTAATTCAAGAAAAATAATTTGACTCACTGTTTCGAAGTTATTCATGTTGGATTTGTAGAGGAGCAGAGTGAGTGATCGCATTAGATCACCAATCAAAACGAAGTCACCCTTGCTTCGCAAGAAAAGGACTGTAATGTTTTCATTGAAGGATGAGGCGAGACGGAGGCTGTCATCTTTTACGTCAAACAGGCGGACCTGGTATCGGAAAACAGCGTTTACAAAGAACATGAAAACAAAAAACGAGAGCCCAAATGCATGAAAGGTAAGTTTATGTTTGTTCTACTCATTAAAAAAATAACCTCATGCATTTTGTAAATGTTATTTGAGGGGAACAATGCCAGTCAAACTACGGGCTTTTAAGCTACAACAGTACTCCAAAGACCTATTTTCGGTTTGGTTTTTTGCCCACTTATTAGTGCTGGCAGCTACTCAAATCTAACAAAATTGGCCGGCAAAGATCGTCAGAAAGTTGGGTCACTGATATCAAATACGGCTAGAATGTACTGCTTACAGAGCTCGAGATGCCCGCGAGGATACGACCGTTAAAGTCGATGATGCGGTAGACAGCTCCGTTTACGTCGTGCACCAACAAAGTCTCCAGCCGTGAGTTCTCTGGATCCCATCGGAACAGGTGGATTCGCCCCTTTGTCGGCTCGTACTCACCCTTCACGATGAGTGCCGTACCAACGGCGTAAACGACAGTGTTCTTGGCCTCGAGGTTGATTGAAGCGACGCTAATGGCGGTCTCATGAAGGGAGTTGCTAAAGTAGAAGGTGTGCGCAAACTGCAACTCCAGATTGGCTTGATTGTAAATGAGCAGGGAGGAGACCTCAATGTCTCGGAACTTGGGCATCGTAATGGATCCACAGGCTACAAAAGTGGAAAGATACGGTTAAGAAAGAGGGAGAGGAACGAGCAAGACTTGACTGTCACCCAGATGCTCTGTTCTGCTGCCATAAGCAGTGGCATAACAAGGAGCAATCGATATCGAAAAGAATTTGTCAACAAATACGGGAGAGAGAGAGTTCTGAATTGACAGTTATCTTGAGTTGGCAGTCAGGTAGGCAATCAAGTCGAGTTAGTAAGTACAACTAGCAAGAGGCGATATTGATCTCGATCGCTATCTGCAGAGCGCGTGCCCCCAGGCCAGCCAAGTTTTGCACTTACCTTGACCTCACAGCCATCGCCTCGGGCTCAAAGTTCAAATCATCCAAGCCAGCGACTTCAATATGACTGACAATCAGAAGCCTGAGGCGGACTATGTTAAAATTAATAGAGGGGGGGCAAATAATAGCAGAAAGTTTTCTTGCCAACATGATTAGTGTGCAAGGCAAACAATGCATGCAGCCCAAAAGTCTGAGAGGTAACGGCTATGATGGTCAGGCAGGAAAAGAAAGTCGCTATAAATGCACAAAAAAGGGAGACTGACGTACAGGGGACGGTTTTGGGAACCGAGCTGTGCGTCTTTGGAACCTTGGTGGACAGGGAGGCAGACGAGCGGACAGCTTTGAAGCCAACTCCCTCCTGGAAGACTTCCTGTCGATTGCAGATGACACCCAAGCTGCCGGTCTCCGACTGCAGGGCCAAACGACGGGGTGTCTCCTCCAGCGGTATACTGCGGACGTGCAACTTCTGGATCTCATCCACGGATCCCAGGATTAAGCCACCGGGAGTCACTAAGCAGATGCTGCAGAAATACAGGTTTTGTCAAAAAGGACAACACCGGATGGGAAAAAAGAATATGAGGTTTTGTCCGCAAAATAAACAACAGTATCTAATTAAGCTAAATGAGCGAATAAACAAAGCTCAAAATTGACACTAAGAATTTCCAAAAGGAGCGTTTGGGTCGCGTCTTTTTTGAGAAGAAAACGAGGAGAAAAAGAAGCAAAAAGGAAGAATGAGAAAGAGCAGGAGGTAAATAAGAAGTAAACCACATTCCTGGTAAACTAATAGCCTGTGCGTACCAGGTAGTCCACGAACCGGATAGCTCGCCCCTACTTACGACCCTTCAAAAAACTACAATGGCTCAAAGTTATTGCGACTCCTACGACAGTCTAAACTATGCATGCCTTTCTCACCACAAGGGTACGAAAGGGTCCACCTAAATTACAATCCCCACACAGAAATCTTTAGCGTCCTGTGGAATATTAGTCATGCCCTAGTTTTATTTTAGTTTGCTTTAGTTTTATTTTCGTTTACTTTCGTTCTTCGCGCAGTTTCGCAATTGGTTCAGTTTGTGTATCCTATTGGTTGTATCTTTCATTTTAATGATGGCGCGTTTTTTTGTTACCAAACATTAGGTTATTTATATATGTCTTCAAAATATTTTCAATTTTTATACGCTCCCCTTTTTATTCATATTTTCTTTCCCTTGATATGCCTCAGCCACTTAAGCTCTATTACCACCAGCTTCGGTCGCTGGAGCTTTCCCTGGCTATAGAGAGCCCTAAACCAGACTGTTACCAATCTAGAATACTCCTATTGTCCTGAAGTTAGAAAGCAGAAGGCGCGTGGTCCCTATAAACGTGGGTTTAGCCCTGTCGACCAGCGCGTGTGCTCTTCTTCAGCCAACACTGAAAAGCGGTGGATGTGGGGGGAGGGGGGGAGAAGATTGAGGCAAAGACTGCACAACTCCACCTCGCTATGTATAAATCAACTCAGGTGCCAGTCGCCAGTGTGCGGCTTCCGGGAAAGTGATGGGACCCTCCCAGTGGGAAATAGGCAAGCTTAGTGCTGAGTAAAGAAAAAGCAAGACGAAGAAAATATGCGCACCAGTCTTTGTAGTAGGAGCCGTTTAGAGGACACATCCATCCAACTTCCTTCAAGTTCACATTAGCGAAGACAAGCTTATTCTTCACAGAGTACACGATGCAGGGATGGTTGGAACAGACGAAGACATTGTTCTTGTTGTGTGAACGCCACTGACTGAGATACATGGATGGCCCTGTGCCCGCATTGACACGTTTGGCGTCACGCAGAGTAATGTTTTCTGTAAGGTGAGCAAAGAGTGCATACAAGGTCAGCGGTCAGTATCCTGGTTTGCGCGATCAGCTAAACTTCCGGAAACCACAGACAGAACTTACCCGCGGTGTAGGCGATGGTGTAGTAGTAGAGGGCCCCATCACCCATGGCTGCAAATAGGAAGGCGGTGTCGTTCAGTTGAGAAATCAAGATGGAGCGTGGAAGCACCGCGGTGCCAGTGGAGGCTGTGGTCTCGGGCAGGGGTTCCAGGTGGACAACCTCCAAGGACGGCAGCTGTAGCAGTGCCAGGCCATGACCCATCCACAGACCCACAGCGGCGTACTGCGGTTCACCGCAGGACATCGTCCCAAAGTTTTCATCAGCTGACTGCATACTAACTGGCTGAGGGGACTGCAATTGCGATTGTGGGGAACGCAGTTGGCTGGCAGCCAGTAACTTGGTCCTGTCGAAGGGTGACATATCAATGCAGGCCACTTCATGGGGCAGAACCTTGTGTCTGTGCAGAAGAAGAAGGAATAAACGCATATGATTCACAGGATTTAAGAGCCAGTTTGAAATCCACCTGAACACAGACACCTCGAAGGTGCATAAGGTTCTTACTTCGGTGTTCCTCACAATGTTTAATAGGCACTGACGCATACCTTAAGAAGGATACAACTGAGGAGGTCTCAAGAGCAAAATTAAAGTACAATGGAGGATAGGTGGTGGTTTGCGTGGAATTACAGATTTCGTTCGGGCGAGTTTAAATACTGGAGCTGAGAAAATGCTTTTTTTCTTCTAGAAAATTACACAGGAGATGTCAATAGCAGGTGGAGAATGCCGCTTAAGGTAGAATGCAACGCTGCTATCCATATGCTGGAAAAGATAGATCTAAGTCCATAGAACGTATGTCCGTACAAACGGTTTACCTATATGATTGGCAAAACAATATAGCACAGTAAGACTCTTTTAAAGAGGCACAGAAACTGCCCAGGTAGAGGCTTTTCAGCTTCTCTTTCAGCCAGTAGATTTTGTGACAAAGTTAGCTGAAACAGTGATGACGTGCGGTGGTATTCGTGACGCGGTCTGTGATCCGCAGACATTTGTAGAACAGCATGGCATTGAACGTGGCCCTATGCACGCGACGCTGTATTTTTTGCTGAACTTTACGGCAAGAAAAAAAGATAGTTCCGGTCTGAAGAATATGCTAGGCACCAGCTGTTCACCCACGACGCTTCCGTTTGGAAGACGCTGCATTGCCAATACAAGTGAACATGCGAGTCCCAGGAAGTAACTGTGAAGAAGATGACTCTATCACTGGAACAACACGTTTTATTTGTCTACCCAGCTTTCTAACTTAAAGAGAAGTATAATCTTATAGGATTGTACAGTAGTAGCCGGTTATTAAGCTCACCTCGGGCCCAGACCAAAATGGGCTTATTAAGCAGCGGGCGCATTAAGCGGAGAGTCCTACTTCTTGATTAGCAAACGCAGGATAGGCACTATACATTACATACTTACTGTATTATGTGTAGAGCTTGGTTATGTACAAGAAAGGAATGCTGTTTTCCTGTATTTTACGTAATAACAAAAACAAAAATGATTTGTGACACGTTTAAAAAAGCGGTCTAGTGTCAGTTGTTTTGGAGGAAACTTCACTCGCTTGTGCTCATTGATATCCTTCTCCAGACACCAGAAATCGCAGAGATGAGAATCTCACTCTATCCTGTTGGTAAACTGGGCTTTGTAGCCGGCGACTGGGCTTATTAGCTGGCGGATTTTGCTATGTAAAATTCCGTCCCAAGCTGATTTAGGCTTAATAACCGGCTGGGCTTATTAACCGGCGACTACTGTACTAGCTATAATCCTTTAAACAGCTTCAAGAAAACTGACACGCAGATCAGCATGGTCGCCAGCTTCACAGCGTGGTGGTTAGTTGGCTTAACTTTACTGATGTATGTACTCTAAGCCCAAGCAACAAGCTTACTACTTCTGAAACAAATACAGACTAGAACTCCACGAGGGCGTTTGTCCAATTAGCCCTATTTCTATTTTCATCATGAATGGGTATTGGGGGTACGGAAGGCAACTACATCTTTGTTGCTATCCAACCGTGCGAGACTAACGCGAACAGAAACACATTTCGATGCCATATCTAGTGCAGTATGAGCACATGAGTCATCTATGCCCATTTTCATGGACAGCATTTTAAGAAAGGTAAGTGCTGGAAGAACTCCGATCCTAGCATATTTAGTGTTTTCATGTCCAGCTTAGTCAACCAAACTTCTGACAAATGGAAAATGTCAGTAAATTGGATAGAAAGGGTGGTCATCATGAGGAATTGACCCCTGGTTTTCTAGGGCTCGCTTCGTCCAACAGACTACACAAAAATTCCCTGATTATCGAAGGACAGCAACACAAATATTTGGCATGCAACCTATTGCTAGAGGTATGAACACGTGAGTAACCACGGGCGTCGCAAGAGTAATCACAATTAGAGAAGAGGAGCGAGTACGCGAGTTCCAGGAAGCGGTTCAGAAGACAATGCGATGGCTGGAACAAGAAGATTACTGCCCCAAAGTTCCGTATTCTTCATCAGAAAGAGTAGTAGAAAAGGGTAAAAGACACATCAATGTGATAAGGCGGTAAATTACATACCCTAATTCAGTAAATACTGGCGCCGCCGGAGTTTCTGTGACGCGCAGAGTGTAAATGTCGGGGCCACTGGCTACCACAATGAGATTGCCGTAGGAGGAAAGACACGAAACACTGCGTCCGGTAGGCGGTGTCCAGGTGGACAGGCAGCCCTTTCCAACCAGCTGTTGAATGCCAATGAGGCGCAGACCAGACGTAGTGGCTTGAAGGAGGAGAGGATGGGGAGCAGATGGCGCGCCTGGCACAGCATCCGTCCCGGGATTGACTCCGGTCGAGGGTGTGAGAACTGCACAGTACACCGTCTGCTCGTCCGTTTTGAAGCCCTCCAGATGAAGTGCTACAATGTCATCATCTGACAGCCGCAGAAGTCTAAAGCAAACAGCGCCAAGGTAGGTGGAAATTAGTGTGCGAAATTAAAAGGCAGCAATTCAAGATAAGCAAGACGACCTCGCCAACTGTCGGCTTCGGTTGTTTTTTTTTCATTAAAAAAGACGCTGTCGGAGCCGAGGTGATTAAAGAGGTATTCCAAAGAAGGAAATGATAAGTGATGAGGTTAACCGCTGTGTTACAAGAAGCATGCGACCGTTACTTGTGTGTAAATGTGATTGTATTTGTTACGACCCGTGCCTGGTTTCTATGAACATCCCAAAGAGACATTAGAACGCAACGGTCTCCATCATCGCCATTAGGAAAGACAAAAGATCGTGTGGCAAAGATGTTGTACCTCACTCCTGACACAGGTACTAAGAAGGTACTACTTACTTCACTATAGTTCAGTATATTTAGGGTAGTAGGCAATGCCTTCGAAGACCCTATTAAAAACAGTATGCATGAAATATCCAACATAAAATATGCCACTATAAAAAGTGAGTAACATATATACATGTACAAATTTTAACGTGTGTGTGAGCAGTCAGAATAGTCTCTTGTGTACATAATATATCCAACATAAAATGTGTTACTGTAAAATAGTGAGAAGCATATACAAATGTAAAGTTTTATCTATAGGTATTTCCGGGGCGTAAATTATTCCTGCTTCCTTGTACATATGAACGGTAAGTGTTAAGTAGATGTTCATCCAGTTTCCGTCTAAACGCATCTGTGGAGTTCGCCATTATGACCTCCTCGGGCAGTCCGTTCCAGGCACCCATGACTCATTGTGAGAACGACTGCTTGCGGACCTCTAGATGGGATAGGGTTCCCCGCAGTTTGAGGGAATTCCCACGGAGGTTGTTTGAAGTGGCGAAGGCGAAGAAGTCATCAAACTTCAGGGCACACTCCCGATTCCTCACGAGGCGGTACGTCTGTATGAGGTCACCGCGGACTTGTCTATACTCAAGGGGGAAAACGTTAAGTGCTTCTAGTCTAAATTCGTAAGATGAAGACTTTGGGCCCTTCATAATTTTCGTTGCCCTTCGCTGAATTCTTTCCAGCATCTGGTTATCTTTGTGCATCTATGGTCACCACGCCTGAACGCCATACTCCAGATGTGAGCGAATAAATGTTTCATAGATTTTGCCGAATAGTTTTTGTCTATGTCGAGAAAAGTTCGCTTAATGGCAAACAGAACACTGTTCGCCCTCTTGGCAGCCCTAGCACACTGTAAAGACGGTTTCAGGGATGGCACAATAGCCATACCCAGATCTTTTTGTTCATTGACGTTCGACAGGCACCTTCCATCGAGTACGTAGTTGTGTGAGTCATCCGTCGCGCTCACTTTCTTCGTCTTGATTCGCAATGTGACACACTTCTCAAAGTTAAACCGCATTAACCATTTTTGGACCATTCACCTAGGCGGTCAAGTCCTTCTTGCAGAGTTTGTTCATCATAAGCGTTTCTGATGGGTTGCCATATCTTAATATCATCTGCAAACAAGACTCCATTACTGACCAGTCCATGCCTACAGTCGTTGACGTAGATTAGGAACAATAGTGGCCCAAGAACGGAGCCCTGAGGCACTCCAGTCGCAACTGGCACTGAAGAGGATTTTGCGTTTCCGACGCACACGGACTGCGATCGGCCTATGAGAAAATCTCCTACCCAATTTAGTAAATTGCCCCTTATCCCGGATTCGCCAAAGTTGTAGAGTAGCCGTTGGTGAGGGACACTATCGAAGGCCTTTTTAAAGTCTATGTAAACAACATCTACAGGGGCATTTTCATCTAATGACTTGGACCACTGCTCCATAGAATAAAGCATATTGGTCAGGCAGGAGTGGTTTCCTCGAAACCCGTGTTGGGCACCATCAAAGAAGTCTTTTTCTTCGAGGAACTTCATAGTGACCTTTTCGATTGTCCTTTCCATAATTTTACAACAGATGCAAGTTAGGCTCACTGGTCAATAGTTGTTCGCGCTGGTTCTGGATCCACCCTTGTGAATAGGGTATATGTTCACAACTTTCCAATCGGATGGGAGGAGGCCTCAATCAAAGTACAACTGAAAAATGTGCGTAAGCGGTCAGGAAAGTTTCGAAGCCAGCTCTTGCAGTACCTTTGCTGGTATTTTGTCTGGACCCGGAGACTTAGCTTCATTAAGCACAAGAAGTTCATTCCTTACATCTTCTTCTGTGAAACGGAGGTCCTCCATGATTCTGCCATTACTCTCTGCATGGAAGTCTGTCGGATTAAAATGCAGTTCCTCAGTGAAAACAGATGCAAGAAACTTCCTAAGGTGTTCTGCCTTTTCGAGATTGTCTATAATTTCCTCATTATTTTCACCTTTTAGTACTGCAACTGTGTCTTTGTTTTTAAGCCTGCTGTTGATGTAACTGTAGGGCTTTGTTACGACGCGCTCGATAATTTTCGCTTCGTAGTCTTTCCGCGCTTTCCAAATGTTTGATCTAACCGCGTTCCGCTTTTGGCGGAATTCTTTGTAATGTGAAGGCTGGCGTGTTGATGCGTACCTTCTCCAGAGTTTGTTCTTGCGGTTTATTTGGCTCTTCAGATCTTGCGTTAACCAGGGGGGCCTGCTCGCCTTTTGTACTTTTTTAAGCGGACAGTTTCGATGCATAACTTCGCTTATAAGATCCCTGACAGAGTTCCAGTCGGCATCCGGACTACCGGTTAGAAGGTCATACCAATTTATTTATGCTAGTTCATTTCTCATTGCGGTGTAGTTTCCGCGCCAGTAGTCTAACCGAACCTCCGTATTTCTCAGTTGATTGGTGTTTGAAGCATATTCCCACAGGATCATGACATGATCACTCTTTCCAAAAGGCGCGATTGACCTAATTTCGCTTGTATCAATCGGGTCTTTCGATAATACGAGGTCCAAACAGTTCGCTGTTTGTGCTTCTTTTATTCTCGTTGGGAATCCAACATTCTACACGAGAGAGAGGTCTTCCGTCAGCTTGAAGAATCTGGAGCTCATCTCAGTTAATCAGTGGGGAATCAAAATCTCCAGTGATCAGCGCATTTTCATTTTGAGCCAGTTCACGAATTAGTCCAAACAAGGTATCGCCACCCTCTGGAGATTGATTTGGCGGTCTATAAACAGTCATGAAATGTAAAGTGGGTACAACACGCGTTTTCAGTTTAAGCCATAGCGCTTCACAATCATGAGAGGAACCACTTTTGCGGTCTGACGCAATGATGCCCTTCTTGACAAACACTGTTATTCCTCCTCCCCTCCTAGGTATCCGGTCCCGACGAAAAACTTGGTACTCTCCGGATGCACTTTCGGCATCCATTACATCGGCCTGTAGCCAGGTCTCTGTAATGGATATGACATCCGGCTGTAGGTCAGCTATACAAAATTTGAGCTCGTCAATCTTCTGAAGCAAACTCTGTGCGTTCGTATAAAGAAATGGCAGCCTCGCCGGCATAGAGTTCTGAGCGATTTGTGGGTCGATGGAGCCGGAAGGTCTCTGCGAATTAGCTACTTTATTGTCTGAGTTTTGGTCTGCTTTTTGTCTGTAAAACGCAGCGTTATTGGCTGTCTCCAGAGCAATGACCACTGGGCGGTGATGATTTCCCCGTTCATTATTTGCAGGTTCTTCTTGCCCGCATTGGATCTCCTGTTGAGTTCGTTTTGAAGAAAGGGCATTACGTGGTTAGCCCACAGTAGTTGATTGTCTTCGACTCAAATGTTCATTTACACTTTGGACCTGACCCCAAAATGTCACGTCCCGGTCATCTCGTGTGATGCACTTAGTAATTTCTGAAATTATTCGCTTTATTTAAAAGCAGTATGCCCGCACTAACCTTGGCGATTGACATAACCTATTTTAATTGTTAGTTAGTGGCTATTAGTAAAATGATAGCCAGTCGTATTTTTTTAAAAAACTTTGTCAAATATTAACAAGTGGCTGGCTATAGTATACTGCGAACCCTATCCCTTCTTCGAACAAATAAGCACAGTTTTTACGTTTTCCTTTGAGTATCTATCTTCTACGCCCATCCTGGTCCTATACGCATAAATAAATTGAATTGAATTGAAATTGAATTTTATCAGTGGACTGTTTAACATCCATTTACAAAATTTGCTGCTTTTCTACGAAATACAATGTATCAAAAACCCGACGTTACCTTCATTATTTTCCCCTGCTTTAGTTTTGCCGGAGACGGTTATCGTTCACGGTGCGTTTCTTCTGCTTGATACATCAGCGGCGGTTTCCGAATCATTCGAGGCAGTGCGCAATGTGAAAGATGCTTCGCAAAATTTGTTAAATGTTGCAAATGCACGGGAGTCAAGCTTGTAGGTTGCTTAAAGGGGGAGCGTCGGGGGAAAAATATCCGTTGATTCTACTTACAAGGTATAACGTTTTTTAAACCTTGTCGCTACCAGCGCACAGGTTGTGTCATAGAAATACAGACACGGCATAGTTGTGGCATTTTGTGGCGTTCTTGTGCATTACCAACAGCGCCCACAAACTGATGCAGAGACATTACTAGCGAGTATAATTAGGTAACCCATTCAAGTAACTTGAGTATTCAATTAATTCGGCCGGTTTTAAGGGTATTCCCACAGGAAAATAAAAAGTAAATGAACAGGTTTTCACAAACACGACGTGCTAGCGCGAAAACATGCATCTAGGCTGGGCTATGGAGCGAGACAAGAAGCTTTTTAGGGTTCCCCTGACCGGAACAGCGAAAGAATCCAGTCGGTAATTGAGTTAAGTATAGGGGAGAATCGAATTATAGGAAGTAAAGGCGAGCAGCTTTTTCTATGTAGTCGGTTCTGACTTAAAACAGGTTGATCTGTTCGCTTGAAGGGATAACGAAATAACGCAAACTAATATGTATCTCGGTCTGACCCCTTGATTTTATAATGCACTGTAAACATAGCTACGGGCGTCTGGTGCAATGTTTCATACTTCAGTACGGCATAACAAAGTAAGTAAATCTCCAATGAAGTAGCAACTTAGTGAGAGGCTTAATTTGCAGGGCGGAACTGACACCCCTCGCTAGGACTTCTGTGCAGTGATAAGAATTTCAATTCAGAGCCGAAATGACATAGAAAAACAAGATTATGGCTGCATACTTACTGGGTTTGGCCAACCATAGAAACCACAATGGAATCATCAACCGAAGAGGATTCGAATGGGAAGCACCAAACACCTGAAAGGGTAGTCGAAAATACAATCTGAGACACTGCAAGTAGAGGGATTTACTAAAGGACAGGTAGGCTAACTAGGCAATAGTGCTGAGAGCTTTAGCATAACAGGAGTTTATCCTTACACTGGCAGTAAAGCAAGCAGTCAGGAAAACTTAGGCCCGGAAATAAACATGGGAAAAGGTCACGAGAAGAAAATAGGAAACAGGCCTGTACCTTTTATCTGCTCCTGGTCGATGCTGGCATGCTCCTGAATGCCGATGCCGCTACGGATAATGCGGAGGCTGCCCTCTTTGTATGCTCCCGAACAGGTGATAAGTTGATTCTGGCCCTTGCTCTCCAGCAACACCATGTCCACAATTGGACCAATATTTGTGATTTGCTCCAGTACAGTTATATAACTGTTACGTTCGGACTCCAGGTCGGGATTAAGACGTATCAGCTGGGAATCTCCAAGGAAAGCGGCCACAAACACCACACCGTTGTCCAAGTAGACAATGGACTCGGGGATAACGGTCTCGCCTATCAATATCAAGAAGAGAATCATGAAGCATGCTAAGTAAGACTCTTTCGCATGACGTGCGGGTAAGAGGGAACGGTCGGATGAGAAACCCTTCAAAAATGATCCATTAGGTTTGTGAAAGAAAGGGTCGAACTGGCAGCTAAGGTACGTTCTTAATTGAATGTTTAAGATAATCATAATGAATTTATTGATCATCAAGTAGTATTGCCGGCAAAGACAAGGGAGACTGGAATGGCCATTTCTGGGTTATTAGCCATCATCAGCCAGTCCTACCCAGACCCAAGTGCTGTCCCACCCGAGCCTCAAACTCACGACTTCTTTGTTTAGAGCCTAACGCCCTAACAAGTGAGTCACAAGGCCGCTGTCTTGCCGGTTTAGGGCCGGAGATATTGACACTCGTTGATGAACGTTCACCGACTGCTAACGGAACTCATTCGTTCCGGTGTCTTGGGCCTCATTATCGAGCCTTGACAGCAGCCGCTCAGCGGCTAGTAGCCTAGGCATATAGTTCAGATAGGTACAGAAGCAAGACAAAGTGAGACGAGCGAATTCCGCTAGCGATCGGTGGAGGTTTACCAACGAGTGTATTGAGCATCATCACGCATACCACGCAAACCACAGTCGGACAGCAAATATATAGCTAGGGGGCAAATATAATGATATCAAAAAAACTAAAAGATAGTTAATATAAGTGATTAGAAAGGGTAAATTCCACAGATGTCCTTGGTCTGATGAAGATGTCCGCTGTTTAACGTCGAATAAATGACATAGTACTTCCATTTTCCTTTACACAGTGGGCAACTTGGGAACGATGCGATTGGATCGTGTGTGTGTCGTAGCCCATAGTTGGATCAGGAATCCCCGCCGAAATACAAACTGAGAGTAGTTGGGAGACAGAGAAAAGCCGCAACCTTGACCGGCTTGAGCCAAAGGTCCGCGGGAGTGAGGTGGGTGCCTGGCCGAGAACTGCAGGCGAACAGATGACGGCAGTCATGCGGCGAGACGCCGCAGTCGGGACAGCAGTCGGGAATGGATGGGTCGAGCCGGTGCTGGTACTGACGAAGGAGCATACAGTAGCCACTGCGTAGCTGCGCCAGAGTACAGCGAGTGACCCTCGGGAGATGTCGTTCCGAGGCCGCGATCGGAGGTGGATAGCCACTTAAAAGGACCGGGGGACGGTAACCTCGTTTCTCCTCGACAACGAAT
>JAYGXS010000001.1:102617639-102634782 GCA_036362985.1 Ligula intestinalis | reverse complement strand
TTGATAGCTCTGCCACCAAGACAGGCTTCCAGCGTCTCCACCAGAGAGTCGTTGTCGAGGAGAAACGAGGTTACCGTCCCCCGGTCCTTTTGGGTGGCTATCCGCCTCCGATCGCGGCCTCGGAACGACATCTCCCGAGGGTTACTCGCTGTACTCTGGCGCAGCTACGCAGTGGTTACTGTATGCTCCTTCGGCAGTACCAGCACCGGCTCGACCCATCCATACCCGACTGCTGTCCCGACTGCGGCGTCTCGCCGCATGACTGTCGTCATCTGTTCGCCTGCAGTTCTCGGCCAGGCACCCTCCTCACTCCCACGGACCTGTGGCTCAAGCCGGTCGAGGTCGCGGCTTTTCTCCGTCTCCCAACTACTCCCAGTTTGGATTCCGGCGGGGATTCCTGATCCAACTATGGGCTACGACACACACACACACTATCTGTATGAGTGCAACACAGAGCCACCCAGTGTAGAGGAAGTTGTCTCCATTCTCTTGAGGCTACGCAACAACAAGGCACCTGGTGAGGATGACCTCCCGCCGGAGCTCTTTAAATGTGCACCCAAGGTTATTGGGCCCTGGCTACAACAAATATTTGCCAAGATATGGGACAGCGAAGGTGTGCCCTCTAACTGGAGAAAAGCAGTGATCCTCCCCTTGTTTAAAAAAGGCGACAGACGAGCGTGCAGAAATTACAGAGGCTTTAGCCTTATCGATGTAGCGGCGAAAACATTCACGTCTCTTCTTCTCAAACGTTTCTAAACTGCGAGAGACCAGCGCAACCGCCCAAACCAGAGTGGATTTCGACCAGTTCGTGGCTGCACCGACCAGATCTTCAATCTCCGCCGTGTACTGGAACTGAGATGGGGTCACCAAAAACCCACTGGTCTATGCTTCATCGACTTTGCTGCCGCATTTGACTCTGTTGATCGCAGTTCGTTGTGGAACATAATGAGGACGGACGTCCTACCACCTAAGCTTCTAAATCTCATGCAGGCATACTATCGTGGCACTTCCACACGGGTGAGGACGCAGAACGGTGACACGGAAGCCTTTAGCGTCAGGACGGGCGTCCGCTAAGGCTGTGCCCTTTCACCAACCCTGTTCAACTATGCGGTGGACTGGATCATGACCAAAGCACTGGATGACTTCCCGGGAGTGCAGTTTGATCGCTCAAAATGGGTGACTGACTTGGCGTATGCTGATGACGTCGTCCTCTTTGGCGACAACTGTATTGCAGTTCAGCAGGCGTTGGACAAAGTCAATGAGCGCACCCGATCCATCGGATTACGCCTAAACGCGACTAAGACCCAAGTCATGCTCTCCTGTGTACCCCCTACATCTGTCACTCCTATTGTTCTCGACGGCGCTCCTCTCGAAGTGGTCGACTCGTTTAGATACTTAGGCTCTTTGGTCACGGAAACGGGTCAAGGTGTCGACGAGGTTGTATCACGCGTCAACCGTGCCCGATCTGCCTTCTACCGTCTGTGCGCTCCTCTATGGAATAGAAGTGAAATATCACTACGCACAAAGTCCCGTGTTTACCAAGCAGTGGTTCGATCTATCCTGCTCTATGGCGGAGAGACATGGCCTATGCGTGTTGAGGACATGAGGCGCCGTGAGGTGTTTGACAATGACTGCCTACGCCGCATCCTTCGTCACCGACGCGTTGACCGAATTCGCTGCTCCTATCTCCACCGACGCTCTCCCTCCACTCTTGCTTCAGAGACGACTTCGGTGGTTCGGGCATGCATCCTGGCGTGATGATGGTGAGCTGATTCGTGACCTGCTTGTGGCGACGCCTCCCCCCACCTGGCACAAACGTCGCGACGGGCAGCTGAAAACTTGGACAGCAACGGTCACGCAGGATCTGTCGTCCGTTTCCGGCCCATGCGTCTACGGCCTACGCCAGTGGAACCGTGAATGGATGGTGCTCTCGTGTGAACAGGCGCAAGATCGACGCGCCTGGACAGCTGTGATTCATGATGCAGTCAACGTCAAAACTGATGCCAGCTCGACCCGCCCGAGGTGAATGCCGTTACAAGTACAAGTACAAGTAAGTAAGAATTGAGGCTACCGACTAGTTTTCTGAATGCCGTGATATTTATATCGTCACTGTAGTCCCCGGGGATGGGGTAATAACCCTGGCTACCCACAGATTCGGGACAAGACAAGTGGGTGACACCCTTCCTTGCAACGCTAGCAACTGCTAGACTACGCTCCTTTTAAAAAACGCGCCCAACGACGGTGACCTAGACACCGTTTGTTACAGATGGCTGGAAGTTTTTTCATTTCCGGGATGAGGCTTCAACTGCAATCCCATACACGAGCATAACGTAAGCAGACGCCGGCTTAGGTAAATGTGGTATTATTGGATATGACTGGCACCCACTGAATTTTAAAGTTCGCAAGAACCTTTAACAGGAGAGTATGTGAGATCAGGGGGCAAATGACAATCTCAGGAAAGAATGGAGGAAGCTGCGTAAAGAAATCTATATCACTGCTTTTAAAACCGTTATTCACATGTTGTCAGCACCAGGATTGATTTGATGATGGCGAAAAGAACTGACGCCTATTAGCCGACAAAAACAGTACATCTAGAGAGAGACTGGCTCCAGATACATAACATGGGTTTCAGTGTTGCTCGATAATTACTCCCAAGCTTGAACAATCACCAGGATGATAAAGCCTTTCAGAAACACAAAGTAGATTTAGAAACGCTGAAGAACAAATGATTTTAAATTGCAAAGAAAGTGTCAGGAAATGATTAACACCCCTGTTAATCTAACAGAAAACAGGGAAGAATCATAGAAAACCAGGTTAAATGCGGGTGTCGTGAGCAGTCCGCCCAGAGTAAATAACTACAAGACCGCGTGGTGACGCGCGTAACAGATAAAGCGTCGGTTTCAGAAACATTTGCGTTAAGACGTCGAGTGAACCAGGACTGCTTATTCGCTCCCGCTGTTTTCAAACTCGCAGGAGTGGGATAAGTGCCACCTACCACATCAAAAAACATCACGACCACCGCCAGCATCACTCATGCGGAAAATTCTCTCGCCATCTTCTCTATAAATTCTCCCACCCTCTGCACAACCAATGTATATTCAGTCCAACCTGCCCCGATTCAGACCGCGCTTCTGAATCGAGTATAGATTTAGTCGGTTATTTGTGGATCTATCACAGCGAACCAACGAACCAGTGCCAGGAACACTGTCATAAATGCCAGTCTTCCATGTTACCTGTCCGTACTGTCTTTGGACAATCGACTTAACATAGGCTTATTCACTCACATGCGTTTGCAAGAAATTTTGCAGTTGAGTAACACGGTCCAGGTTTCATGGCAAAACTTCGCCATTTGTATGCACGATAACCACGACAGCCTCACATAACGCTCGCGCGAAAAGTATGCAGTGAAGTTCGCAACCGTCAGTTTGGCGGGTAAGAAGTGGTGTGAGAATACGCATATATCGCTCATGTGATAATCGGGACATTCGGTGCAACCGGGTAAACGAGTCATGCACGACACACGTAGATTTGCTATTTAGCTTTTTCAACCACGTCGCCAATCTTAATATTTGTCCTTTTGACTGAGGCAAGCCAGTATAACATTGAAAAGAGAAGACAGTACAAAAATATAGTAAAATTATAACGTCAGCTACATCACAGTGTGGAACCTAAAACCCACGAGTACTAAGCCCTTAATTCCTCGGAAAAATGAGGCTACAGGGCAAAGTGACGGAAAAGGTAGGCAGAAAATTAGAGGTATAGACGACCTATTATCGTGACACACATTCCCATGAGAATGAGCGCAAAAGGATGATTGGCAAGAGCTTGTAGTAGAGAATGGTGCAAACAGTGCAAAACCAGTAAATCTTTAAAGATATTCCGTGCAACTAAATGTCGCCACTAATTTTGGTGACATACGTACAGTAGGTAAATAAGTAAGACTGCAAATTAAGATTACGGCCAGCCACTTGATTTAAAAAAAAGTACGGTAGCACAAATCGCTCAAATAATTTGTTCATTGACAAAGAGAGAAATAAATGAGCATACCCGTTAAGGCCCTTACTACGGCCATAGACCTTTGATTTGTCACATGGTAAAACTGCGACATTTCAACGGCAAATCAAACAGCCCGCCAAAAGGTAAGGTCCTGGTACCTAAACTTTTTAGTTTATGGTCAAGGTTTAAAGTTCGCCGCTGGCTAGCTGACTATTCCGGATCTACGAATTCTCAATCAAATTCAGAAGCCTTACACCTCACTAGTAAAGGAGCTATCCAGACCCTCGATCCAATCAAAGCATGATATGCTTTGGGGAAATCATCACCTAAGCAATTGGGGATATTGTAGTATTACAGCCCTCACTTTAGCCCCCTTATTACGGAAAGAAGGCTTTCGCAACTGAGCTCCCTATTCATATACAAAAATCGCAAAATAGTTCAACCCTAACAATGGTATATAATACAAATGTAAGCTTTACATCAGCGATAAATGTGAGCCAGATGCAGACTGCTGCTGGTGACACTCTGTTCATTATATCTGTCACAGTTTCTCAGCAAATGAGAAGTAAGTCTAAGTTTAAACGTGTCAATAGTATCTGAGAGGAACATCTCGTCAGGGAGTCCGTTTTATGCTCCAATGACCCTCTGAGAGAAGGCGTTACGTCGAGCGGCCACATGGGCCGGCTTACTCTGCAGTTTAAAGGGATGACCCCGCAGATAATCCGCTCGAGCCAATTCAAGGATTTCATCAAAATCTATGGTGCGCTCATGTCTTCTGACAAGCTGGTGGGTTTGAATGAGGTCAGAGTGGAGTAGCTTTTAATTGAGAGGAAATCGATTAAGTTCGTTCAATCTGTCTTCTTAGGGCAGAGGACCAATATTCTTGACAATCTTTGCAGCCCTCACTTGCACTCCTTCCAGGTGCAGATAATCCTTCTTAAGTCATGGACGCCAGGCCTAGCCAGCATACTCCAAATGAGGCCAAGCAATTGTTCCGTACGTTTTTCTGAAGAGTTTTTTTTTGATGTGGACGAATTCTCGTCTAATCGCAAACAGCACATGTGTCACACGGTAAGCTGCATTTAGACACTATAAAGATAGTTTGAGCGAGTATTTTATTAAAAAACTGAGGTCGTTTTTGTCAACATTTGAAAGGAATATCCTATCGAGGAGGTACTGGAAGAAATCATCTTCCTCATAGGTCCTTCTATTACGCAGCCTTAAAATCACACACTAACGTTGAAGTATGAGAGCCAGTGAGCAGACCAGTTGCGAGGTCGATTGAGATTCTCTTGAAATCCTTACCTATCAGCGTCAGACCTGCTGACGCTCCAGACATCAGCAAACATGATGACGCTGCAGCCCAGGTCATCGACATCGTTGTTGAAGAGCAGTGGCCTTCGGGGACGCCACTTAGAGCAGATGTGGGATTGATTTCGAGTCACCAATGCACACACTTCCCGATCACCCTGCAAGAAAATCAGTGAGCCGTCCCAGCAGGTTTCCTCTTATTCCATGTTTTTGATGATTTATATATTAGACTTTTATGTGGGACGCTATCGAACGCCTCATTGAAATCCATATAGATGACGTCAACCTTACCATCTTCATCCAGTACGCGAATCCACTGCTCACTCGAGAGCAATAGGCTGGAAAGACAAGAGTAGTTCTGTCTGAAGCCGTGTTGGAGCCCTGACAGTAAGCTGTTCTGCTCCAGGAACTGCGTTCTTTGGTTTCTTACCCCCTCAAACTTCATCCACTCCTCCAGATTTGAGTTCGGCATCCTTCCTCCACATGTCCGTGAACCTTCTTAAATCAGGGAAATAAGCAGTGTCAATGCTACGGACTCACTTCGTTGTCCATAAAAATTTTTTGACACATGCGTATGGTTTATCGGATTGTGTGGAATTAACTGATAGAACTATGAGCTCATACTGTCGTTTACTTCAGACGGTGTCTTTACTCAGGTGCGATATAGGGAAATGACGAGGCCCTCCGGGCCTAAAAAATAAAATTTATTTATTATGTTTTATTTATTAGAGTATCGAGAATAAAGTGCCAATATGCAGTTGCTCACCATTTCAGCTACGTTACAATACCAAGAGAGGGCTATAAATATGCGTTTGGTGCTGGGTATGGTCGTAAAGTAAGCCAGCATCTGTAGGCATATCAGCTACTTTGTATCGTTTTTTTCGTATGGTGGGCTTTGGTTTACGTTGATTTAACGCTAGGATTCCAATCGATTACACAGAAGTTGCTGGTCGACAGGGCATTTTTTCAGTAAATTTTATCTCGCAAGCAAGGTACGAGTGGCATAAGGTCGGTTTACCGGAAAAACCGCGTTAATTTGTGTGAGATTAGAATTGTTTTTAATGCGAAACAGAAAACATATACCAGCCTCGATTCTTCTCACCCAAAGAAATGTAATGCTTGCTAACTGACATCTTTCTGTATAAGAAATACTAGACACAGAAAAAGAAAATATTTTACGAGTGAAAGCTCAATGAACCTTTTCAATCTTTCTACGGTCAGCCGCGTTCATAGGAGCAAAGGTGGACGGCAGTATTCTTCGATAGAGAAGACATACATGTCTCATAGTTTTAACTTTATTTCTGGAAGGAAAAAAATATGCGATATAAACCCACTGATCTATGCGGCCTTAACAGAAATTCGATCTTCATGAGGCAATAATGCAAGCTTAGTCGTGTAAGTTAGACCCAACTCCTCTATCGTAGATCCTTCTAACAATGGACTATTTTGCAAGATAATGGGTCCAGAAAGCTTTCCGGGACCAAAACACATGAAACGACATTTGGATGGAGAAAACTTCATCAGCCATGTGGCACTCCATTGTGAGAGGGTGTGCAAGTCTGCGTTGACTTTATCAACGCAACTACTAGCCGTGTCCTTAGAAAATGAGCAAATATGCTTTAAGCTACCTGCATAAATAACATTTTCCGAATTATTTAGCACTGCTGGATGAGGGGGGTATAGACGGAAGAAGTTTCTGTGCTTTCTGACAGCAAATTGAAGGTATTTTTGCATCTGTCTACTTGCCTTCGGCAAATCTAACAGTTCGAAGCGTCAAAATCGAAACGCCGGAGATGAATTGATCGTTTGTACTCCTCTGAGAAGACACTATCAGTTTCTCAGCGTCTCTTCTACGGTGTATTAGAGAGTTCCGATTATCAGCTTTTCCGATTGTTCATCCTTGGCGTCCACAAAATAATGTTGAAACAAAAACTGTTAAATGAAAAATGATCATGTGTATGACTTAGAGTCCTATATAATCCGGCTACTAAAGTCATTTATAGAAAGCACCTGTAAAGGTAGCTCTCATAGAAGAGGGTGAATGCGAGACTAGTGATTGTTCTTTAATAATGCTGCAGCGCTTTGCACTTGGTCCGTAGTTTTAGTGTCTAATCATTTGACTGAGGTGTATTTAGTATAATAAGACGTAAAACGTAAGGGTTGTGGGTTCTTCTGTGTATAGAAGTCACAAGTTATATCTAAAAAGACTGTTGCCATTGCCAAAACCAAACTCTGTACTTACGGTGTCAAGCAGCGTCAGGTTGGATGTTTTTGTTCTCTGCCTCGATATGCGCTTCCAACTTTCTTACAGATTGCTGCTTCCCCAGTGGTGTATGCCACTTCGTTGAAGGGCTGGTCACCTTATTTCTAAGTATTGTGCTTTGTATTCTCTTAGTCATGGTGCGTTAAATTGGACTGAAGACGGTGTAACTGCACATGCGGTCGAACTGAATTGAGTGAATTGGTTGGGTTTATCATGGCTAGCATGAGGGAAAATAGACCTTTTCGTTGGTTGTCGTGGTGGCATAGTAGGTAATTTTTATCATTTACGGAAGATGGACAGGGTGCTCTACGTAAACGTGATAGGTCACTCCATTTGCATCTTGCAGGAGATGGCTGCCGCACTGGGCTCTAACCTGACATCCAACTATCATCTGCGGCTCCCCGAATCTACGCTCTGTCTCGTGGTAGCATTAAGTTTACCACTTCGATCGGCGAGTTAAGCTGTATTCAGGTTTTGGTTGTGTGCGTCCTCATGTTCTCTGTCCAATTATGTCCACCCATGCCTTAGAAAGTCCTATAGAAGCAGTGCATACCACCTCATATGAGACACATGCTATTTCATGTCGCTCTCCGTGGAAAAATGCCGTGATCCATATTGAAATTTGCTGGCCGTTTGGGTCGTCTAATCAACCCTATATAGTGCTAGTAATATTTAATCCTCAGGTCTGAGAGAAAGCTTGTAAGGGTTCGTTAAACCATTACTAGACCCATTTCATCTGCAAATTGACCGTGGCATGTAGATGTACAACCCGCAGTGGAAACAAACAAACAAACAACGATCACCTGCATCGCTATCCTCTTCCTCCTCCCAACATGACACCAGAGTGATTCTGATTGCAATATTGGCCTACAATATTCGTTCTCTTTTAGATAATTCTCAATGCAACTGACCCAAATAGAGAGCAGCTTTAGTTTTTGCTTATGGGCCAATAAATAAGGAAAAAGTCTGGATTCAGCGAGACCCGAATTACGCAAGAAGGTAAACAGGGCAAGAGTCCTGATGACACTGATCTACTGGGACAATGTACGCCAACAAAGTAAGAGACTCACTCTTTCATCACAAGGACTCTCAGAGAAAACTGAAACGCTCAATTGCCCCAAGTCAGCATCCACAACTTACTGTTCGCAGGTGATCAACACTCAATGCAATGACGGAAGTGCCATGCCAAGGAGCAAATACTTCTGCCTCTCCGTCTGTACCATCTTTGGACCGACCATAGACACAGGGAATGCGATAATTATGCATAAATTAGTGCCAAACATTGACAGATAATCTTATATACACGTCAATGGATCTCATATCTGAACTCTGGACAGCCTCACATACCTAGGAGGCAAAATTGCCAGTTTACAGGCAATTGTAAAGAGTTGGTTATGCACCTCTTGGGCACCTTCCAAAACCTCGAAGACTGGAAAAAACCTAAAACAAACTCCCTATGTTGCAACCAGTATTGATTTTTTTCAATTTTGGGTTTTTTCAATACTGGGCGAGAAAGGGAGATTGTTTCAAGTGAAAAAACCTGACTTCAAAGGTATGATACAAATGGAATATATGTACAGGGGTAAGCTGAGTTGACGAATCAACAGGAGAAATGTTGCATATCGTTTAAGGACATAAGTTCGAAACGGAGAGGGTTAGCACAAGAGCACAGTGTTCTCAGTCTTCCTTCAATGGTTGTCGGCAAAAATTGTGCGCTATCGGCTGAAGTGTTAGCAGACTGCGGGCTGCTGTGCAGCAACATTATCTTCAGCATGAAGCCTGGCGGGGTTCAAAGTCCATGAACGCCATCAAAGTTAAAAGAGATTCCACCGAGTCAGCACCAAAAATTCGTGAAAGTTGTCCTGAATGTAGAATACTAGTTATAGCTGTCTTAAACATAGGGTAGCTTTGCTGGGCTTTAATACTTCTGGGCAGCTGATTCCAGATTGATATGGCGTTTACTGAAAAAAAATTGCCGGTACTAAACTGTACGTGCCATAGGAAGAAACAAAAACTGCTCGATGACTGGCGCGTCGAGAGTGCTCAAGCTGCCTAATTGCAATGAGAGGATTAAAGGTTTGACCATTCAAAAGTTTAAACAGTAAAAATAGACCCTTCTCTAATCTGCGAAGCCACAGGGGATCCAGATTTGTAAGTTCGCACCTTTGTTAGTAGGCTAAGGTACGGTGTTCTGTAGTGAAAACTCGTCTAGTGAAGAAGTGCTGCACCGATTCTATTTTCTTCCGTTCACTAGTGCGCAGAGGACTGAATAGGGGCCAGCAGTATTCAAGACTAGGTCTCACGTACATATTATAAAGGCTAGTTCTAACCTGGATAGTCTTAAAATTTCTAAGGATAAATCCGGTGGTTCGGCGTGCTTTCGAGACAACAAGGCACAGTGCTCTGACAAATTGAGACTATTAGAGTAGGATATGCCCAACTCCTTGATAACTCCTGGGAAATTTAGTTCATGGCCGTCAATGCTTAATTCCGGTTGATGATCCTCACCAACAACCATAACGGTACGTTTGTGCCATGAAAGGTTTTGGCGCCATGTGCAACACCAGTGGGCGAAGGCCTGAAGATCCTTTTCTATCAGCTCGAGCACGATGTTGCGATCTGCCGGTTTATATCGATAAGCGACTTTTAAATCATCAGCGTACATGAAGGGTCTACCATACTGAAAGCAATCTGAAACGCCGTTGACAAACAGGCAAAATACGAGCGGACCCAGTACACTACCCTGTATAACTCCACTCCTCACATGCGTGGGGTTGGAGATAACATTGGAAATTTTTACTCGTTGTGTGCGAGCATCCAAATAGGAAGATATGAAGTCCAGAGGCTTGCTACCTATGCCGAAGGAGGCCAGTTTAAGAAGGAGGGTGTTATGATCGACCCGATCACAGGCCTTAGTAAAATCAAAATAGACGCTATAAATGGCAAAACCACTGTCTCTAGATTGCAGCACATAATCAAAGAACTAAAGCCGGCAGGTGTCACAAGATCGTTTCTCGAGAAAGCCATTATGAGCTGTATTGAGCAGGTTGTTCTCTGTCAAGGGACGCATAATCTTTTCCTTGATCAAGGTTTCCAAGATCTTCGAGGCTGCGGGAAGTGCATTTATTGACCTAAAGTTGTCAAATGACGTTGATCGGCCATGCTTGCGAATAGGCATTATGTGCGATTCATTCCACAACAAAGGAAAGGTTTCGCTCTCAAGAGCAAGATTAAATACCTTACAAAGAATAGACGGAAATATATCATTCCCTTCAGCTTTTAGAAGGCTAACTGCGATGCCATCTGGTCCTGGACTATAAGATTGACGATAACGACGAATGGCAACAGTCACGTCCCAGAGGGTAAAACTTATGGTTTCGAGTACGGGACCCATCCAAGCCCGGATAGCCGGAGGTGCATTGAACGAGCTTTCACTTACCGTTTTGGATAGGCACGCATTGAAGCTATCGGCGGTCAACTTAGCGTCAGCTATGGGTTTCGTAACGCTACTTGAAGTATAGAGTGTTGCGTTTTCCTCTGCGCTTTGACTGTGCGTGAAAAGAGTTTCGCAACATTAAGGGAAGGATTTTCAGCGAAGTGGGCCTCATCGGCTATCTGCTTTTCTTCGGAGAGCTTCTTAGCCTGCTCAAAGATCAGTGTGATCAAGGGCAGAACGGAAGTGTCGTTCTGCCGATGCAAACGACGAGAGAGTTTACACAGCCTACGATGGAAAGACAGAGGAAGATACAATTCATCCTTGACATGTATTACTTTCTTACGGGGGACAAAGTGGAGGATGAGTGATCTAGCACTTTGTACAGTGCATCGGTACAAACATTTACATTTAAACATTGGAAAAATTCAGACCAGTCGATAGCATTTAGATGTGACAGTAGGTCCGCCGTGTTTGCTGATCGAAAGTCATGATAAAAACTATACTTTTTGGAAAATGTTTCATCCGCCTCCAGTTCTGGTTCACTAACAACTGTGAGATGGTCTGAACTCCCAAGTGCGTCTAAGGATGACACTGAAATTGGTTCGCCTACAAAAACCTAGGTCGAGTTTTTTTGCTCCTCGAGTTGGAAAATCGACTACCT
The DNA here is from genome assembly GCA_036362985.1 of Ligula intestinalis. Taxonomy (NCBI): domain Eukaryota; kingdom Metazoa; phylum Platyhelminthes; class Cestoda; order Diphyllobothriidea; family Diphyllobothriidae; genus Ligula; species Ligula intestinalis. The sequence continues at coordinate 102,623,115 of JAYGXS010000001.1, read as the reverse complement.
GGTCCCACATGCCAATATCTACTGCCTCAAGTAAGTTCTCAAACTTTTAAGGACCGGATTCTGGAACCCATTGCATGTCAGGAAGGTTAAAATCACCTGCAATCAAGCAATACTTAAGATTCAAGTCAGCTGCGGCATGAAATGCCTGCGAGAGACAAAGATCGTAGACAACATTTACATTAAGTGGGCGATAAACACAGCCAACAAGTAAGGAGTAGTTGTTCCTTAGAACAACTCGTAGCCAGCACCTCTCCTCCACCGCCGTGAATTGTGGATAGTCCAACGGGAGAAATGCAAGTGGCTGCTTAATATAGATGCAGCTTCCTCCGCCACGGCCATTGTTTCGATCGTTCCGAACGCATGCATAGCCTAGAACAGAGAGTTCAGAGTCAGCTATCCAGGCCGATGCCCGTACCCCAGTTACCATAACAATGTCTAAGTGGTTGACGAAAACCAGAGTCTGAAGCAAAGTCATTTTATTTATCAGTGATCTGGCATTTAAAACTAACAATTTAAGAGGGCGTGTCTTAGGTTTCGGTGGCGGGAGAGCTAGGCCGCCACTGTTACCGGCTTCGACCAGCGAGATGTCCTTTTGACCTGAACTATTTGTCCCTCTCTTATTTTGAGATTTGTCTCGCCATTGGTTCTCCGTTTCTCCAGCTCTATTATTAGCTGTCTCATTTTTCTCCGCTCTTTCAACTTGTAATCCGGCTGAAAAAAAACTTGCGAATACAGACTCCGTAAGGATGGTTTGCGCTCTAGCAACAGTTTCGCCTGTGCTTCAGTTTCTAAAACGTTTTTAAGAGGACGTTGCCGAGAAATTGATTCTGGAGCTGTTGGAGCCTTCCCTATTCCAAATGCCATAAGAATGCGGAAAGACTGGCCTGGTTTTATCAACGGGGCATATGTTGCGAGCTGACGTGTTTCGGCCGAGGGAGCACTTGTATCCGGTACACTCGGTTCTGATGTACTGGCTATTGGGTAAGCTGAGTGCAAACCCGTGAACCGTTTGGCCTTTTTAGACTAATGCCTCTTTTGCGTTATTATCTTGTCAACCTCTTGGTCATCGCCTTCTTGTGCAGAGTCGAGCAACAATGTGGTACTATGATACAAATCCCGATAATTGCTAGTGTTGCTTAAGCCGAGTGACGATGGTGTAGCCCGTGGGCTTGAGACATGGTCTGATATGCAGGTTTCAGGTGTGTCGTCAGACATGTCCAAATCCAAGTCCATATCAGTGTCAACTCGTTCTTGTATAGTTGTTGACGATGTTGAGATAATCAACGAAGAGGTCCATCAGACCTCCAAAGTCAGTCTAGCACTCGACCGGCTATAGCCTTTGATCTGGAATCGCCGCAGCCTTCACTTCAATTAACATTTCAAAATGTTCAGGACCGTAGTTCTCGCAATTCTAAACTACGAGGCGGTTCATAAAAACACCTATGGTAAACAAGCGTGGAGGTTGAAACATTTACACCTCATCTGTCTCTGGGGAATTCTAAAGTTACAGGGGCAGGTTAAGATGCTCGAAACTGAAAACTTGCAAGTGAAAACATCTTGCAAAGCAGGTAAGTGTGTTGGAACACTCATACCACAGGAACAGACTGCAATGGCCGTACACCAGACGCCTGTTGCAGCGTAGCGTCTCTCGTATGTACTTGCTTACGCTGACTAGTGGCAGCCAGATTATCGGTAAATAACGGCTACTTAAACCGGCCAATAAAATCAAGTCGCTGTGCCCAACCGCCTTTACGGACACGGCTCTCGTGGCATCAGACGTGTGCTCAAAGTTGACTGTCAATTAATTCCAACCTTTCTCCATCTTTCTGCACAGCATACAATTTTCAACTAGCATCCAAATACTTTTCTTTCTTAATTCAAATTAGAAGTGAATTTTTGGGTCTGGTGCCCCAGCTCGTCTTCGGACTAACAGGAAATATGCAAAGAAAAACTTAAATTTAAAACATGCGGAAAAATCAATACTTATACGGCACCAGACTCGAAAATTTACCAATTAAATTTAAGTTTTATCCCAAAGAACATCGGCTTTTTCAAATTAAAATTTCTTGGGATTCGTTTTTTCCCATTTATATGACTTCCTCTTTCTAATCGGGATGGAGCCCGACGGTTGAAGTCTCCCTGTATTTTGAGTTGATGTAACAGAATGATGAGCGCCTATTCAAGCGACTCATTTACGGTGACGTTACTACGAATGCTCATTGACAAGGAAAGCAAAAATTTCTTTAGAAGGACACCCTACGGATTTCTTCGGGATCTTAATTTTCCTATCACGATGGGTGTAATGCAAGAGAAGGCAAACTGAATTTCTAGAAACAACCATAGGACTGCAGAAACAATGGATCGCTACCTCATCACCCATCGCCTATTTAATGGAGTTCTGGACGTTCTCGACTGCTCCGGCTAATGACGTGCCAATCGTGGAGGGCGTTATGGGACATTCTGGTCCATGAGTTGCCACACATTGATTGGTCGTTTCTCACGCTGGAATGCCCTCGCGGATACATCCGCAGTTGCTCGCACTCCCCACGTTAGTTTACTCCCCGGTTCGGACAGTGGCTTAGGTTTGAGAATGGGAACAGAGAGTTAGGTCGCTATAAACAATCTCCCACACTTGAAGCTATAACGCTGCGTCAAACGTAGTGGCTTGGAAGATCACCAATTGACGGGATAACTCGAAATTCGGAGTCAATGCAGTGTGTTTTTGTGTGGATTGGCTGACTGGCAGACTGAGAGTCAGGCTATAATGTTTTCTTCTTAATGTTACCTTTAAAGGCACTCCCACTTTGTGGGATCCGAGGCAGGTTATTTTGTACAAATGCTGGTCAAGTGTAGGCTGGGACCAGATACCGTAGTCGCCGGTTATTAAGTCCACGGTTAATAGGCCCAACCGCTTATTAAGCCCAATTTGGTCTGGGCCCGAGGTGGGCTTAATATCCGGCGGCTACTATATAGTGCGATGTGAGTTGGTGCTACGCAGGTCTAGACCAAGTGATCTTGGGACCCCAGCTGCTGGCCTTACCATCTCGTTGTGTTAGAATCTTAGTTACCTGTAGGCCGTGACCAGATGGTGTATAATGGAATGTGTGATACAGAACTCCAGGCTGCGTGAGCTGAGATTCATGAGCGTTTCCATGGGGTGTTGGTGGCATGAGTAGGTGCAGACTCAGGTACCAGCACTCTCCCTCCGCGAATGCTGCAGTTGCATGCCGGCTCTGACTGTGCCAGCCACATGCGCCCGATCCCGCTTCCGGTTTTCGTGACTCAGTGTTGAAACCAGGTTCGGGTGGGTGGGAAGAGAGAGGGCTGTAGATGAAACAAATCTATCGCTTGAAAATAATGAACGCGTAAGTCATCGTTTCTGCACCATCAGGCTGTTGAGCACTCGGTGGATATCGTCAGATGCGACGGTTGAACTGTCGTGTGTTTGGGGGTATGTGTGTGTGTCTCGGCCTGCCTGCGTTCTCCCCTCGCCTCCTCTTCCTATCTTCCTCTTTCCCTTTTTCTATTTTTCCCTTTCATCCTTTCCCCTCCTCCTTCTTCCTCTTTTTCTTCTACTCCATCTTCCTTCTACTCCTCTTCTTCTTCATCTTCTTCTTTTCTTTTTTCGTCTTCTGCACGTCCACAACTGCAAAGTTCACCAATTGCCTCTTGCTCTCATTTCAGCCTCGCCCACGGACGCCGAACGTCAACGGAGCATGGGTAGTGCCTTTCAGTCGTTGACTGACTGGTTAACTCCCTCAGGAGGGTGTTGGCCCAGGCTGCATGCAGAGCTGCTCTCACCCTTCTGAGATCCAATGGTCTGTATGCACATGCAATGCCAGTCTTCAGCCAACCACGGTCCCTGCGGCCTAGAAGGCGCTGGTGCTTTCTCTCACTTCTGATTCCCTGTTGGTGACTGCGCTCGCGCTCCCACTGGGTTTCAGACCCGACTGCGGGTGCCCGAAAAGCTAGGCGGTCACTAAGCGGTGGGGGAGCGAGTGAGGTCGACCTCGGCGTTTTTCTCCCCTCACTATAATAAATCTGAATGCGTCTGAATCTATCACGGTGCGCTAAAAGCCGTGGCTTGGAGGGTCTGCCAACTGACGGGAAAACTCGGGCCCCTACGTATCTGCTCCTACTGTACGCGTGTGTCTGTGTGTGCGTACGGGAGGAGAGGGAGGACTGAGAGTCAGGCTGCAATGGCTCCCTTTTAATGTGGCCTTCATAGCGCTCCCGCGCAGCCTGGAGCATACCTAGCGAGATGGCTGTTTCAAGTGTGCGCGTGCTGAGTGTTTATCGCGCCAGCCATCTACAACCTCCCTCATCCCCGGGCTTATTGACTTTGTCTTTACACCGGAAACGGAGGTGGGAGTGGCGAGCGAGTGGGTAGATTCTGTGCAAGTCTGCCTAAACTCCTGTTGTCTCTCGCACAAGTTCTCTGCGTTGCTCCTGCTTGCTGTCGCTTACGTATTGCTTGCCCAGCTCGCCTTTGTGTCAGTTGCGGCTTGCTTCAGCGTTTGCTGCGGCTTGTTGGAGCGCGTAGTGCCCATCGTCGAAATTGACGGAAGAACTGTCGTCGTGTGTGTGTGTGTGTGTGTGTGTGTGTGTGTGTGTGTCTGGGTAGTGCCTTTCAGTCGTTGACTGACTGGTTACCCCTCTCAGGAGGGTGTTGGCCCAGGCTTCATGCAGGGCTGCTCTCACCCTTCTGAGATCCAATGGTCTGTATGCACATGCAATGCCAGTCTTCAGCCAACCACGGTCCCTGCGGCCTGGAAGGCGCTGGCAATTTCTCTCACTTCTGATTCCCTGTTGGTGACTGCGCTCGCGCTCCCACTGGGTTTCAGGCCCCACTGCGGGTGCCCGAGAAGCTAGGCGGTCACTATGCGGTGGGGGAGAGAGTGAGGTCGACCTCGGCGCGATTCTTCCCTCACTATAATAAATCTGAATGCGTCTGAATCTATCACGGTGCGCTAAAAGCCGTGGCTTGGAGGGTCTGCCAACTGACGGGAAAACTCGGACCCCCTACGTAGCTGCTCCTTCTGTACGCGTGTGTCTGTGTGTGCGTACGGGAGGAGAGGGAGGACTGAGAGTCAGGCTGCAATGGCTCCCTCTTAATGTGGCCTTTATGGCGCTCCCGCGCAGTCGGGAGCATACCTAGCGAGATGGCTGATGCAAGTGTGCGCGTGCTGAGTGTTTATCGCGCCAGCCATCTACACCCTCCCTCATCCCCGGTCTTATTGACTTTGTCTTTACACCGGATACGGAGGTGGGAGTGGCGAGCGAGTGGGTAGATTCTGCGCAAGTCTGCCTAAACTCCTGTTTTCCTTCGCGCCAGTTCTCTGCGTTGCTCCTGCTAGCTGTCGCTTTCGTGTTGCTTGCCCATCTCGCCTTTGTGTCAGTTGCGGCTTGCTTCAACGTTTGCTGTGGCCTGTTGGAGCGCGTGGTGCCCATCGTCGAAATCGACGGGGGAACTGTC
>JAYGXS010000001.1:102519902-102617539 GCA_036362985.1 Ligula intestinalis | reverse complement strand
GTGTGTGTGTGTGTGTGTGTGTGTGTGTGTGTGTGTGTGTGTGTGTGTGTGTGTGTGTGTGTGTGTGTGTGTGTGTGTGTGTGTGTGTGTGTGTGTGTGTGTGTGTGTGTGTGTGTGTGTTGTGACGACTTCTTAATCTGGCCTTTATGGCGCTCCCTCTTTGGAGCACACCTAACGAGATGTGCTGTTGGTATGCGTGCTGGTGAGTGCTTATCGCGCCAGCCACCTGCTTAATTTTGTTTGGAAGACTTTTGCTGTCTTCGTTTAGACTTGAAAGCAGAAGAGCTAATGACTCTGGGAAAGCAGTATCCAACTCCTGAATATAGTCAAACATTGGAACGCATGACCTTTGCAAACACAACAAAATTTATCTTCGTCTACCGGTAACTAGGACGCTTTTTAAGGTAGGCCTGCAACTAAAATTTCAATGGGGCTAAACACTAGATGTGCCTGCTGAAGACTCTCATATCAGTGCCCTCAAAATTAGCTCGGTAGCCTTAAAATGTTAGGTGAGCCACTCCTACGTCAAATGGTCAAACCTTGTTGTGGATTTGGTGGACTTCTAGTATTCTAAAAATTATGATGATAAGAGCTTAATGAGCTCATCTGATTGCAGCATGTGATAGGAAATTATAACTCCCCGTTCCATGCGACGAGGCTGTCAGCTGGTAGCGCAACTACAGTGCTTCACAAATTTCCCGTTCTTCAACGTGCCAGTTACTTAATCCTGAACCAACATGGCGATAATTCTGCCGGAGGCAAAGTATGAAGATTACCCTCAAGGCGGCGTTTTTCACGCTTTTGCTGCTATAATTAATCAAATACAGTCGTATAATTTCCTTTTCATATTTTCGTTATGACTCACTCTGCTCCATGTTCCAGCTTCAGTGTGCATATATAAAAGAGTATGAAAATGTACAGCATATCCTGAAATCTAAAAGTGGAGCAACGTGGCAATTTAAACGGCTGTTGCAATGCCGCTTTGTATATTTAGTGTACCATTTCATTTACAAATCCCAGATCAATCACCTTACATTTGCCGCATACAGATCAGAATTACGCAAGTATATCCAAGCTGCAAGCAGTTCATACCAGCAAACCTCTCCAAAGAGGGCTAATTAAGGTACCCGAAAAACAAGACTACGCATCCAGTACTGCAGGTGGCTTCGCGCTGGATTACAGAAAGGGTACATAACCTCAACCCACATATTAACCCTGATCTGAAATTTAACTTTAATCAGGACCCAAACTTTTACTCTTATTTCAGTGGTATCTAGCATCAGTCCACCCGTATTACAAGTGTTTACTGACGCCCTATAATTTTATCGTAAATTGCTGAGGGCATTGCAGATCAAGTGCTTGGAGCGGGACTTGTCAAATCTGCCCCTACTGTTGGCTACTAAACTTGTTGGAAGCAAAGAGAGGCGCGTTTCTGCGCGCAGTGCAAATTTCCTGTTAATAATTGGATCAGACCTTCTAGGGAAACTTAGGTGTAAGGCACAGGAGGAGCCTGCGTGAATTTTGGTAAATCTTTGCTATAACCGTCTGAATTGAACATTGTCGATTTCTATTGTAGATACTACATAGACTCCAACAGCAAATAACGCCTAATTAACAGTTACTTAATTTAATTAAGTAATATAAAAAAGTCAGAAATTGTAATCGGAGCACTTGACGTGACTTCAAGAGGGCAACGTAGCCGGCCCACCACGTGGTTTTAGCTGTCTGCTTGCGTAAGTCGTATATTTCCCCAGTTAGCATCAAAAATAATTGAAATTTATTACCATGAGCTGATAAGAGATAACCATTCATCAGGAATAAAATAAGAAGGGGTTTTAATTTTGTTCCTTCCTATGCAATTTAATAGTAATGCTTGAATTCCACTATTTAGTTTTTTTCAACTATAACATATCAATCGTTTTAAGCTAAGTTTATTAGAATGAGTGCATACGTAGGCACATCTGTTCGCAAGAAACTTGATAGGTTACCACGTTCACAGCAAACATCACAGAAGACTCCCTTACGCTAATTCCTTTTTTGAAAATGCAATGAGTAAGTTGTAAGCCCAGAGGTTTCCCATTGATAAACGTTTTCCATTCGTCAGTTTTTGCTAAAGGTACCACGTTTTGAAACAAATCCTCCAAAGTACTTTCTGCAAAACCTGCCAAAATCTCTCGACGACGCTTAAATCAATCCAGTATAAGGAACCATGTTTATTGGCCACGTTGACACGCCTTGGACACTCTATTTTCTGAAGTTTTATTTTTAGATCGATAATTTGTTCTACAAAGAATATTACTGCAACTTAAATCTGACAAAATGCATTAGTGAGATCAAGCCTTGCTCAAAAATGTAATCTTCCTTACTGAAGTAATTAAACGTTTGTTATTAATATGCAAAACAAATGTCTGCGGGTTTTAAATGGAAGGACAAACAGCAGTGATTTGAAAACTTCAGTGAGTAAGTTATCGAGAACAAACCAGCTCCTTTGATTCCTAGAAGGCATATTTATCCTAGCTAGTAAGGAAAACCACGATTATAATATAAGTCATGCTTCTAATGGTGAGTGGTACCCATAAGTTTAATGACTCCATGTAGGACACAGTCACCTCACGGGCTGCCGAATGTGTCTAGGAGGACCACGAGTAAGGTGCAGGATGAGAAATCGGGAAGACGGAGACGCGATCGCCTGACTGCTTTGATTTACCTGACTTCTCCGATCCGCACTAGAATCCACCATCAGCAGCAATGGCAGAGGAGGGTGATACTTTGCGCAAGTGTTGTCATATTCATAGGGTGTGGTTGCTAGGTTAATGCCTACGTCGGGACTGGGTGTTGAAATTGTACACAGACTACAAGCCACCGTGCGCACCAGCATAATGAAAATAAACTACTGAATTATTCCCAATGGACAATCTGGGGTGGTGTATCTTATTCCATGCCTAAGCTATCCTTTTACCTATACAGGCCAAAGTGAACACATGCTCGGATCGCGCATACATAAATACAAGCTGGCTGTACGACGAGGCGTCGAATTATCACCATTTGTAGCTCATACCTATGAAACAGGCTGAGTTCAACTTCGCGGCCGTCAAGGTACTTGCCCAAGCCGGAAACAAGACGAGCAGAGAATTCATTGAATCCTAGTACACGGACAGGAATTCAATCAACCGATGTATCGAATTGGCCCCGGCGTACAGAGCCTTGTGCAATCACGTGCAGACACGCCCAGACGTCCTTCACAGTTCATTGGCCCACATCCTCTATAATTATCCCCATTTTCGTTGCTGACACCCTGACGAACCTTGACATCACTAACATTTAATCAACGTATACCTCTGTAACTGCCCCCTTCTTCTTTCATCACCGGTTGTTGCGCCTGACGACCTGACAGTTGATTGGTGTGCAGCCACTATAATTAACCTCCTCCTTCTTATCTTTGACGATGGACTCCAGGAAGAGTTCGAAAGCTCAGGATAATAAAAAAATTGATCCGGTCCTGGACAGTCCTGCTTTTTTATCCAGTCATGCCCAAACCCAAGTGGTGCACCATCCTAGGCTCAAACTCGCGACTTTTTCGATCAGTGTCTAACGTTCTAAGCATTGAGCCATGAGCTTACCGGTTTAGATCGCATGATGTTGACCCTGGTTGATGAATGTTCACCGACCGCTTACGGACCTTTTAGTAGGATGAACTTGGGAAACGATTTGAAAATAAAATAAGCAGGGTTTTACATTCCTCAAAGGCATTTTAAAATGGATTAACTTGAGTGTAATCTAAAATCAAAATTCCTTGAACTTTAGTGGTTCAACTCACTCCTTCAAATGTGCAATGAAACGCGGGTGCAGAAAACAAAGAGGGAACTTTACGCATACGTTGCACCTGAGGGAGCTCACTTTGCGGGAGCACGTAATGGCTTCATGGATTCTTTCAACTACTTCACCAGAGGGAGGACTTCAAACGCATATCACTATGCTTGGAGTCAATCAACGCTGCGCACATCAGACTCTTAGGCCTCAATCCGATGAAATTCACAGACTCCTTGACGATTGAGACCGGCTTTAGCTATATATAAGCGCAATTTTTCACTTGATTATAAAGATACTTGTGTTTTCTATATGACAGTCTCCTTTGTCCGGACTGTGAATGTTGAAGGCCTTACTTCAGTTCATGTGATTATATTAAACCACAGGATGGTAAAAGTAAAGTTGGTCGTCCAATTTAGATACTCCTGGGCCCAGAATTCTGCCTTACGGGACAGACGGTATTAGTTTAGTTTTTATTTAACAGTTTGGTATATTAGTTTAACTTTGGTTTTAGTTAAGTTAAGCTTAATTAGTTTTGGTTATTTTAGGTTTTTTAGGTTAATTTACTTTAGTATATAGTACTTATTTAAGTATAAAAAACTAAACTAAAAACTGAACCAAACTCAAGCTAAACTAAAACTTATAAGGCTTAAAGTAACCGCGGTACTAGGAGCTAGGGGTATCTAAGGTGGGCGACCAACTTAATCGATGCCGATAGGATTTTTCCTGTGCTGTGGATTCCTTTATCTACCTACGTCTACGAGTGACCTGCCTTGAAGCAAGAATGAATTACTGTCATCCGTAAATTGCAAAGAAAGTGTGTGGGATTTGCGCGATGTCAGCAGCGGTGCTCTCTCCAGGATGGAATTGTTTTGTGGATAAGGACGCAGACATGTTTTGTTGCCAAAATACGTACGTTCCTATTTACAAATACGTCAAATTTCAGTTGTCCTTTCCTGGGCCACTGCTGGAGTACGGAGCACATTGCTTTCTTTGATCGAGCTGATGTAAGGGCAACTCACTGAACACCACTCATGTGTAATGTTTAAGTTTTAAAGACGATCACACAGCGCATTAAATTCGGACATATGGCTGACACTCCAAGTTTCCGAGACCCTAACTTCCCCTAAGGTGGATTCAGGGAAGAGTGCGACTCAGTCTATGAGGTAAATTAAAATGTTTTTGGGACTGAGAGTTTGTAAGATATTCAAAAACAGCGAGCTAAAATTAGCCGACTTACAAAAAAACAAAAGCAGCAATAACGGACAAGCCCTGGTAGGTAATGACCTATGCTGGTACTCTACGCCGTGATTTAGACATTAGCTTAATAAACGTTTACCATACAGCTTCCTGCTGAAAGTCAAGTTGGTCGCCCACCTTAGATACCCGTAAGCCCTAGTCCTGTCGGTCCTTTTATTTTTTTAAGATTTAGTTTAGATTTAGGTTCGTTTAAATTGTAGCTAATTATTTAATTGATGATTTTAATCTTCTCTTAATCTTCTTTTTAATTTGGTTAGATAACACCAATTTTAGGTAAATAAACTTAAATAAATACTATATACCAAACTAAACTAAGCTTAAATAAACAAAACTAACTAAATTACACTAAATGAAATTAATACAGTAGTTGCTGGTTATTAAGCCCACGGCTAATAAGCCCAACCGCGTATTAAGCCCAAGTCAGCTTGGAACGGAATTTTACACAGCAAAATCCGCCGGCTAATAAGCCCAGTCGCCGGCTACAAGGCTCAGTTTGCCAACAGGATAGAGTGAAATTCTCATCTCTCTGCGTGCGCAAATATTTTTTTTTGTTTCTGTTATTACGTAAAATACAGACAAACAGCATTCTTTTCTTGTACATAACCAAGCTCTACACATAATACAGTGCGTATGTAATGTATAGTGCCTATCCTGCGTTTACTAATCAAGAACTAGGACTCTGTGGTTATTGCGCCCGCCACTTATTAAGCCCAATTTGGTCTGGGCCCGAGGTGGGCTTAATAGCCGGCGACTACTGTGTACCGAATACTAAAGTAAAAACTAGGCTATGCTAATACCCCGGTCCCGCACGACAATATTCTGAGGCTAGGGGTATCTAAGTTGGGCTAACAATCCAACTTTAACCTATTTTCTTTTATTTTATATTGAATTAACGTCATAAATCAGTACTGACTAACTTTGGATAAGGTATCTACCTCATCTGCAGAAAGCGAAGAGATCTGGGCTTCCCTCTGTCAAATTATACTATGTCTGCTTATTTAATGTGTGAGCAATCATGACAGAAAATGTACCATCCAGTGTGTTTCTTTCAGTGAGTGCAAATGATTAAACACAGTCAGCAGAGTAAACGTGGTCTTTAGCTAGTTCTCCGCGTCAAGCCACTCATTCGCAGCCGTCAGAAAACTTTCCTGACCCTAGAAGATCTGCGCGCAGAGCATCAAGCCGAGTAGTGGAACTGCGCAGAGAAGACATAAGGTCAGAGTCGCAGTTGTCCCCTGCCGTTCTCACAACTCACTTACAGGGGTATACAGCGACACACAAAAATACTAGGTGAGTTCATCCGGCCATAAAAAGTTGTTTTTGCACAGAGCACGAGCGTGTGCGTTGTACAACAGGCCGCCGAGTCTTCGTCCAATCAGCACAGCAGCAGCGGCGGCAGGACAAAGACCACCAATCAGATTTCAGTCCGCGCACACTAGGGCGCAGACAGCGTCTTCCGATTCTGCGGAGCCTTCGCCGTTGTCCTTTGCGCACATTTTCCTGGATTCCGGAGGGGCTCAGAGCTTGAAACACAGGACAATCACATGCAACTGAAAGTTGACCGCCGTGTACACTCGATAGGCCTATGATTTATCGAGTTCCAAAGCTCGCGCCAGTAAACGGGGCAAACGAAAGAGCAAGACGTAAAACATCCGACTCTGAGGGTTCTACTACAGAAGAGTCAGCCAACGAAAACTATCCTGTCAAGCATAATCCTTTCCGGCTGGCACGGACCAATCTCACCACTTCCGCCGCGGAAAAGCCAAAGCTTAGTTACGAGGTCGCCAGTGACAACGAACCCTTTGAAGAGATTATTATACGCGCGGAGACCTTCTTTCCAGAACTGAAGAACATTGTTGAGACATCCGCCAACCTGTTTGAAAATTCTTTCAAGAATCCCATTGCACCAGGGCTGCCGAAAAGTCATCTGGAGGACAGAAACCCCTACCTGCCCAGAACCGCCTCCCTCTTTACCAACAACCAGTTCCGGCGACAGAAAAACCTTCGACAACAAGGGCAGCTGTCGCCTGGCTGTGCTATGCATTCGTACACCAGCCTGCAACATCAACACTCCCAGCCCCATCCCCATCCGAATCAAATGATGATGCAGTACAATGGATACTATCCCCAAGGTCCACCGCCTCCAGTCCCAATTGAAGATCCAATGCAAGGCCATGAAGTTGAAAGAACAACATACGACCGCCGAAATTTTCAAGCGGCACTGCAGCATTTTGAACAGCGTAGTCTTACCAGTCAACCTGCCTTGAAACCAGCCCCATTCTTCATGTCGCCAGAGCTGCGATTCATGGATTCAAAGCTCGCACCACCACCACCGCCACCACCGCCACCCCCACCGCCATCGCTTCCACAGCCACCGAAACCGTCAGGGGGAACGTCGCAGACAGTCATGAGAAATGTTCCGGGTTTCCTGACGGGCTGCAGCTGCGGTCCGGGCTCGGGTTGCGGAGCGCTGGCCTCTGAGGCCATGGTTCGAAGAAGTGACAACATGGTCGATGTTGAGACTATCCAGCAGTACCTGGTGGCTGAGGAACCGGGACCTGGTGGTGTTAAGAAAGTCTTCAATTTTCCCCTGGGTTCCGAGCCCGGAGACCTGACCCTGCTTCGAGCAGCTGTCAGCGCAAACAGACCGAAGGATGCCTTCATACCGGAGGAGAACGATGACATTGAGACCCAGTTGGATCACCAGTTTCAGGCTACTCGTCCGGAGATGCCAGCACCCAGACCGTCAGCCAGTGCCAGCTGGGTTCCCTTGTCGAACTTCGCAACCGGACAGACTGCTATACCTGTTCAAGCTCAAACCGCCTCCAATCCTTTTACCCCAGCCTACCCGTTCCGCAACAGGGAGAGGTCCAGAGAGCCGGACGGCCAAATGACTGGCTTTCCGTCCGCCCTGACCGCTTTAATGTATAATGGGATTGAACGACCTGCAGAGGGTTTTGGCTCCTCGAATCAGCGTCCCCAAGCCTACAACGCGCAACAGATTGCTTATCCCCAGTCGGGTTGGAACGCCGCTGCCGGTGCTGGTTTCCAACAGCAACCAACAGGTGGCTGGACACAGAACTTCGATCCCAGAACCTTCACTCACACGACCTACAGCACATCGCAGTTTAATCCGCTGAATGGGACTGATCCTATGGGTACCCCTTCAGGCAGACGGTATCAACAGTAAGACTTACTTAAAGGACCCCGTTCCATTCCACTCCGCTTATTTCTTTGCACCGTTCGCGCAATAACCGAGCTACTTTTATTTTCTGTCTATGAAAATTTAATACTTGACTTTATTGCGTCATATAAATGCAGTCTTTTGAAATTCACTAGTCTCTGCTGTGGCTTTTATTATTTTCAGTGTAATCAGCATTAATGAGAAAGTTGCAAGAAGAGAGACTCGTTTGAGTTTAACAACATGCATACTCGACTACAAAAGCAGGACTACCCTTACGGCAGAGGTCGAGAACCTTTTTGACTCGGAGAACCAAGAAAGCAAATATTTGGAAATAGATTTCAGTGAGAGCCATATATGATATTTTAAGATTGAATTCAATTAAATGTGAATATAATAGGCCCTTGGACATGTCATAGAAGAAACTGAAATCAAACAGCTCAAGTTTATAATTCAAATTTTATCTGAGAGAGCCAGATGCAATCATCAAAAGAACCTCACCTGGCTCGCGAGCCATATGTTCCGACCCCTGCCTTACGGCGAAGTATTGGCAAAAAGGCAAAGTCAACCCGAGAATATTATTTTTGTCTGTCAGCTGTCATCAACCGAGTACAAATCAAACCCACGTTTGGATTCAGCTCCGTCGAGCTTGAAGCCATGTTCCAGCCGAAATTCATTACAGATTGCTACGTCCCAGTTGACTAGTTCTCAAGTTTTCAAATGTTAGAATTCCGGCATTAGAATCATAGATAATAATGTGTTAACCGGAATGAGTTTCTCTGTTCGCTGACATTTCGGACAGCTGGGCCGGCTGTCCTTTTATCAAAGCGCCAACTGGCTTTGTCGATCAGCAATTTAAAATTGTGGCTGTACGTGTTGGCCATGGCCTGATCGATTTTTGTTGTTCGCTGTTTGGCCCTCTGCATGGATTTTTGGTATGCTGAATTTCTCACTGCCTACAAATTTCAACACCATTACGCGAGTAAAGGACGGGAAAAGGTTAAATCAAACGTAGGATTGGCAAACAAAGACATTCCCGTGACGAAACCACCGGAAGAGGGAGCAGGATTACCAGCATCCTCTACCATGGGGACGAAACACAACGTTAACTGCCCTCAATTTCTGCCAAAATCCACACGGAGGGTCAAGCAGCGAACTGAAAAAAATCAATCAGCCCCTGGCCAACACGTACGGCTTCCAACTTTAAATTACTGATCCATAAGGTCAGTTCACGCTTTGACAAAGGACAGCCAGCCCAGCTGTTCGAAACGTCAGCAAACAAACAAACTCATTCCGGTTAGCACGATATGATCTATGACTAGTTCCCGAAGTCATACACAATGTGCATGCCTTCACACTCTACAAAAACCCCTGATGCATCTTGTCATGCACTGTATATCGTCGTTGGGCATTGGTACGGTCGAAGTATACTTATTGGACCTTCCGTTAAGTTCCCCATCGGCCCCTTCAGTCTCGATAGGCTTTTAGCGATTGACGAGAGGTTGACGAAGACGATATTTCCTTAGTAGTAAACGATGGTGTTTACTCCTACTGCCTCTGGGAATAGTTTTGCCCTTTGTGTGTGCATCCAATTATAGGGGGCATATTTAGCCACATTTACTGGGATTTCTCCCACCTCGTTCACCTTACCCCAAAGAGAGAAAGAGGCGCAGGGCAACGGCAGATGGATGAGCTGGCTTGCTCAATTGGTAGAGCGTTGGCTGCGCAAAGACCTTCCCTGCCATGCGGGTTCGACTCCCGCAAAACATAGCAAGTTTTTTTTACAATTGGGGCAACTAAATTAAGCAAATCCACCAAAACCCCCTAAATCATTTTCGTTAATTTCTGGTGTTCGTACATGACGCGATGATTGCTCGTTCGTCCGCAATACAGTTGTCAATTGGCAAAATGTTAGCCCCGTTCTTGGCTTCTCGGAGTGATAACGATTAAGTAACGTGGTGTTCTGTCACTGGAATCTTTGGCGGCTTGCATCCTCCCTGCGTGACAAATTACTCTGCCTTAGAAATAGCTCAGTACTGGGCTCTCCTTCTGCCTCCATCACGCTGACCTGCGATTGCCTCTGATGATGAGTTCAAGGGAGAATCCGAAACGCCAGACCAATGAACATGAGGTTCTAATGACTGCATCTTCTTCTGAACGACGCAGCTCTCTTGTTGGGCTCATTTCCGGTGCAACTTATGAGGGAAGAACCGCGCTAACTTGATATCTGGCCTCATAGGTCGCACTTTATGCAGCATATCTAACTAGCGCTTCTTCATCCTCCTTTATTTTGCTAAAGTAGAGGCTAAATTTACTTTTCATTTCAAGGGCTCTCGGTCCTCTCCTAGAAAGAAATTAAGCATTTTTTTCAGTTTTCCCCGTCTCCAAGTGCGTTCGCGTGTACTCTGAACACAGGATTGTCAATAGGCTTCCACCTTATACACGCGCTTAATTGGCACTCAGAAACTGCTCTCTCGCCTCTTTCAATTTGCAGCGCATGCCTGTGTTTTAACTCGTATTTATTTCACGCCTATAAAAACTATCCGCGCGCTCATGACATTATCGGCGAGTGAAAGCTGCTGGTTGTAGCAGCATTGATGTGTTCAGTATTTTCTGTACCCAACAATGAGCACGCATTGAAACTGTCATAAAAAGGTTGTTTTAAAGTCATGCAATAGCGTTAGGGTGAAATGATACATATTTCCAGGCCTCGTAAGTTACGCCATTTGATCCGGTCTATTTAGGCCTTTGGTCGGCATTGCCTATGGTCTTCCTCTTCAACTTATTTTGGATGCTTGTAATGATGCCTGCAGACAATTTAGTTCTCCGTCACTGGGATTTTTGGCCACCCGTGTCCTCCCTGTGTGACAAATTACTCTACTTAAGAAATTTCTCAGTAGTGGGCTCTCCTTCTGCCTCCAACACCCTCACCTTCGATTGCCTCTGATGATGATGAGTTCGAGTAAGAATCCGAAACGCCATACCAATAGCGGTCGTGTTCCAGTGCTCGCTCATTCTTTTGAAGTTCTAAGGTAATCTGAATGGTGCAGAGATCGAAGGCACTGATCAAGGAAGCAGCAAAACCCGTATCTACGTGCTTCACATACGTCCAGCCCCTTTTCCGCCACCGTACATGAAAAAATGACTGCAAGAAAAACTATGCTCTTTATAACCTACTTTAACGTTCAGCACTTCAGAAGTAACTTTCTCCATTAGTCATTTTAGACGTTAAAATTCTGGGACCGATTCAAATACATCTACGTAACCAAAGATTCCTCAATGTATGCGTACGCTAACAACTAAATTCGAGATGGCCCTCAACAGCGCATTCTTCTATAAGTTCGTCCAAAGGGGGTCTCGATGCCCACCTTTAGGCCGTCGCAAATCCTTGAAGGCAGAAAAAGACTTAGACTGAATAGGCTTCGGTTGAGGCACCAGCAGTTGTGGTTGGAAACTGCTTCATAGTCAGGCGTTTAGAAAGAAAAGAAAGAAACTCAGAAAGATGAATTTAGCCAAATGCAATACTGCTGAACAGTATGAGCTAAAGTCTCTAACATAAATGACGGAGTTGCTTCACAGAGTACGTATCCCCAATGATTAATCTACTTAAATAAACATGCATCATGCCTAATAGTCGGTCGGTCGACGATACAGTAATAACTGGAAATAACACCGATAAATAACTAAACGCAGTAAACATTTTAGGTCCTCCACTGCCTTTATTCAGGCCAAACCTACCTCTTTTCGTGGGTCTGATAATTACTTGACTGACGGCAAACGTTCGTCGAAATGTAATTCAGGTTGCGAGAAAGAGGCTATTTGCCAACGTTTGTGGAGACACGACCTCCTTGATTAGTAAAGTGTCAAAGCCAGGACAACACGAGTGACTGCCTTTATCTCTGTGCAGACAGGAATCTCGGGTAGAAATAGAGCTGTCTCACTATATCGGGAGTGAGCTATCTGGTGCATTAACCGGTAGTGGTGGATAATTTTACAATCTGCGACGAATGTCATTTACGAAAAAAAAAACACTCCCATTCTTTTAGTTGACCCAGTTGTAAAAAACTCGCGGCATTATGCGGGATTCGAACCCTCATAGGAGGGAAGGCTTGGGCAGTCAACTTGCTGTTACTTGTTGGTGGATTGCATACAAGCGGCAAAGTTGGGCGGGTAATATCTATCCAATTGTGATTAAACTCACGGTGTGAAGCGTGGCATTCGTAGCTCAAGTGGGTAGAGCGTTGGCTTGCATAAAAGGCCTCCCTGCGATGCGGGTTCGAATCCCGCCGAATGTCGCGAGTTTTTCTCAATATTGGGTCAACTAAATTAACCAGATTTGCCAAACCTCCCTCCGGTTCTGTTGAACAAGCAGTTTCAGTTCATAAAGAAATGTATAAGGACACCGAAAATCCATGAGAAACATATATGCTAGTTTATTAGCCACCTTTTACGAGTTATATTTTCCATAGGCGGCAGAATAGAGTTCGTTCAAAAGCCCGCTTCCTAACCTGGCCGAAATATCTGGAGATTAGGTTGCAGACTAATCAATATACCAACTCTACCGAAGTATTTTTTTCGGATCAAAAGCACTATTCGGAATCTCAGTGGATATTTCAGAAGATAGGAAATGTACTGTATCATAAGGAAATACTTACGTGGCTTGTGACATTGCGATAGGCGGCAGGTTTGTCGACGCAGTGTCTTCTGCCTCCTACAATCATTATTTCTCAAGTTTGCAAATTTCAGAGTTCCGGCATATTAATCGGAGGACGTCTTTATGCTGACCGGAACGAGTTTTATTGCATGCTGATGTTATCCTTTATTACAAGAGCAGCCACCCTATTGCTCACAAACGGAGTACTATTATCACCCTAATGAATCGAACAAAAACGCATTGTTCTAACCCCGACCTCTACCAAGCCGAACTGAATTGCCCATTCACACTGTTTTCAAAAAACGCTTACTCCAAAGAGTTCGTGCGTCGATGCATGAAGTGACAAAAGTTTAAACAAAACAAAAAGGAACTAGAATGTTCCGAGGAAGCGCTCAATCTAGGAAATTGGTGAACACTTCCATTTATTAAAAACGTGTCTGAACTCGTTGAAAGACACCTGAAGAAGTATCGAATCCAAGTGGCGCACAAACCAACGCATACTCTACGAAATCAGCTTGTACACCCTAAGGATTAGGTTGACTATTTAGACAAAAAAAGAGGTCGTTTTCAAAATTCCTTGTAGCTGCTGCAATGCAGTTTATTGCGGACAAACAGGACGATCGGCCTCCACACGCTTACGTAACCATCAGTGAGCGGTAAAGGGACGATATTCGTTGTCCGAGGTCGCCATGCACACAGTAGAAACTGGACACCAATTCGCATGGGACGAAACTTTTATTGTCGGCTCTTGCCCATACAAGAAGGGTCGCGAATTTTTAGAAGCTACCAATTCCGACGAATCCTGCATTAACAGGCACGTTGAGTTGGATTCAATATACACCAACCTTAAAAGGCCTGGAAAATAGACTAACCGCAAAAGCAGGCTAATGACCACAGCTGACACAGCATTATCGATTTTTGACACGTTTAAAAATTTTAACTGCTCCTCACATCCTCACGTTTGAAGACGACCTAGCATGCTAGTGTCAAAAATTTACGAATAAAGTTTGTTACCGTTTTCCGAAGCATTTCTCCATCGAGTTTTATTGTTTTCGTTGACGTTTCAGATAGCTGGACCGCAGAAGCCGGCAGTGGCGGATAATTTTATAGTCTGGGACGAAGGCCATTTACGAAAAAACGACTCCGGTTCAGTTAAATAAGCAGTTGCGGTTCATGTGGAAATACTGACTCAAAGAACATGGTTATGTTCGACAGAAAGAGTTTTATTGTCTTCGCTGACGTGCCGGAGAGCTGGGCTGGCTCTCCTTTGTTAAACCGCCGTACAAAGTCCTGCACCATTATATGTTAAAAGCCAGAACAAAATCACTCCGAACTCGGAAAACGCAGGCGAAGATGGCCCCACGACGGACCGACCGGGAGATGAAAGAGGATTACCGAAATCCTCCGCCATGGGAACAAAGCGCAACACCAACTGTCGTCAACCAACGCCAACATCAATACAAAGGGTAAGGCGGCGAACGAGAAAAAAATTGATCAGCCTACGACCGAAAAGTACAGCCACACATTCAACTTTCTGATCGATAATGGAAGTTCACGCTTTGAAATAGGAGAACCGGTCCAGCCCTCTGGACCTTCAGCGAAGACAATAAAACGCGTTCTGTCCTCTGAGACAGCATTTATACATGAACCGTAATTGCTTATTTAACAGAACCAGAGGTGTTTTTTCGTAAAAGGCCTTCATCTCAGATTGTTTAATTGTTCACCACTGCCGGTCACTGCGGTCCAGCTCTCCGAAACGTCAACTAAAACAATAAAACTCGTTCCGGCCAGCATAAAGACGTTCTCCGATTAATATGCCGGAACTCTGACGTTTTAAAACTTGAGTAATAATGACTGTAGGACGCAGTAGACACTGCATTGACAAACCTGCCAACTATCGCAATGTCACAAGCCACATCAATATTTCTTTATGGTACAGTACATTTACTATCTTCTGAAATATCCACTGAGATTCCGAATCGTGCTTTTGATCCGAACAAATTACTTCCGTATGGTTGGTATACTGAGTAGTCTGCAGCCTATTCTCCCGATCTTTCGTGCACGTCAGGATGCGGGCTTTTGAACGAATTCTTTTCTGACGCCTACGGAAGACATACCCTATAAAAATGGTGAGTTTATATAGAGCGGTTGGATATTTCCATATCTAGAATAATCAACTACTCACAAATTTTCAGTAGTTTAAATTACCTATGATCTTCCGGTTTTATACACGCCACCCATCGCTCCAGCTGGGATATGCTGATAGCATTGAACTGCAGGGCGGTTCTTCGAAGGCAACCGCATTCCAAAATTGCTATAATTGGCAAACTAAGAAAAGTTGGCCTTTTGAACTAACCACGGGAATTATCGCTTACTTGCAATTTTTAAGTAGGGTGATTTACATAATCTGGCCACTTTTGTTCTTCTTTGAACTTTTTCACAGTTGGTTTTAATGATACCACCGGAAAATGTCACTCAGTTACCTCGCCCAATGTTTGGGCACACTCCCCCTCCATAAACGCGTTCGCCGTTGGTCGGGAGGGGGGTTAGCGATGATATTAAAGCTTATTTAGTGTCTTCTCCCAAGGTTTGAGTACGCGACCCAACTTGCCCTCGTAACTTTTTTTATTGAACAAAACAATTGGAATCTAATTTGTTCCCTTAAATGCCCTGACCGTCCCCTACCCGAAAATCAGGTGAATGTTAGCCCGCGGGGCGCGCTTCACACTTTGTCCATACGACCCCACGATATAAACTTACCAAAATGGTTACTAAACTAGCATGGATTTCCAGCGTCCTTATAAATCTTAATATCTATATTATTTGTTGATGAAGGCTCACCGATCGCAGACGAAACTCATTCGTCCCGTTCTGCCTTGCGACTCACACTCTAGCCCTACCAGCAACCACATGTAGTGAAACTGAACTGCCCTTTGTTTTACTTAGCTAAAGATGCCTTGCATAGACTAACACAACTTTTAAATAATTTTTAACAAGCACGTGCGTTTATCCACAAGCGCCTTTTGGTAAAGGAGACATATGGTCGAACACTGGAACAACATTTATTTTTGCCTGAGCTTTCGAGCTCTTACAAGAGCCCATCGTCAGAGGTGGAGAAACAGCAACAAATGTGGAGCTACTTGGGGCGTATGTACAATAACTAAAATTTTGAACGTGTAGAAAATCAATAATTGTGTATGCTGCCGACTTGCCACTGAGGGCTGTGCTAGCCAGTGCCAGTAGGCAAGACCGACAAGTTGTGTGGAAATATTTACAGAAATAGAATCGTCAACAAAACAAGTAATAGTTATGGTGGGAGGGATGAGAAATTAAAATTTTAGTTATTTTACAGACGCCCCAAGTAGCTCCACATTTGTTGCTGTTTCTCCACCTCTGACGATGGGCACTTGTAAGAGCTCGAAATCTCAGGCAAAAATAAATTTTGTTCCAGTGTTCGACCATATGTCTCCTTTACCAATAGAAATTCCTGGAATACGAGTATTCTCTCGCATTCGTGGACAAGCGCCTTTGTTCTTATTTACTAGTTCGTAACCATTTCGTATAAGCCGTAACCGTTGGGATAGTCCTATCTCAGATTCTTGGATAGAGTATATTGTGAATGAATGCAGGTGTTTCACCGATCTAGTCAAGGAACAATTAAGTTCCGCTTTGCCAAGGAGCTCGCAACGCAAACCCTCAATGACCGTCACATAGTGACAAAGGTGATATAATGAAGAAGTGGATCCGAAAAAGCAAAGAGTATATTGTATACCACATTGGTGACCCCGACGCTTCTATATTCAACACTCTACTCCGACTTTTCTCCAACCTACAAAAACGACTCCGACGTTTAATTCACTCCAGTTAACTCTACACTTTCGATTCCGACGTTCTCAACACTCTATCTCATTGGTGACTCTGATTTTTAATTGCGCTTTCAATTGCTAACAACTACTACACTGTTTCCCCCTCATTTTCTCACCGCAACGCGTGTCCGCCGATTCCTGAATACACACCTCTGATTGTTAACTAATAGACAGACTGCGTTTCTTCCCCTACCCCCATTGCTACAGTGACTAATCCTGTCTCGCCCGCACATTTTGTGACCTTTGACATCACGACTGACGGCCAGGCTGTTAGCGGCGTCCACACATTCGACTTGCTGGCTGAGCGACATAGCCCTTTGGCTGCAAACAGTCAAATCTCGTTTTGCTCTGCGGCAAATCACGAAGGTAGAGACCGAATTTCTTTATCTGGTGGCCGCATTGCCACTGGAGATTGCAATAGATCTCCGGGATATCATAGGCAGCCCGCTCACTGAGACTCCGTATACCACACTCAAGGAGGCCTTCATCTCTCGAGTATCTTTATTCACACAAAAGCGCCTTCAGCGTTTAATTTCCGAGGAGGACCTTGGTGACATGAAGCCAACCCAGCTCCTTCGGCACCTGGAGCAGCTAGCTGAGGGACAGCAGCTGGATGGCACCATGTTCAAACAACTTTTCCTCCAGCGGCTGCTTTCATCCGTGCAAGGTATTCTTGCACCCAATATTCCTTCCTCGTCAGTTCAAACGCTGGCTGAGACAGCCTACCGGATTCTCGAGTACTATCAACCACCCGTCTCGGTGAATGTTGCTACTCCAGCCATAACAACACCTTCTATCGCAGATGTCGTCCGACGCTTGGATGCCCTCACTCTCAAAGGTTCCCACCTCCGAGCCACCCGTGTTTACAACCCTCGTATTCCGTCGACTTTTCGTCGCCCAAGATCTCCCACTCTCAATCAAACTTCAACTGATGGTCTTTGTTGGTATCACCAGAATTATGGTCCAAATGCCCGTCAGTGTCGATCCCCGTGCAGGCACAAGAAGTCGGCATCGGAAAACTTCGCCACCGACCAGTAAGGGTGACGAACGTGGTCGGCCCACCCTTCCCCAGTCGCCTACTCCAAATCTACGACAGGAGTTCCTGCCGTAACTTCCTCGTCGATGCGGGCTCAGAAATTTCCCTTATCCCACCCACTTAGACTGAACGTAAGTAACCAAACTCTTCATTTTCCCTTCAAACAGCTAATAATACTCCCATTAAAACTGTTGGTCAACGATCCCTTACTCTAGATTTGAGTCTGCAACGTTAATTACGTTGGATCTTTACTATCACTGACGTTCATACCGCTATTCTCGGCGCCGATTTTCACTTATTTTTCGGTCTTCTCGTTGACATCAAGTCCCATAAACTAGTTGATCCTTGTAAATGTTTTATTCGTACCATTTGATCCCCTAATCCACGCAGTTCAGCAATCCTTTCGTCTTCTCCCTATCGTAGGTTACTTTTTGAATTTTCTTCTATCACACGACCCTCACAATTTAACCAACCCATTAAACATTCTCTTGTCCACTATATCTCAACTTCCGGACCACCCGTTTTTAGGCGTCTTTGTCGCCTAGCCACCGACAAGTTAACTATCGCTAAGGCTGAATTCAGTCAAATGATGGAGCTTAGAATAGTTAGGCCTTCCACTAGTCCATGGGCTGCACCTTTACATATGGTGTGCATAAAGTCTCTCGTTGACTGGCGCCCCTGCGGAAATTATCGACGATTGAACACTTGCACTGTACCTGACCGCTACCCCCTGCCCCAGTTGTATGACTTTTCATCTAGCCTAGCAGGAGCAACAGTGTTTTGCAGCATTGACTTAGTAAAAGCCTTCAATCAGATACCCGTTGCTCGAGAAGACATTTCGAAAACGGCGATTACTACACCGTTTGGTCTGTTCGAGTTTGCTCGAATGCCCTTTGGAATACGTAAGTCTGCTCAAAATTTTCAGCGTTTCAGCAACGAAGTCCTCCTCGATTTACCTTTCGTTTTTGTGTATGTCGATGATGTTCTGGTAGCAAGTTCCAACGAAAATGAACACCTTCAACATCTCCGCCTAATTTTTGAGCGATTCAGCCAATTTGGTGTTTTCATTAAGGCATCTAAATGCGTTTTCGATGCATCGTCACTGTTTTTCCTAGGACATCGCGTAGATGCTTTTGGTTTTCACCCCATAGATGCCAAAGTTTCAGCTATTCGCGAGTTCCCTACTCCCACTTATTTTCAACAACTGCGCCGTTTTAAAGGCCTTGTCAATTTCTATCGACGTTTCATCCCGCATTGCGCTGAATTGATGTTACCACTTACTAACCTTTTACGCGGAAGAACCCGCGAGTTTTCTTTTCCTGACACAGCAATCGTGTCAAAAGGGTTTTGGCAGCTACAACTGCCCTCGTTCACCTTATACCTGATGCACCACTCTCCATTGTTGCTGATGCCTCAAATTGCGCTATAGGTACGTCCTTCGACAACAGACATCCACGGGCATCCAGCCCTTGGCTTTTTACTCTTCTAAATTGACACCCCCACAAACTCGCTATAGCACTTTTGGTAGAGAACTCCTTGCCATTTATTTAGCCATTAAACATTTACGCAACTTTATTGAGGGTAGAGATTTTTGTATCTACACAGACCATAAACCTCTTACTTATGCCCTTTTCACTTCCTCTGACAAGTATTCATCCCGGGAGGCCCGCTATCTGGATTTTATTTCTCAGTGTACCACAGATATTAGATTCCTTAAGGGCCTTTATAATCAAGTTGCTGACTGTCTTTCTCGACCTGGAATTAATGCCATAACTCAGCCTTCTATCGAATTAGAGCGTATGGCAGAACTGCAAAACCAGCCGTCCTTCACTGAAAGCCTTGAGCATACTAGTCTTCAACTCGAAGCTATTCCTTTATCCACCAACCCCGGCACAATCTTATGTGACGCATCGCGCGGTGCCTCCTGACCTGTAGTGCCAAGCGAGATGAGACGAGACGTTTTTACTGCGTTGCACAATCTTGCTCATCCTGGCATCCGCAGTACCCAGCGCCTGGTGAGCGAGCGTTTCGTTTGGCCAAGCATGAACACTGATATCCGCCATGACTGATATAACTGCAGCTTCGGTTGCTTACGCCTTCTTGGAACATTGGATCTCCCATTATGGCGTCCCCTCAACTATTACCACCGATCGAGGCCAACAGTTCGAATCCAGACTTTTTAACGGCCTTACCGACTTACTCGGATGTTCTCGCATACGCACGACAGCCAACCACCCCTCATCAAATGGCTTAGTTGAACGTTTCCATCGTCAACTCAAAGCCTCGCTCCGAGCCCATGACAGTCCTTCCCATTGGAGCGAGCACCTTCCTTTGGTCATGCTTGGCATTCGTACTGCCCTCAAGCCTGACTTGAAGTGCTCCTCTGCCGAGCTTATTTACGGTACTACCCTACGGATCCCTGGCGATTTCTTCGGGCACTCTCAAAGCTCAGCCGATCTGGATTCCACGGATTATGTGAAAAGACTGCGCCAAGCCATGTCTCATCTGCGTGCAATTCCTCCAGGTACTTCAACAAGTAAGTCATACATCGACCCTAACTTACTAACATGTGCCTTTGTATTTGTTCGCGTAGGTAGAGTTCGCCGACCACTACAACAACCCTACGACGGACCATATAAGGTACTATGTCGCACGGACAAGCATTTTACGATTGCCCGGGGCGGCCGCACCGACGTGGTCTCAGTCGATCGTCTGAAGGCGGCTTATACCGATCCTCCTTCGGCAGCCCCAACCGAACAACCTCCACCCGGCACATTGCCAGCTCCTTTATCCACGACTCCACATACACGTGCCAATCCCACGCTTTCCTCCACCCCAAATTCCCATCTCCTGACACGCAGCGGACGTCATGTCCGTTTCCCCGACCGTTAGCAACTTATAACATATGCTTAAAACTCCCATATTATTCACACATTAACATTTTCTTTTTCTGAACTCCGTTCTCCTAGGAGGGGGAGTATTGTAGTGAAACTGAACTGCCCTTTTGTTTTACTTAGTCAAAGATGCCTTGCATAGACTGACACAACTTTTAAATAATTTTTAACAAGCACGTGCTTTTATCCACAAGCGACTTTGTTCTGTTTGTACTACTAGCTGCTAAAGCTGCTGTCAAGGCCAGAGAAATGAGACTCGAGGCAAAGGCGGAGCAGCGGGACAAGTGAGTTTCGTTAGTGGTCGGTGAAGATTCATCAACGAGTGTCAATACCTCCTGATCCAAACCGGCAAGACAACAAGCTCGTGGCCCAATGGTTAGGACGTTAGACTGTGATAGAAATATCGCGAGTTCGAGCCTTGGATGATGTAACACTTGGAGTTCAGTATGACTGGCTGACGATAGCTAATAACCCAGAAATGGCCATTCCAGTCTCCCTAGTGTTTGCTGGCAATACTATCTGCCTAATTATATTTTCTTTAAATGATATACTTGCACGAAGGGTCTCTTTTTTTTCAAAAAACAGTTTCTAAATTGCCGAATAATGCTGAGCCCTGCCGGCCGTCACAATTGCATTCAAGGTTACTAGTCTACGCGCTGTATACATTCTGTTCAAGAAAAATCACATATTTCTCCGCGTTTATAGAAAGGCTACGTAGTTTTCATAAAATTTGCGATGAATGGATATAGATCATGTTGTATACTTTATTGGCATCATTGATGAATTGACGGATACGTAATAAGTAAGCTTTTCACGTGTCAGGATCACGACTCAACCCTGAAGACACTGACTGCCGAGTGTCAACAGTTCAAAAATCTTCAACATGATTCTGCCATCGTTGAGCAACCCAGTCGTCGTCACCAGCGTTCAGGCTGTCACTCGCACGAAGTCGATATTTCCTCAAAGTCTCGAGACCGCACACTCAGAAAGCCACCATCAGCATGCTAGCAGTGTGGTGACTTTCATTTCGTTCGCTTCTGTCCATTCAAGAAGCACGTTTTTCAGAAAATGCCATAAACGAGGGCATAAGAAAGATCACTTCCCTGCAGAGCCACCCCACAAATCAAAGTCAGACAATCAGAAAACGAGGCGTCCCAACCACCCCTCAACCTATTCCGGTCTACCGTCTCACTCAGTTCTAGCACCGTTCAAGACTGAACTTGAGTACGGAGGAAGTATCTGACGGTTAGCATCAGTAGCAAGTCTTTACTCCTCCAGCTTTACACAGCCTCAGATATCACTCTTATCTCCAAGCGCACTTGGCAGATGATTGGACAGACTCCAATGATCACATCGGGCAAAAAGCCTATGAATTTGTGTAGCGATTCTACAGTCCACTTCCTTCAAACTCGAGACGCCACTGACGTGTTCGTGTTGAAATATAGGCATCCCAAGTATGTGTCCGGAGGATTTCTCCGACTCACGAGTGAGCTTGAATGTGGCATTTCTTTTGATGGCATTCAATTTAACGGATAATGCTACGTCACCATGCGTCCGAACCCTTACCTTCTTGGCCTCGACTGGATCCAAAAACTCGGTATCCTGGAATTTCCACTTAACAACATTTGAAATAGTGTGCTATCAATATGGTCTAGTCCTGCCAAATCGAATCAGCTAGCGGCAAAGCTGATGTCGACTCTGTAGCGACCCTTTATTCTTAGTCATGCTTTCCTCGGACGCCGCGGGGACAGGTCACGTCTGGCGTGACCACCACGCGGACGAAAGACACGACAGTCAAGGTCTCCGTTCAAGGTCACTCCCTGTCTGGCTTTCTCAAGGTCAGGAGCTAACTGTGAAGGAGTTGTTTACGCTCAGTCACTCCCGGAACCGACTGCCTATTGCTTGGTTGTAGTGTCCGGACCCGGTGATCTACTTGCCGGACTGCGCCTCTGGACTCTGGCCCATTCATGGCTGGACTGCACTTGCCTGGGAGTCACTTGCATGTTACTCATATTCTACTCCTTCTAACCTTATTAAATCATTCATAACAATCCGGCCTTCCAAACCTTATCCTATCCATTAGCTTATAAATGTTGGGATACGTTCAGTCGCCTATTATCTGGCTGGACCACATCGTATCCCACAACTCTACGGGAGACATTCCTCTCTTTTTCGTCTCAATCCTCTAGAAGATCGGGCCGAAAAAGAATGCACACAGTTCCGTTGCAGGTGAATCCGCGGCTCGCATCTTACGATTCGGCTAAAAAGGGGAAGTGTCAGGGCCCAAGTTAACCGCGTGCGCATTCACTCCTAACGAGTCGTTCCCAAGACATACAACCGGTCCGCTCACACAGAGTGCACGTGCTGATGCGCAAGCTGCAACCAGACAAGGGACTCTACCACGCCAGTCGGATGATTCAGAAAACCAACCAACCCGCTAGCCACTTGAGACCCAATCTGATTGGTCAAATATTGGACGCTTTGCTTGCATTAGCACGCTGTACTAGGTTTGCTAAATGACACGTACTTTTGCGTTCTTCCTATTGTGTTCTTTCTTGGGGACTTACACAAGGCGTAATTAGACGGCGATATCTCGGCTTTGGCTACATTTACAACATCACGGTCCTGAAAAATAGTATGGTTGAAAAATCGAAGGATGTCCTTTCCTTAAATCAAAAATTTAAAGAAGACCTTGTTTGTTACCAAATGAGTACAAGAAAGAATACATTTCTGTATGTTTTCTATAAAAGCTATCTGAATTTATGAGGGCATCGGAAACCAACGATAAAAATGCATACTACGTCAGTAGCCATTTTGTACAGGGTAGGTTTTTTGTAGGTAGTCAGGAAGAAGCTCGCAAAAAAACGGAATTTTGACGCGACTAAAATATCCTGAGAATAGGCCGCAAAGCAATCAATATAACAGTCTTACTTTAAAAATGTTCGAACCGAATACAAATTTCACAATTTCGAGTTACATGTCATGAGATAGGGAATCCACTGTATCAGTCATCCAATAATACCTAGCCCTTGTGTTGGGAATGCGCCCATTCTCCAGATCACCCATCCTACAGAAAGACGTCTGAGTGCGACTCCACGCCGCTGTCATGAGAGCGCGCGCCGTGGCTATAGATTTTTCGTCATAGTCGATTACTCCCCCGTCGCTGAGGCCTGCTCATGGAACGGACTTAATGAATACCCGGCAACCTTTTTGTAATAGGGTCTTGCTCGGTCTGAGTTCACTTCTCTCCCTGGTCGATTGACTTCTGTTCTCGTGCTGGCGTTGAGGACAACAGCCGGGCTAGCTAAGAGTTCGTGCTAATTACAAGTACCAGGCTAGGGTCGTAACACCTTGCCCTTGCCGGGAATACTACAGACCTTGTCTGTTGTCCGGTGTACATTTAGTACTAGGACAGAAATGCTAAACTTAAAATCTAGTGCCGCCTAAGAAGCACCACCCCCCCCCCCTAATAAGCCGATCTCTAGGGATCATCTGGATTACACGCCCGTTTGGGGTTTATCGCCAGCCAATGGCCCCGAGATGAGCAAGTTTCCGCCTTACGACAACGCCAACAGGTACTCCAAGTAACAGAGGACAATAGACTTCATCCGGAGAACCGCAGATATGTGCCCCGCTTGATCTGGCGTTTTAAACACTTTGGCGACTTCGAAACACAGTTGGAACACTATCTACCCCGGCTAACGCAGTAATCACAAGCGAATTTCCCGGTCAATAATATAAATAAAAATTGAAAGGCAGACATCCCAAGAAATGTAATTTCAAGGAAAGGCGTCCTTTGGGAAAATGAGTAAGTTTATTCGGTAAATTTTCGACACTGGCTCCCCAGGTCGTCGTCAGACTTGAGATTAATGTGCAAAGAACAGTTAGCATTTCAAAGTGCTGATACAGTTATATAGTCACCTGTAGTGGGCATTAATTGGGAGTTAAAATTTGCGTCACATCGTGGTGGACATGATTAGCAGTCGCAATGGCTAATAAGCAACTGTAATTTGAGTCAGTCCGGGGTCAGTCCAGGTCATCCGATGTGGACGCTAATTGCGATTCATGTTGGTCCATGTTTGTTGGCTGCAGCCTCTTCCACCTTTCTTTGAGCTGTTTGTACATTACCGCTAACTCGATACGCCATTGCGACTGCTAATCATGTCCATCGCGATGTGACGCAAATTAAAATTTCCCAATTAACGCCCACTACAGGTGACTATATAACTGTATCAGCACTTTGAAATTCTAACTGTTCTTTGCACATTAATCTCAAGTCTAACGACGACCTGGGCATCCAGTGTCGAAAATTTACTGAATGAACTTACTCATTTTCCCAAAGGACGCCTTTCCTTGAAATATATAAAAATCCTACAGATTCGAAAGTTCGGGCAAGTCTCGCATAACAATACTACTTACAGTAGCCCCGCAAAACCCAACTGGCATACCACCCCGCTCCTAACTCTTCACTTTTAAACACTCAATTTCATTTACGTCAAGATTAAAAAGTAAGGTCAGATCCGTCAAGATGCTATCACATGGAACTGAGGACTGCCAATCGCAGATTACGGGGCAAGGGTCGGTGGCCTAACTGATAGATTAGTCCGGTTCAAGCGTTTGGTCCTTTCGGTCTAAGGTAGGGAGTTCCGCTCGTGCTCTTCTCATAAAATACTGCCTGCTCGTCACGATGCGAGCACTGGCCTGGACTGTAGACCGCAGCGGCTAAAAAGGGGAGGCATGTCCGTACTCAGTCCGCCAATCAGACCAAACAGACGAAGGTCATCCCAAGCGACGCAAGCCTTTCCTTCAACTAGCTATTAAATCAACTGCAAGCTCCAGGTTTTAATCTAGACGAGAGGAGTAACGTAAAAGTTAAAACGACCTTCCTTCTGTTCTAGTGGGTAGAAAAGCCATCCAAAGGCGTGGACAAGAATATTTCTCAAAGAAAAACGCATGAAAAGAATTCCTGCATCGAAAACAAAACAGTTAGTGGACAGTAGCCTTCGATCCGCTTGGCTTAAGCTTAGTCCCCTCTCCCTCGAATGGTTTGAACTTGGGTAATGCATCCTCCTAAAGACAGAAGAAGAAAAATGCACAAACCCATGAAAAGCGCAGTACAGATAAGCGGTAAATACAGTGCGAAAATAGGGTCATCATACAAGCGCTGATAATATGCATGGCTGAATTTAACTGAGAAAGGATCTACAGCAAACGATCGTGTCCACTCCGTTCAGAATAGTGGACGCTCGAACCTGTGCCACTGTCCAACGTTTCCCTACTCCCTCCCTACTGCTCTAACTCACAGGAGGAAACGCTCACTGGACAAAAGCAGGTCATGAAGTTGTGAAAACGGTACGCAAATATATTTGGAAGCATTAAAATGCTTCACAATCAACCAAATTTCACGTTTCGTGAATTTGCATAACACCCCCTGATAGTTTAATAGAGAAGGTAAGGGTTTCTTATAAGCATCACCGTAGTTCACTATAAGATAACATAACTAACTAAAAATTTAACTCAGTAAGACCGTCTTTAGGATCTTATTTGCCTGTGAATTATAACGAATAACTACTTTTACATGTTCAGTAGCATGACTTTCCGTTAAGTTCCGTCAATACAATGTCGAATTTTTATCAATAGGCAGCATTGCCTGAGCATCAGGATTTTATGTTTGTGGAGTTAATTGTATTTAGCTCGTTAAAATAATTATATGTGGCTTTGAGTTAATATTTTGTGACCACTTTCTACACAATAAAATATCCATCGGCACTCGTTAACCAAGAATTAAATTTTCAACCACCAATTTCGTAAGAGGGGAATAGATATCTAGGCGGCCCTACGGGACAGTTTTACCTTTAAGTCAAGTAAAACGAGGATACACTAAACTAATTAAAAAGTAAACTAATCTAAACTAAAACTAAACGAATGAACAATAAACAAATGACTAAACCAAATAATAAACTACAACGAACGAAGTAGTTACTCATGTTATAGAAGACTACGGCTTTGCTTATAAGGAACCATTTTAATGGAAAAGCTCAATTCTTATGCATCCTCAAACATTGAACAATGGGCTGAATCTTGCAAACATCAGATCAGGGCAAAGCTCTTAAAATTGACGATAATTGAAGGATTTTTTAAAAACGCAACTTTCCAGCTAGCATAAATGAGCTTTTTTGTGATATGCTCATATCCTTTTGAGAGTTAAATCGCGCCGGATAACATGGAAAATCATACGAATATGCGTGAAGATTCGAGTTCCAGATATCATGAGGTTCAGTTCGGTTTACCTGAGGAAAATGTGAGCGTGTACCTTTGAACCCCCTAGTTGTTTGCATACACGTTGTGATATCAAAAAAATCTGTTTATGTACCATTAAATGAAAGGGGGTGGGAAAATCTGTCCAGATAAACGAAACGAAATAGTCACACAAAATCTTACAATGAGAGAGCAAACTTGTGCAATTACTACTTCGAAAATAGTACTTCGGATTATTAGCAACGCCAAATGACACGACTCAGTGAGGCGGAACAAAAGCCAACAAGAGCAGGCAATTTAAAAAAAAGAAATTGGGGCATTTTTCGAAAACCATAGAAGTTTGAATGGGATTTGTGTACTTTTCAGGAGAGGAAAGAACTGTCGCTCCCAGTAAAACTTCTTTAGTCTCCGAAAAATTACCAGGGAGTTTTTTTTACTTTCAGAGGTGTCAAACCCACCAATGTGAACCTGGGTTAAGAGGCTTTGAAGGCTGCCTCTCAGCTAGGTTGATTTTGCCAAATAAAGTCGGAAGAAAAAAGGAATGCACTCACATCTTCTGTAGTCACCTTGTTCCCCATTCGTAAGAATGTCAGGCTACCGGGTTTGTACTCATAGTTGGGAACGCCACTAAAATAATAAAAAAACAGAACTACAAATGATAGGCCCGAGGGACAGAAGCGAAGTTTTATCGGTAGAAATGAAGGATAAAATAGAATTAACCCGTTTTTATTTCCCTGTTTAAAATGAGAGGTCAGCAATTAAGCCTACCGTTGAGTGATCCGCGAGCCGCCGGGAGCCGGTGTTGAGCCGGAAGTCGAGGGGTCACAGGAGCGACCATCTAGGCGGCTACCCGAGCCTCCAAAGATCTAAAGGAAAATGCGATTTCAATCATCGAAATTATTGAAGGGAAAATACACTACCGGCAAAACCTTGGATATTCTAACAGAAATGAAGATAAGGCAAGAGAATGTAGGGGACAACTTGACGCAAGTCGGTTATTAATCGAGATGAAAGGCGAGGGTTAGTCCATAAGTAGGTATCAAGAAGGCAGTGGAACAAGACAACCCTTGCAGGTCCAGTTAACTGATCGCTTGAAAAGATTGGGTGCTATCGAGTGTAGAAGTAGGCGGGACAGTGAATGACTTAGGTCTGTGGCACCTCAAGCGCGTATGAGCCTTTCGTCTCTGGTACATACGTCGTGGCTTTTGAGCAGATGGAAGACGCGCTTCGAGGCAAGTCAATAAAGGTGTGCTCACAGACCCTAGTCACACTCTCAAGCTGGCATTGATTGGCACAAACGTTAAATTTGAGCCCGCCTTCCCCCAACATCCCTGTGGATGAATACGCAAGGCCCAGACCTTGTGACGCGTCGGTGACTCCGACTGTCATTCGGCAAATTTACGGAATACATGCCTTTTACTTGTCTATCCTATTTACCGAAATGGGACTAAAACATGGTTTTTGTGATGTTTGCGGCAGAAAACCCCAGCCACGACAGGTCCAGCAGTATGCCTACTTGATTACATACCCTACTGAAACTAAAAAGAGATAATTCATAGGAAAAGTCCTAAGGTCACGCTGGTCGGACAGCTTGTCAGCTGGGCAAAGGGTATCAGAGCATGCGAGAGACAAGATCTACGAACAGCTCTATTATTGGCCTAGCTATTAGAAATTGGGCTTCGCGTGGACACCAAGGAAGCCTTTCAGGTAGTCTAGCAAGCCTCAACAAGGTGTCAGGAGTAACATCGACAACGTACAAGGCAGCAATCAGGCTGCGTCAACCGGTCTTGTATACCGGAGATCTAATTTACTTTCAATAGCTACTAGGTTCACAGGTAAAGCAGCCAATCGCTCTTAAGCAGGTGGTACGCTAAGTGTCTCGACGGTTTCGTGTTGGTTGATTGCGGTTAACCTTTACTGTATAATTGAATCAACGTAATAAGAAACTAATTGAATTTGACACAATTGTGATAAACACGGCAGCAGGACAGTATGCTCCATGATTACCGGTGAAAACGAAAAGACTAGTTGCAGGATGCAGTTAAGGAGACACGATCGACGGAACAATAATTTCATTCGTAGATAGTATTGCTGGCAAACACAAGGAAGACTGGAGTGGCCCTTTCTGACTTCTTAGCCATCGTCAGCCAGTCACACCCAACCCAAAGTGGTGCACTACCCAAGGCTCGAAATTGCGACCTTTTTGTTCAGTGTATAATGCTCTAACCATTGAGCCAGCTCGCAGGCTCCATCCTCGGGTAGTGCACCACGTGGGGTTGGGTGTAACTGGCTGACGATGGCTAGAAAGTCAGAAATAACCATCCCAGTCTCCCTGGTCTTTGCCGAAAATACTACTAAGCACATCCATCAACTCTTTCATATGGCCACAACAGTTATGATGATTCAAACCTGGGTTGTCTAATCGCCGCAGATGAGCTGCCTCCGTCGGTATAACCGAAACATTTTAAACGGTGGCCTTTTACACCATTACCAGCCGCAGACATCCTTGATCGGCGGTAGAGCTTCAAATGGAAAGCGTAGTTCGCGAGCTGGGGTCACAGGGTTTAAAGATCGATGGCGCGGACATCTAGGACAATTTCGCCGTGTTAATTTCCTCAGAACCCAATCAATAACGTCGTGCAGCAAAGTTTGTAAAAGGTCTAAAATACCACTCTGATATAAGGAAACACTGGGATGACTAAGCCGGCTCCCTCTGTGTTATAGGCAGCAAACAAATGATCTTATCTTAGTTTAAAAGATAATGCAAAGCCATGAGCAAGGGGTGCGCTTTTAAAATATGTTTCAGTGGCACTTTTTGCCTCATCTTCCTGAGCCCTAAAACAAGTTGCGCACGAAAATGTCCAGGCTGAACTTCCGGTATGAATTCTTCACGCAGACGGCCGTAGAACGATCTTCCTCACACAGTCGTGGAAACTATGTCCCTACAGCTCTTCAAGAAATGCTTGAAGAATTATATGCGTCCCTCGACAATCTGAATCCGAACTAAATATTACGTTAACTCAAGACGAGAGTCTGTTTTTAAAACAATGCTACTCGCATCTTGTGAATACTATTTTAATAGTGTTTGTTTCTAAGAATTTGTGTATAGATATTTATGGCACATCACCATATAAACAGTTAGGTTCTCAAAGGCATTGCCTATTACCTTCACCAAATGAATTTTAAAAAATCGGCCAATATCCTAATTTATAGACTCAGTCCGGAAAATAATATGAATGGTTGAGCCAAAAGCAATCAACTACAGCGATATAACCACGTAATAGTCATAAACTGCCAAAAGTAGCTAGTAATATCGAATTTTTTAAGCCTGGATACGTTCTTCACTAAAATCCTGCTGTTGCGTGACACAACTAGAAGGGATTCGGCTCATCAGTGGGTAACCCAGAGTTCACGGTGTGATTTCTGAAGGGAACCTAAGTTTTTGAATTTCAGCTTCTTCTGTTCCTCATAAATAAAGGTAAAGTTGGAATATATCAATCGCAAGTGGGCTGTTCTGCCTGCCATTAGGGTTAAGATCTTAATTATTAGTGCGCATTAAAGCCTATTTTATGCTAATGAACATCATAACAAAGCCAGTAGGTTAGCTGGCTATCCGATTACGGACTAGCTAAGCATGAAGCTAAAAACTGTTATATGTATTTTGAAACAGCCTTGATCCTGTTGAGATGTTTCTGCATTGCTTTGTTTGGTTTTCTTTAGTAAACATTAATACGCTTCCGTTGGGGCCCCCTATCAGCTGGAACTGAACCACTGAGACCAAGATTCTTCGACTAAAAATATGTTGGTAAACCTCAGTTAGCGGTTGGCGCCCTTGAAAAGCGTGAGCTTTCACTGTGGTCTAAATGCCAACGTATTTAGGCAGCGAAGTCTCCAGATTAAAATATCTATCACTTAACCATAGTTTTCATGTCTTCCCATCTCCAATTAAGTGTTATTCCAGAGGAGGTAGGCCAACGCTGCTCTCTGTTGTTAATACTACCTAATAAATGCATTGATACAGGGAAAAAATCAAAAAAGCAGACGAAAAGAGAGCATTCGTTGGTTTAACATAGTAAACATATATGACTACTAACGTATTGCAAGTAGTATAATTTGATGTATAGTTATTATTATCGGATTATACCTCGGCTTACTGTCGATGCCAAATGACACGGGCCGGTAGATAGAACAAAGCAAGAGGAGCAGACGGTGAAGAAAAAAATTCCTTGTTTGGAGGCTATAGAAGTTTGAATGCGATTTGAGGGAATTTAGGGGAAAAAACTGTCGCCCATAGGGGGAAAAATATGCGCGATAGGACCGTCCTGCTAAGGAGAATGTGTGAGGCAAGACAGAGGGAGCTCATCGCAGAAATTATCAGTATACCAAGGGTCACACAAGGAGGAGACCATAGAGGTAACGAGAACATGACCAAAGTACCGGAGATGTGACCATGCGACCTGAATCTAGAATTCAAGAAGCTGGTTTATCCGTCTTTATTCAGAACTGCGCAGGATAATTTAGGGCCAAGAAAAAGGGACAATGCTAGTCATGACTCCGTAACAAATTCGTATAGATACAGAGATCTGCCAAAAACATACCTGAAATCCTTGGCTTTGAGCCGGGATAAGGTTTTCGTTTACGTCCTGAAAGGTAAACGGAATTCATTTGTAAATTCAGATCAGTTCAATTGGTGGAGATAAAAGAAAGTCGTTTCTACCTTAAATCGTTAGTCACTATATTTGAATACAGGTATTATGAAGCGTTCTCAGGATATTTCATACAACTCAGGTAAAGAAGTCTGACAGTATGACAGATCGATCGTTGGTTTCGACGAGGTCCCTGTGTGCTGTACGTCAAGCTGAAAGCAAATGCAGTGACTTTCGTGTGACTAAGAGTATGGCGAGAGTAGACTTGCGCTGCATCTACCGCACTCGAAGTCTGGAGGGCCATTCTCTACATAAAAGGATTCTCCGGAGTAGTATCTCGACTGTTACAACCCACTGCAGTAGGCATAGCCCATCGACCTCGGGCAGCAATACGCCACCGAGTGATGCAACCTAAAGACACACTGCCCCCTACTGAAACCTTTGCAGTTGTCTGCAAAATACTTGTAACGATGACGACTGCAATTAGGTTGGAGAAACAGG
The DNA here is from genome assembly GCA_036362985.1 of Ligula intestinalis. Classification (NCBI taxonomy): domain Eukaryota; kingdom Metazoa; phylum Platyhelminthes; class Cestoda; order Diphyllobothriidea; family Diphyllobothriidae; genus Ligula; species Ligula intestinalis. Next base: position 102,585,436 of record JAYGXS010000001.1, on the reverse strand, counting down.
ACGCAAAATTGCAGACCCGCCTACAAGAACACAAAGCGGCGGCCCGGAGACTCGACCCAAACTCGCAGCTTGCAACCCGTATTGGAGAGACTGGCCACAACTTCGACATTCAAGGGGCGACCATTGTAGTCCGGGGAACCTCAAAAGCAGAAAGACTAACGCTTTAGGCATGATACTCAGACGCCAACTCTGTCAACAGGCATCTGGACCCCCCGCGACCTACAAAGTCCTACGCCATTACCTTAGTAAAGGACAGGACTTGGTCAAACCGAACTTGGGTTTGCAAACAAAGACGATCCCGTTACGAAACCAGCGGAAGAGGGAATAGGATTACCAGCATACTCTACCGTGGGACGGGACACAGCACTAATTGCCATCAAGTTACGCCAAAATCCACGCGCAGTGCCAGGCAGCGAGCGTAGAAAAATTGATCAGCCTATGGCCAACACATGCAGCCACAACTTTGAACTGCTGATCGATAAATTCAGCTCTCGCTTTGACAGCCAGCCCAGCTGTCCGAAACTTTCGCAGAAAAAGAAATACATTTCGGTGAGCAAAAATTATCTATGATTTTGAGTCCAGAATTCTTACTTTTTCAAAATTTATATCGCGTACAGTTTTCACACCAACAGTCTTGATTCAGTCTGACATAATAGTCCTGTGTAACCGCGTCAAAGGAAAAACGCATAACATGCGAAATCGAACATTCGAACATCAATACTGCCAGAAATTTTCTAACTTAAGTCCAGACATGGAGAATTTTGTTGAACGTCAGCAACAAAATAAGTATTTCGAAGGACGGCGACGGTGGTAATACGCAAAATTCATTGTGAAACAACCGAAACATAGTGTTAAATTCAAGTCGGTCCCGGAGGAGCCGTATCCGGCACGCGGGACGAAAGTTTCTTAAAAGGCATACTGAAAGATTTTTAGAATGAGCCAATAGGGTCGTTAAAAGCATATAAAGATAATTTCTTGGGCACCACACGGACGTCAGTAACACTTCCGTCATTACCCACTCATGCAAAGCTAACCCATACCGTCCATACTAAAGATTGCTATGATGCCCACCGGCAGAACACGGGAATACGAAAGTGGCAGGTGGCTTTGTGCTTAATTCCAGATAAGTTATTTTTAGGAGTAAGATTACAGTTAAGATGGCGGTTAAGGTTAGCGTTAGGGTTAGGACATGCAATAAGTCCCTTAACAAAAGCCAGAGCGCGATGGTAACTAAAAAGTTTACTCTCAAAAGACATGAAAGTTTACACTAACGGAAAGGCGCACTAAATTTATTGAACATACATACGTAGAACGATAGAGAGCAAAAGAATAAGAACACGCACCTTATTCGTGGCGGCGACAGCCTTCTTTTGATCCTCCATCCGTTTTTCGACATAGCCAACAGGGGGAGCAAAGTCAACCTAAGTGGGGAGGTGTGAAAAGCGCAACCGAATCCCTACACTCATGTCACATTCGATGATACTAACAGCTTCTGCAGGTTCAACCGCGAGGACCTTCAGCTCGTAGATTTGATCGTTGTACTTAATGGCAATCATGTCGTCGACAGTAAGACAGGCGAAATCACGCAGTGCATTTTCCAACCTGAATTAGGAAAGACACATGAGAAAGAGATGGCATAAAAAACTCACACTGCTTTGGGATTGAAGATGTCCAGGAAACTCTCGTCTTGAGGCTGGAACTTGGCAAACGTGGCTACCGGAAGAGCAACACTCTTTACATGCACCATATCGCCTTCTTCGAGCTGGAGATTTCGTAACATCTGCGAAAAAGTGGGCGGAGGTAAAAGCAGGTTAACGAAAGAAGGTATGTTACCCAGTATGGCACATAACACATGCCCTCATCGGCCACAAACTCCAACACACCACAGTGTGTGTGACGAGAGGCTTTCTTGTTTGACAACTTGAATAGCATGGGATATTGCACATTTAGGCGAGCTACATTTACCGGTGATAAGAAAAACGAAACTTACTGAGATGATCCAGAGCAGATGGCGGCAACAAAACTAAAGTTTTTAACGGAATAAGCTTAAAGACAATTGAAAACAACTTTTTCCTCCATACTCAATGGTATCTGTATCCTTTCGGGAACTAAATGTGTGCGGATAACATCGGTAGGACGTCGAGAAATTAGAGCCTCCGCCGGGAAAAAATAAGTCAAACTGGTAAGCAGCCTATAAACAGATAACCTATACTTACCATGTCTGAGAGTCAGATTTCTACAACAGAGAAAACAGATCTGATCAAGCAAATAAAAAGGGCTAAAAAGCTTCATAGCAAAGGAATTGGCATAACAGTACTACTGTTGTGTTTGAGTATGGCCTTATACATAACCTTATGATTCTAACACGACAAAATAAGTGTATTGGGACAGTCTGGAAAGCAAGTTAAAAGAATAAGGCCTACTCTTATAGGTCAAAACTACGAAAAAGTGAATTTATTTCTGATACAACTTGAATAGGGGGTTTGGGCTATTCTAAAGGAACAGAGTTAAGGGATTTACAGCTCTAAGGTATGCACCCTGCCGCACTGGTATGATAAAGATGCCTAAGCGGTGACACTTAATTTGTACGGAATATTAGCTAGTAGAAAATGACAAAACACAGGTAACTCGATAATGGTGCTTTAACTTTTACGGCAAACACGATCGAGGGCAAATCATGGTCGAGCACTTGTTTCAAAGTGCAACAAAAGTCATCAATTTCACTGACTATACCCATGCTTATGAATGAATCGTTGGTAATTTACAACAGGACAGAGGATAGAGAGTTTATGGGTTAAGCAACCGAAAACAGTTTCGGAGTAAAAGAAGTTCGAAAAATATTGATACTAAGTTCAAGCATTGGTGGAGCCTGAAATCCAACAAAAATACTATTATGAGTATACACCAGCAAATATTCTGAAAAGTTCTAAATAGCTCCTCTTAGGTGTCTAACCGAGAAGCGATTTGCAACTGCTCAGGACTTCATGTGCCAATCAGAATTTCCGTTGTTAAATGACTAATATGGAAAGGGGAAGAGAGATTGTGGCAGACGCCACGTCCCCCCCCTCTTCGTTCTCCAAGGCCCGCTGCCCCAGAGTCATGTGTCCTCACAAATAACTGTTTCAATGCTTTCTCTCACTGACGCTCCGCCTACCGAGGCTTGACCTCGCAGCTGCTTCGGGGTAACTGATAACAGCTGCGTCAGCACCCCCCATCCTTCGGCGTTCCTGCAGTCCGGACAGTTGACCTCAGCTTAATAAGCGCACCTCCCTAAGAGCCACGTAACGCGACACTTATGGCCAACGCAGCAGGGATCCTTTGCAGGCAACAACCCCTCGGGCTACTTGCAACATACCAATAACAAACCTATTGAACTTGCTCCACAATCCTACTAAAGCAACAGTCATCACCCTACACCACAGGCAGTCGACAATTACAGGCCTGGCTGGACGCAGTCAGGACCAGCCCTGGCTTTGCCAGTGGTCACTGCCACATGAGACTGCAAATAGGAGTTCTGTATACTTCTGGTGACTCTTGCCTTTTAACTTCCAACCTGGGATTCGACCTAATGATTGTAGTGATCGAGGCACGACCATTACTTAGACCCCTACAAGATTATATGATCCAGCATATCATCCCATAATTATTTTTAATCCCAGTGGATATTAGTCCGCTAATGTAAAGCGACAGCTAATCTAAAATTCAAAGAGGAGAGAATTTGCGATTCCTTAATGGAAAAAATAGAAACTCGTGGATTGCTCCTGTCTGCCATGTTTGCGATGAAAAGTGGAGCACAAAAAGTGTTCCTCCTTGCCACAGTTATCAAGCGAAAAACAAAATGGGCAGTAATTTACCGATTTTCGATGACCATCAAATCATTCTGCTATCAATAAAAATGCAGGTAATTAAAGGTTTGAAACTGATGACCAGAAAACTGTGGTTAGACGCACAAACCAGGCAACAGAAGTCTTACATTTGTGTGTATGTGTAGTTCACGCCGGAATCGACTAGGACATATTCCATGAATAAGAAAATTGCATAGAGTAAAAACTTAAAGATTTTACATGCGATTATTGATGTGCAAAATTAATTGAAGCGAAGCATGGAAACTTGATTGACAAATTTAACAAAATTAAAATGTGTGCTTAGTCACCTTGCACGCTCGAACATGCCGGAGTCGATGGACAGGCATCCTGACAATTATCTTTAAGCCTTACAAACAGAGGGTTTATGCCGCTTTGATCAAGAGAAATCGATAAATCAGAATGTGAAGATTTCAATTAAGACTATAGCACGTTAATGTGGAGACTATAATATCCACATTGCTAATGAAGGTCTTAAAGTCTACACTTAACTGGATTCATTAAAGCAGTGTTGCTAGCACCTCCAAGTATCTCAATCGTCAAAATCAGGCGCCTTCTGAGTCACTTTAATTGAATTAAAATTAGAAATTTAATATGATCATAATCATTCAAATACGCAATTTTTACGGAGTAGATAAGCCAGACAACACACAAGAAAAAAACGGTCCGTTAAAAATACAAAGCTTGGTTTATATTATTAATAAAAACGGATGTGTGACTAATTTTAATTCAGATACATGTCGGATGCAATAACCTAATTCAACCAAATCAAAACGGACATAAACCAATTAGCACGGAAAAACGAAATAATCTGGTACCGGAGGAATATTTATTAGTTCTGGCTCGTAAGTGACCCAAATACAATCAGTAGATTATTCATTCAATTTTTTTAGTTTATTTAGTTTGAAAGAGATCATAGTTAGCTATTAAATTGAAACTTAAATTTCCTTAATTAGTGGGATCTGTATCAGTGATCGTAATAGCAACAGTAGTAGACGCAGCAGCAGTATACTTGGAAGCAGTTGCAAATTAAATTGTTTAATTTCTTGCAATAGCAATAGATTGAGTAACTATATGAGCAGCAGTTGTCTTAACAGCAGTAGTGGCACTCGCAATGTTTGTTGGACGGCTGTAAGCATCTTGACGAACGTAGCCGCAGTGGTGGTTGCAGTAGTTGCAACCAAATACTGCAGAGCAGTAGAAGTGGCATTTTAATTTAAAACAGTCGAAATACGTCTAGTTGTGGTTGCTAGGGCAAGTGCAGGGAATGTGGAGTCTCCATAAACTCTATCCACACATATATCGTAGTGACTTTTTCACTTTCTCGCTTTTGGTTCACATTTGCGATGTTTGAAATTGTTTGCGAATTTCAAGTCTCGAGCTTACGTGTTTTAAGTCTCTATCTCAGTATAGAAGACACGCTTCTTGGAAATTTTTCAAGAATTGACAATATATTTCCAAAGTTTGGAATTTTCTACGTGGAAATCTGAATCCGGTCGCTCTAAAAAATTCCTCCGCTGTGAATTATTTCCAAAGTTTGGAAATTGCTTCTTGGACGTGTCGATTTTGTGAAAAACTCCTCTGTGCCACAAAAATCTGCACATTTCCGAATTTTACGCCGAGGCTGAGTCCTTATATCACTGTGTTGTTATATACCCTTATCCCAATATTGTCATAATAATTAGGATAAAAGTGACTCTCACGTTAGGATAAAAGTGACTCTCACGTTATTCCTAAGGAAATTTTTTAATCAAACACATTTCATTGTATCTGTCAGGAACTCAATATTTTACTCTGACTTACTGTAACCTGCTTGTCTCAGTAAACTTGCACTATCTGGCCAATCAATCTTCTCTCCGCCTCACTCCTACGGGCTCTTGGGTTTGGCTTCCGACTTACTTGGCAATATCAGACGCAGGTCGTAACGCAAAAAAATCTTACATAGTATGGAGAGTTTAGATTCTACAAGTCTGTTAGCACGAAACGCTTCACCTCCGCCTGATCTCGAACCCGGGTCGCCAAATCTGGTTATTAGCGGTGTTAGCACCTCAGGCAGCCCGGCCACTTCGACACGGGCCCTTGACAACCATGTTAAGATACGACCAGAAAGTAACTGCCGATATGACCACTTAGATAATTTTATAAATTCTCCACCTCCCGCCAAACGGCCAAGATATCGACTATGTTTACCGAAGTTAGACTGTGAGGACTTCGTCCTCCGCCAGGAGTTTTCGGAGATGAAGCAGGAACTTTACCACGAGGTAAATAAACTGAAACAAGAGATAGCCTATCTAAAAACGCATATTTCTTATACAGCGGTTAAAACAGCCCTTGTCGGCCAAAAAACCGGGGGTAAATAAAAGTACATATGCTCAGATAGCCTCGGCCGGTAATCCTGAAACTTGCATATCATCTGCCGAACCAAGTAAACCAGCGGGCGTCTCACTCGATCGCAAAGAAACTAAAATAAATCCGCAGTCTACGCCATCGTTACTCTGCTCAGGCAGCACTAACAATGATCTGCATTTGCGTCCTAGCGTCACATCGTTGCTTGATGCTGCACTAGAAAGCGATGATGCAGAGGTCGATAAGATCATGAAGCCAAAAACACATAGGGCTAAAAAGGCTCGAAAGTCTAAATGGGCCAGGAACGCGCAGACAGCTTAGCCCAAAACCGGCACATCAGGACCCATCAAACCTTTAGTACCGGATACAGATGGCCGCTTGGTCGGAACTCGTGAGCTCACAACAGATGCACCAGTGAGTCACAAGCAGAATATAGTTGTAAAAGGGGCTCCAGAGATAGCGTCAACAATTGCACAAGAACGAGTTGACGCTGATATTGACTTGGATTTGGACATGTCTGTCGAAACACCTGAAACCTGCATATCGGACCATGTGTCAAGCCCACGGGCTATACCATCGTCACTCGGCTTAAGCGACACTAGCAATTATCGGGATTTGCATCCTAGCACCACATCGTTGCTCGACTCTGCACAAGAAAGCGATGACCAAGAGTTTGACACGATCATAACTCAAAAGAGGCATAAGCCTAAGAAAGCCAAACGGTTCACGGGTTTGCATTCAGCTTACCCAATAGCCAGTACATCAGAACCGCGTGTACCGGATACAATTGCTCCCTCGGCTGAAACACGTGAGCTTGCAACATATGCCCCATTGAATCGCAAGCAGAATCAATTTCTCGGCCACGACCTCTAAAAGTTATTTTAGAAACTGAAGCACAGGTGAAACTCTTGCTAGAGCGCAAACCATCCTTACAGAGTCTGCATTTGCAAGTTTTTTTTCAGCCGGATTACGAGTTGAAAGAGCGGAGAAAGATGAGACGGCTAATAATAGAGCTGGAAAACGGAGAACCAATGGCGAGACAAATCTCAAAATAAGAGAGGGAAAAATAGTTCAGGTCAAAAGGACATCGCTCTGGTCGAAGTCGGTAACAGTGACGGCCTAGCTGTCCCGCCACCGAAACCTCAGACATGCCCTCTTAAATTGGTCGTTTTAAATGCCAGATCACTGATTAATAAAATGCCTCTGCTCCAGACTATGGTTTTCGTCAACCGCCCAGACATTGTTATGGTAACTGAGACATGGGCATCGGCCTCTGTAGCTGACTCAGAACTCTCCGTTCTAGGTTACTCATGCGTTCGGAACGATCGAAACAATGGCCGTGGCGGAGGAAGCTGCATCTATATTAAGCAGCCACTTGCATTTCTCCCGTTGGACTATCCACAATTCACAGCGGTGGAGGAGAGCTGCTGGCTACGAGTTGTTCTAAAAAACAAATACTCCTTACTTGTTGGCTGTGTTTATCGCCCACCTAGTGCCAATGCAGACTACAATCTTTGTCTCTCGCAGGCATTTCATGCCGCAGCTGACTTGAATCTTAAGTATTGCTTGATTGCAGGCGATTTTAACCTTCCTGACTAGCAATGGTTTCCACCATCCGGTCATTCAAAGCTCGAGAACTTACCTGAGGCAATAGATATCGGCATGTGGGATCAGGTAGTCAATTTTCCCACTCGAGGAGCAAACATATAGGACCTCATTTTTTGTAGGGGATGCAAACCACTTTCAGCATCATCCTTAGACGCACTTGGGAGTTCAGACCATCTTACAGTTGTTAGTGAACTAGAACTGGAGGTGGATAAAACATTTTCCCAAAAGTATAGTCTTTATCATGACTTCCGATCAGCAAACACGGCGGACCTACTGGCACATCTAAACGCTCTCGACTAGTCTGAATTTTTCCAATGTTTGGATGTCAATGTTTGTACCGATGCACTGTACAAAGTGTTGGATCCACTCATCCTCCACTTTGTCCTCCGTAAGAAAGTAATACATGTCGAGGATGAAGTGTACCTTCATCTGTCTTTCCGTCGTAGGCTGCGTAGTCTCTCTTCCTTTGCATCAGTAGAAAGACACTTCCGTTCTGCCCTTGATCAAAATGATCTTTGAGCAGGCTAAGAAGCTCTCCGAAAAAAAACAGAAAGCCGATGAAGCCCACCTCGCTGAAAACCCTTCCCCAAATGTTGCGAAACTCTTTTCGCGCACAGTCAAAGCGCAGAGGAAAACGCAGCACCCCATACTTCAAGTAGCGTTACGAAACCCCATAGTTGATGCTAAGTTGACTGCCGATATTTTCAATGCGTTCCTTCCCAACACGTTTAGTTAAAGCTTGTTCGCTGCTCCCCCGGCTTTCTGGGCTTGAACGGGTGCCATCCTCGAAACCATAAGTTTGACACTCTGGGACGTGACTATAGCCATTCGTCGTTATCGTCAATCTTATGGTCCAGGTCCAGATGATGTCTCAGTTAGCCTTCTAAAAGCTGAAGCGAACGATATTTTTCCGTCTATTCTTTAAAAGATATTTAATCTTGCTCTTGAGAGCTGATCCTTTCCTTCGTTGTGGAAGTAATCGCACATAATGCCCATTCGCAAGCATGGCCAATCGACATCATTCGACAACTTTAGGCCAATAAATACACTTGCCGCAGCCTCGAAGATCTTGGAGACTTTAATCAAAGAAAAGATGATGCGTCACTTGAAGGAGAACAACCTGCTCAATACAGCTCAACATGGATTAGTCGAAAAAAGATCATGTGACACCTGCCAGCTCTCTTTCTTTGATTATGTGCTAAAATCTAGAGACAGTAGTTTTGCCATTTATAGCGTCTATTTAAATTTTACTAAGGCCTCTGATCGGCTCGAAAATAACCTCCTCCTTCTGAAACTGGCCTCCTTTGGCATAGGTAGCAAGCCTCTGAACTTCATATCTTTCTATTTGGATGCTCGCACACAACGAGTAAAAATTTCAAATGTTATCTCCAAACTCACGCATCTGAGGAGTGGAGTTATACAGGGTAGTGTACTGGGTCCACTACTTTTTTGCCTGTTAGTCAACGACGTTTCAGATTGTTTTCAGTATGGTAGACCCTTCATGTACGCTGATGATTTAAAAGTCGCTTATCGATATAAACTGGCAGATCGCAACATCATGCTCAAGGTGATAAAAAAGGATCTTCAGGCCTACACCCAGTGGTGTTGCACACGGCACCTCACCCTTTCATGGCACACATTTTCCCTTCTGGTTGTTGGCGACGATCATCAACCGGAATTAGGCATTGATGGCCACGACCTAATTGTCCCAAGATTTATCAAGGATTTGGACATATCCTACTCTAAGAGTCTCACTTTGTCAGAACACAGTGCCCCGATAGTCTCGAAAGCACGCCGAACCACTGGATTTATCCTTAGAAATTTTAAGACCATAAAGTTAAGAACTAGCCTTTATAACATGTACGTGAGACCTAGTCTTGAATTCTGTTCGTCCCTATTCAGTCATCTGCGCACCAGTGAACGAAAGTAAATAGATTCGGTGCAGCACTTCTTCATTAGAAGAGTTTTCACCACAGAACACAGTAACTTCGCCTACCAACAAAGGTGCTCACTTATAAAGCTGGATCTCCTGTGGCTTCGTAGATTACAGAAGGGTCTATTTTTACTGTTTAAACTTTTGATAGCCAAACCTTTAATCCTCTCAGTAAAATGAGGCATCTCGAGCACTCTTGGTGCGTGAGTAATCGAGATGTGTTTTTATTTATAAATAAATAAAATATTATATTTTAGGTCCGGAAAGCCTCGTCATTGCATGGCACGCACAGTTAAGTACCGGCTTTTTTTTCAGTAAACGCCATATCAATCTGGAATAAGCTGCCCAAAATTATTATAACCTAGCAAAACTACCCTATGTTTAAGAGAGCTATCACTAGTTTACTTCATTCAGGACAACTATCATAAATTTTGGTTGCTGACTCGGTGGAATCTCTCTTTCACTCTGATGGCGTTCGTGGACTTTGAACCCTGCCAGGTCTCATGCTGAAGATAATGCTGCTGTAGCTGCAGCCCGCAATCTGCTAACCCTTTAGCCGATAGCGTGCAACTTTTGCCGACAACCATTGAAGGAAGTCTGAGAACACTGTGTACTTGTGCCAACCCTCCCTGTCCCTAAACGATATGCAACTTTTCTCTTCCTGATGCGTCAACTCAGTTCACAAGTGTACATATATTCCATTTGTATCATACCTTTGAAGTCAGTTTTTTCCATTGGAAACAAACTCCCTATCTTTCCTTGTATTCAAAAAAACAAAAAATTAAATAAATCAAGACTGGCCGCAACATAGGGAGTTTGTTTTAGGATTTTCCTAGCGTTCGAGGTTTCGGAAGGTACCCAAGAGGTGCCTTACCAACGCTTTAAATTTGTCTGTAAACTGGCATAGTAAACATATATATATTTGCCGTGAAAGATGAGTCGCCACGTGCAACACCACTGGGCGAAGGCCTGGAGATCTTTTTATATCAGCTCAAGCACGATGTTGCGATCTGCCGGTTAATATCGATAAGCGACTTTTAAATCACCAGCGTACATGAAGGGTCTACCATGCTGAACGCAATCTAGATTGTCGTTGACATAAAGGGAAAATAGGAGCGGCCCCAGTACACTACCCTGTGTAACTCCACTCCTCACATACGTGGGGTTGGAGATAACATTAGAAATTGTTATTCGTTGTGTGCGAGCATCCAAATTGGAAGATATTGAGTTCAGGGGCTTGCTACCTATGCTGAAAGAGGTCAGTTTCAGAGGGAGGAGGTTATGAGCGACCCGATTAAAATAGACGCTATAAATGGCAAAACCGCTGTCTGTAGATTGTAGCACATAATCGGACCAAAAGGGATCTAACGGTCCAGGAGAGTTCCCGCACATTTTGGGGAAAACTGGCCACTACTGGAGGCTTTCCAGACGACGGTTTCCAACGCTGATGGTGCTTCGCAGCTGCCTCAACCCACCTCAGACATCTGCAACGTCCTATCTAATTATCAAACTCCTGCCAATGGACAACGATTGTAATCTCTGTATCGAGCGGACCCATATATACGGAAGATGCGATGTCATCAGCTGATTTTTTTTGCCTTCCAACTGACTGCGGCTAAGTCCACCTCAGTTAAAGGACATGACAGTTTTTTCCAGACCCCAAGTATTCTTACTATAAAACCGTAACACGTAAAATGTACAGTTATTTTATTTCATGTTTTTTCTAGTATTGTACCTTAGAAGTCAGGTTTTTTTCACTTAAAACAAACTCCTTATTTCGCACACTATTGACCTAGCAAAAGACCAAAATAAATACAATAGTCACTGTGAAAGAAGGGGTTTGGGTTAGGTTTTTTCCTGCATTCCGGGGTTTTTGACGGCGCCAAAGATGTGCTTTACAAATAAACCTTATTATTAAAGAGAGCTGGCAGGTGTCACATGATCTTTTTTCGAGAAATCCATGTTGAGCTGTATTGAGCAGGTTGTTCTCTGTCAAGTGACGCATAATCTTTTCTTTGATCAAGGTCTCCAAGATCTTCGAGGCTGCGGGAAGTGTATTTATTGGCCTAAAGTTGTCAAATGACGTCGATCGGCCATGCTTGCGAATAGGCATTATGTGCGATTCCTTCCACTACGAAGTAAAGGTTCCGCTCCACAACGAAGGAAAGATTCTGAAAGGACTGATAGGTCTGTACTTTTTGGCAAGTACCCAACTACTGTTCACGTGAAGCGGTATGATGTAGGCTGTTTTACAATCTGTGGACGACTTTCAACATCGAAAGTTTTTTGGAAAGCAATGGTTAACGGTTCGGCCACCTCTCTATCAAGTTCAAAGGGCAGCTTTGTTGGAATATCATCTGGAGCGCAAGATTCGTATTCCTTCAAGCTTTTCAGCTCTTCCGAATCCGATCTTTCTCAAAAAAGATTATCATGAACTTTTGCGCTCAGAGGGTCTTTTCGTTAGGTGGCATTTGGAATTTATATTTATTAGTGCCAGAAATGAAGGCAGTTTCTCTGTTGCAAACCGACCGAAAAACTGCGATGAATGTTCGGCCTTGTTTTAACTGTCCGATATTTCAAGGCCTTACTTATTCCTCGTAACAGAAACCGGCTTCCTGTTAAGCGTGCATTTTCGTAGGTTGCTATCAAGAAACTTGGGATTTTGGCTACTCGATAAAGCAAACACTCTCAAAATCGCGTTGTCGTTTAAAAACCAAACATTTACCTTTTACAAGGGCTTTCATATTATTTGAAGGTTTCATTGTGCTTTGTCCCATAAAACGTCTCTTAACGTCTTCCTTCCGTATCGCTCTCTCTTTGTCCTGTCTTCTATTGATCTGTTGTCCTAATATTTCTTCCAATAGTCCATGAAGAATTAGTAAGACTAGCGATGTGAGTTTGCCATACCGATTGGATTAGTAGTCCATTGGAGGGCTAATACTCTTTACGGTAGCAGAAGTTTTGGCTGTGGTATTAGCCACCTTAGTAGTGGTTTGACCCGCGTACCAGCGGAAGCTTTAGCCGCAGTGCACCAGCAGGTGGCGTAAAGGGCCCCATGCTTATACATTTTGCTGTTCATGAGGTTTATGCATTTGGTTGTGGCAATGCATCGAATGCATTGAGCACCCGTGAGTACAACACCCTACAATAGTTACTTGTCGTCTAGTTAAAATTCGTGATGTACAATGGCCGTATACGTCCTTTAGTGCTCGCTTTCTTCCTCAAATTGACCTTACTCCAATCATTTTCTCTATTATATTCATCCTTCATTCGCAAAAAGATATTTCTCGGTGGAGGTGAACTAACGTGAATAATTTGGATTCCTTCTTCATCGCACACATTACCTGTTGAAATGCATGCTGTCCCATAGGTCCCATCTTTATAATTCCCCTGACCGCCACCCTACAAGGCGCATCCCCGCATCTCTTTAATCACCCCTGACATAAATCTACCCTATATAAGAATTCCTGGTCTCTTCTATTACGCCGTTTCATATCTTTGTTAACTGCCTTTTGAATATACGCTTTCGTGAATTTTCGGACATGTCATAAAAAAGACTTTGCAGAGACATCGAAAACTAAGGAAACCAAAAAAACTGGCGTTCGGGTACCAACGTCCTCCAGTTACCTAATTGCAGTCATCATGAATTATTGCTAACGAACCGTGTGAATGTTTGGTGGCTCAAGTTTGACACGAACACCCCTTACATACGGTGATTAGTCCTACATATAATAAGCAATATGCATGTCTTAAGAGTTTATAGCATAACCCTATAAAATATTAAATGTACAAGGAAACTTGGTTTTATCGCCTCAGCAGTGCAACAAATAGTTTCGCCTATTTTCTGATTTCTCATGTTTACTTTTCCTTATTCATAAGGCCATCTTCTGAAATATTTCGTTGTGCCTACGTTCTATTGGCGTCTACCAATAAGCGACATTTTCACGTCATTTTAACGTGGCCAATTAAATGTTAAATTAACATTACGTTCACGGAAAACCGTCCATGTTTGATGCATACAATGAAGAAAAACATGGACCTGTTGAAGAAAAGTAAATACTGCTTAATTTATGCAATATAAAAGGCCTTCGATACTGTGCTACACCAAAGACTTTTGCACAAAGTATAGTGAATATAAGCCGGCTGTACCGTGATTAAATGGATGGACAACTTCCTGATGAGTCAGCACCAGATTGTTAGCATTGGCCATGTCAGGTCGAGCCCTGCTGCGACTGAGACTGCATTACTCCAGGGTTCAGTGCTAGGGGCCACCCAGGTTGAAATATTTAGAGACGATTACGTAGAGAATTGAAATCTCACACAGCTATTTTTGTCGATTATATAAAAATCCCGAGTTTATTCTGAGGGCCTGTTTACGAGGATAAAGTGCAGATAGGTTTGAAGATTGGTTGAAAGGTTAACTGCTGCAGTTCAACATCAATAAGCGTAAAATGCTCCACCTGGCCAAATCGAATGCACCACGGTATGCTGACGAAAAATTCCGTTACACAGTCCTCCCATTGCTCGAGAATAGCAAAGAAAACAATATCCGTGGGCCATGCCATCCCGAGCGCCTTTTGTGATTTGGATGCAAAACTTCCCAATGATTCTCGGAACATAGGCGAGGCAGCAATTTGAGCATCCTGTATAAGCCTGAGGACCCCGAAACGCTCAAGCTTAGAATTTTCTGGAAATATTTGAAAGGAGAGCCACCACAATGATTAAGAGTCAAAGGTCCTTCTCCTACACAACCCGATTAAGAAAACTTGATCTTGTGCACTTGGGCAGTAGGTAAATTTATGGGGATCTCCCACAAGCCTACCACACAGTTGAGAGAAAGGATTTTAAGCTGACGTTCTGGGGTTAAGGAGTAAGCTTCCACGACCGATTTCCGAGGACACCCATTTAAACTGTGCATTCAGCATGCAAAGCTAGGTGTGGTAAAGTTCCCTTTACCTGTCAGCGTGGTCAACCTATGGAATGCCCTCCCCACAGATGGCATTACGGCATCGTTATTGAAATGCATTAAGGGAAGTTTTAGCAGATGTAGGTTTCTTAGTTAAATCACCCGCAATATTGACCATGAGAGCTTCCAAAGAGATGTCAGTCGGATCAAAGACGAAGATTACGCATGACCTAATGCATCGATTGCGCGCATGACTGCACTTCAGTAAACTTGAAATTTTTCCGCTGTCAGACTTACGATTGAATTTTTTACCCACTAGGCGGGCCTATAACCTTATTTTTAGAACACTTAAAATAAATAAAGAGTAATTTAGCACAAAAATTTAATAACATGTATATATACACTAATAAACTGTGCCGTTATGGTGTATCTTCCGCCTACTAACGCAATATATTCTGGATAGATGGAATAGATTGCATACCGAAATGGTGTGATGAAAAAAGAAGGCTCGTTGGAACAACAAGATATACTTTGGAATTTTCAAGCAGTTAACAGCAGCCTTTCGTCGGACTAGGTGTACAATAGAGAAAGTGAAATGGCCGGTTAAGCCCACTTTGTGCAAGATCTTGCCTCAAGGCCATTTCACGTTTTCCATTTTACACCTATTCCGACGACGGGCCGCTGCTAGCTGCTGGAAAATTCACAAATTTATCTTGTTGTTCCGAAGATTATTTCTTTTTCGCAATATATTCTATTAAAACCCATAATGTTTGCTCTTGTGTGTGTCATATAATTACGTTCAATACTTTCGACAATTCCCAGTGAAGAATAATCTAACCGGAATAGTTATATATACCACCTGGCATATTTACACTGATATCGCCTGAACACGCGTTGCATGTATGTGGTTGTGGTGCGGATAAGATGCAATCTTTAAAAGATGTAAATAAGAATATACCCTGATAGCAACGTCCTAGGCCCTAGTGTTCCTAGGCTATTTTCTTGCCCGGCGTTGGGCGGTCATATACGTGCGCATCGAAAGCGCACGCCCGTACAGCAAGCTTTTCAACAATCGATTCCGATAAAGGCTCGTTACCTCCCCCGGTAAACGCACAGAATACCGTCCTGATCCGCATTCACGTAGCACTCGGACCGATGTTAATCTTCTCAAATCCTTTCTTAGTAGACGAAAATGCGGCTGCGTGGCTTTGTCCCCCTCCTGTCGTCTAGTATGCCTTACATTACAGTAAACGATCAAGCCCGTCCAAATACGACTTATTTATTAGCGTACTACTTCAGTAATAGAGGCGTGCCTCCTAACGAAAATCGTACCGTATGCAACGACAAGCAGGTAAATGTCAAAAAGTGTGTAGAAAATAAGGGATCATACAAATAGTTGCATCAAAACGATTAATCCACTCGTCTTTCACCGGTCTTGGAGTAGAGGTGTATGGACCTGTTTGTTCGCCTATAAGTTAAATGTGCATATGTTTAGAGTCCAAGTCGAAGGTTTACAGTTGGGGACGCAGATGAACGGATTTCGTATTACTCGGTTTCCTGTGGCGTCCAAAGATCGCTTCAAACTTTTCGTGAAAGCGGCTTCCAGCTGTCAGAGGTCACCCGAACCATCTTTCTTCCAATCCAAACATAAATCTGAAAAAGAGAAGTTTGCGTGAATAACTGG
Organism: Ligula intestinalis; assembly: GCA_036362985.1. Lineage (NCBI taxonomy): Eukaryota > Metazoa > Platyhelminthes > Cestoda > Diphyllobothriidea > Diphyllobothriidae > Ligula > Ligula intestinalis. The sequence goes on along the minus strand of JAYGXS010000001.1, from coordinate 102,569,096 downwards.
CCACGTATCTGTTATCATCGGATATAGCCTAGAAGTACGGAGGGTGGTCTTTTGTTTTCAGCCCTTGAAATTTACTAGGTTAGATCCATCTCTATTTCTCAATCTATCCAGTATCCATTTTGTCCGCGAAATACGTCGTCGATCGTGAATTTGTCACCAGCATTTGCAATTGCCAATGGCCGAACTAAATCTAGAAATGTATGCGGATAGTTGTTTAGTGTACATAGCTCTTTAATGGGCGTATAACCACCAGAGGTAAATGAAAGCGTGAATGCTGTCGAAGGCAAGTGTTTGCTAACAGATTTACGGAACTTTAGTTCGAAATTGTAATTGCTATTGGCCAGAATGAGTATGCTGTTTACAATGGTATTACCCTACCACCCGGAAATACCCAAGAACGATTCAAGCCGTTTAAGCATATAGAAATCGTACACTAGAAAAGTGCAGAGTTATTAAGACTTGGGAAAGAAAGTAAAAACGCCCCATAAACCCATTACCCATTGCACACGCCGTCATCCAGTTGTGTAGTCATCCAGCTAATCTTGTGAACGGCTGCGGACATTCAAGTTTCTGCATAAATTTCAAAAGTTCATGGCAATTCATTTTGTCGAAGGCCCTTTTAAGATTCATGAATGTGGTGCAGAATTCGTTTCCCGGTTGGGGGTGATTTCTAACCGACTTGTTCATCAAGGTGGCTGTCATTTTTGTGGGGCCTACCCCGAGTCGTCTGGGCAGAAAACTGTAGGCTTCTTCCGTTTGTTTAAATGCTGTCGTGCTTTGAGTGAATCCAAGGACTATCTCAGCTGCCTTGTGGACTTGGGACTTATATAGTTCTACAGCCATGTTGCTTGACTCTTTTTTTGAAGACATAACTGATTTCTATGCTCAGGGCCTCGGCTGCAATGGATTTTCGTAGTTTTGCGGTATCATGGCATAAAAATCTAGATGCAGTTTAGCATACAGGCGTGTACGCACGAAAGCCTTGTCCGAATCATCTACTCAACGCATCAATCTACCGTGAACCCACCTTAAACCGACTAGAATGTAGTCAATCTGACTGAATTTTTACCGTCTTTTTCATACTAGATCAGTTGTTGTTTTTGACGGTGTTGGTGACTGAAGTGTCAGCAAAGAGAGAGAGAGAGAGAGCGAGAGAGTCATTTAGCCAATTAATGCGGTTGCGCTGGTTAGTCGCTCGAGCACCTTCGGACAGGCAGCAGACGCACGTTGTAACGGTGAATAGTGCGCACCGTCAAACCTTGAGTACTAGGATGCGATAACGTTCTCGCATTCCAGCATCCACTACCAGGGGCCCGTTCCCGATCGAGTAATCCAGCTGATACATTATTTTTGCGCATCACTCGCCCAGAATTTCCGAGCACATCGGTTCTAGGAGCGCCGTAGTATGAGTCTTAACACTTGAACTGGACATTTCATTAGGTTTCTTGAAGAGTTCGAGTACAGCTGGGTCCCCAACAGTCTCAGACTGTTTGTTTGGGGTAGTAACATCCCTCTGCAATTTCTTCGGTGCGGAAGGAACTTACCTGTTTTCCTGATTTCAAACCGTATTTTTGATGCTATGCTTCACTCAAATTCGATTTACTACCTTTTTTCGTTCATGCAGGCGAGGTTGACTTTTCTCTGACTTTCATATCTTTGAAAAGCGAAGTTACCTGCAGTGCCAGTTATCGGTCGATCTACACTACAGCGCCAAGGGTGACTGTTGAGGATGACTTGGGCGCAATGCACCTGTTTCTACAGCCGGAACATATTTGTCCGCTCGTTATCGATGACGTTCGAGTACTTCGGTGACGAGGCCTTTCTGGCAACATATAAAAGTGTAAGATGATTTGCATGTCACTACGTTCGTAGTTTCTGCACGAATTAAAAGTCACTGATGAACAGATAGAAGAAATTTTAACTGAGGTGCGTCGCGATTCCTCGGATCGTCAGCTGGAATCAACTAGAAGTCTAGAGCGCAAAGTCAATATTGTCAAACACTACACTCCCCTAAGCAAAACGTCGTTTGTCCTCTCGGTGAGAATATTTTGTAATATTTTAGATTCTTAGGCAGATGATTATGAGCCACTGGTCGCAGATTTACTTCGAAAAATTAAACAACGACGCTTTGACATGGAGGAGGTTGTTTCCCTAGTTGAACCCGTACCAGGTGTGTTTTTAATATCGTTGTGTGGGGTATATTGTTATTGCTGTTTTCGACAAGAAATCGTTTATCATATTCCCGATCACAACCGACAAAGCAGGGAACCCATAGACTAGAGGTAGTTTTGAACACAATGACCGAAGGTCCCGGGTTTAAATCTGGGGGGATGGTGCCAACCCTCGAGACTGGATACGACTGGCTGATGATGGCTAATAAGCCAGAACTGACCATTCCGGTCTACCTTTGCTTTGTCGGATCCACTTCATAAATCGTTCTGTTATGCGCTAATGACCATGGTCAAGCCCAGCTTGAGCTCGCAGATGATAATCCCCGGTTTAGCTGTGGCTCGCCGGATAACGGCTTCCTGAGCCGGCTTTTTGTGTGAGTGATTTCTCGCAGCCTCCTGACTTCTAAGCTGGATGATTCTATCCATCTTTGGAGACACCTGTTTAAGGTTCCACGAGTTTATTAAGCGGCGGGTGAAGCCTTATTGGATGGCGTGCGATATTAATGAGACCGTAATACGACTTAGACTGAGGAAATTTCTATAGGTAACCACTCTGCCAAGTCGCACTGCAGCACGCCTGAAGACATTACCTTTACGTAGTTGATGACAGAGAAGCTGCGGGTTAAACTTCGATCTCTTTCCGCCCTCGCAGCAAGCTTCATTCTCCATTTATTAGGCCAAAATAACGCAGTAGTTAGCAGCAAAAGGTAGCACCGTTCGCCTTCATTTTTACACAAGACTTTTTCCTTAATCAGGGCCAAAATATTCAGTTAATACACTTACTTTTTTGCCTGGGTTCTCTCATCTCGATGGATGTGCACGACCAAATCTTATTTACTACCCTACCCTGTATGCTCCTCGGTGGTTTGCCCTTTTTCACGCCACTACTGGGGGAAGGAGGATTCATTTGCCAGACTTTTCATCTGGGGACTTATCAATTCTTATCCCAGTAAAGGTGTCTAACTGTGTTGGCCGTTTGCCTACCGAGTCCGGCTGCATCGTCTGTCTTTCATTTTAAAATTCAAAACTACTTATTTAAAATACAGTAGCATTTTTTTCGAAATGACACTAGCGGACCTTTCATCTACTCCTTTCAGAATTGCAAGAAGTCTATACACTACCGCTTCTGACTACAGCATGCCTACGCAGAATAAACGCCGAATTAGATGCCTTTCTGGCCTCGGGTCTTCCGGTCGGTCGTCCGAACACAATGAATCGTCAAGGCATTTTGCTTTGCGAGCTGCCTGGTCATATGGCCAGAGCTCATCCCGAGACACCCTATGACCCAGGTAGCGCGGACGTTGATTTGATAGACGAAGGTCTTCTAAGTTCATGCGAACCAGTCTCACTACGCAGCCTCCTCCGACTAATATTTCCCGATATTGGCGGAAAAATTGACTCCTACAGAGCTTTTACAGTGGAGTACGAGGGTCACCCTGCGACAGATTTGGAGACTACCATCGACTCAGGCCTCTCCTACCACTATGACAACGCCGAGGTTAGTTTTGTTCGCATAACTATTATATTTTGCAATTCGTTTGGCTAACTAGCGACACTTTTATTACATGGAAGCCAGCGTTTTTCTCAAAACCAGGTTTTGTCGAAACCCTCAAAATGTTTAGAAGCCACAATGTAGGGTGGGATGGAGCTTTCAGTGGTTTCAATTGGATATTCTCTGTGTCGATGTGCACTAGAGATACGTTATGAGCAGAGGATAGATTCGCCTTTGCTTTATGAAGGAGAGATTTCCTGGTTTTTATTGACCACAAGAAAGACTAGATTTGCACCCAACCGTTATGAGGATGTGCTCCATAAGGCTGTAAGCAACTACAGTAGTCGCCGGCTATTAAACCCGCCTCGGGTCCAGACCAAATTGGGCTTAATAAGTGGCGGGCGCATTAAGCGGAAAGTCCTAGCTCTTGATTAGCAAACGCAGGATAGGCACTATGCATTACATACGTACTGTATTATGTGTAGAGCTTGGTTATGTACGAGAAAAAAATGCTGTTTGTTTGTATATTACATAATAACAAAAACAAAAAATATTATTTGTTACACGTAACCAGTTGCGCACGCAGAGAGATGAGAATTTCACTCTATCCTGTTGGCAAGCTGGACTTTGTAGCCGGCGACTGTGCTTATTAGCCGGCGGATTTTGCTATGTAAAATTCCGTCCCAAGCTGACTTGGGCTTAATACGCAGCTGGGCTTATTAACCGTGGGTTTAATAACTGGCGACTGCTGTATTTAAAATAAAATGCTAGCAGTCATGTTGGCTAGCAAATTCGAAGGCAGGGAAATTTGTCTACGAGATAAACACCTAGAAAGAAGACTCGAAACCATTTGTCACAAAGGTTCTGTACGTTTGAACCTGCTCTATGTTGCCAATACAAGCGAACATGCGTGTCCCAGGAAGCAATTGAGAAGAAGAAGACTCGATCACTGGGACAATACCTTTATTCGCCTGACGTTTTGACATCCGTCGCGGATTCATCATCAGAGAAATGAGTAGGACACAGTAGGACCCGTTTGTGCTACTGTGTCCTACTCATGTCTCTGATGATGAATCCGCGACGGATGTGTGTGTGTGTGTGTCGTAGCCCATAGTTGGATCAGGAATCCCCGCCGGAATCCAAACTGGGAGTAGTTGGGAGACGGAGAAAAGCCGCGACCTCGACCGGCTTGAGCCACAGGTCCGCGGGAGTGAGGTGGGTGCCTGGCCGAGAACTGCAGGCGAACAGATGACGGCAGTCATGCGGCGAGACACCGCAATCGGGACAGCAGTCAGGTATGGATGGGTCGAGCCGGTGCTGGTACTGGCGAAGGAGCATACAGTAGCCACTGCGTAGCTGCGCCAGAGTACAGCGAGTGACCCTCGGGAGATGTCGTTCCGAGGCCGCAATCGGAGGTGGATAGCCACCCAAAAGGACCGGGGGACGGTAACCTCGTTTCTCCTCGACAACGAATCTCTGGTGGAGACGCTGGAAGCCTGTCTTGGTGGCAGAGCTATCAACAGGTAGGTCCGCGAGAGACGAGGCAACAGCTTCCTTGTGGAGTGCTCGAATAGACGGCCGGACGTTGCGGCAGGGCTCGGGAGCGGTGCAACGGTGATGATTGGGATGGCCGGGTTGCGAACAACTCCACCAGAACTGCTGGCTAAGGAGAGTGTTGTGATGGGCGACCGGTAGAACAGAAGCCTCCGCATGAAGATGATCTATAGGCGACATTTTATAGCAACCCGTGATCGTGCGGAGGGCAGCGTTTTGGGCTGACTGGAGGCGGCGGAGGCTGGAAGAGCTCGTCGTAGGAGACCAGATTGATGCCGCATAAGTGAGGTGCGGCTTGGCCAGCGCCTTGAAAGCAGTCGACAGAGTCTCTTTCGCACAGCCCCAGGATGTGCCTGCTAGAGCCTTGAGGACCTTGGTGCAGCGGCTCACTTTGCTTGCGGTCTCCCTGGCATGGTCTGCGAACGTGAAGAGCGGATCAAAACGCACACCAAGGAGTTTGGGCTTGCGGACGAGCGGTAAGGACGCCCCATTGACGGTCGCGACGGATGTCGAAACGTCTGGCGAATAAACGTATTGTCCCAGCGATCGAGTCTTCTTCTCCTGCTCTATGTCTTCTGTTTGAGCCTACTTTTACCAAAACAATTGGACTCTTTCGAATTCAAACCGTATACATATTGATGGCGTGGGAGTTATAAAATTTCGTACTACCCGATGCACATTTATTTAATAGTCGAAAATGCGATGAAGTATGTCCGGTCGTTCGAGCTAGAAATTTACTAACTGGATATTTCCACGCCATAGCAGTAAAAATCATGTTCCAGAGATCAGGTGTACTTCTTCCTAGTTAAGACTAGAAAGTAGAATTTTAGCCTTTCTGAGCAATCACGCGATCTATTGTCAGAAAATATCTCCAGTAAAACAACATGAAACTGTCGATTAAATTTCGCTTCCGGGTGCCGCAATTCTAAACAATGATAAAAACCAATAATTTCAAAACTGGTGTATCTACCAGAAACCGCATAGAAGTCGTTAAAGGACCCTCAGTAGCATTTCTGCCAAGCTGTAGTGGAAATATGGATGAAACATGTGTCTGGACTTTTGGCTAGTACCTATTTCGGGAGTACGGTATATTCTGCAGGAGTTGATTGTCTTCGACTGAAAAGTTAACTACAGTTTCGGGGCTGGCCCTAAAAATTAAGGTCCGAGGTACTTAGCTCTAAGTTCTTCCCTTCGTTTTTTGCCAACTCATGCTCTATATATATACTTGGAAAGTTGGAATTCTAACCAACAGGTCGCGCGTTCGTGTTTCAGAAGTTTCATTCTTGGTTTTGGGCATGTCTGGCGGATGACGGCCAATAAGTCAGTTATGTTATTCTGCCACTGTGCGGCTGTTGTCGGGCATCGAGATTGAATTTAAAGGCTCAACGAGACAAATATGCTCCCCTCAACGCGATAAGCAAGCATACCTCACCGGCTAGGACGTTGGCCTTACAGAATGCGGGTTCGAGCTTCAGGGATTACAAAACTGGCGTTGGATATGACTAATTGATTATATTTTATAAGCCAGAAGTGGCCATTCCACTTTCCTGTGTTGAAATATCAGCATCTCAAGCGATACACTTTATTACAGGTAAACTCTTGGGAAAGAATAATGTTCATTGCGCAAATTTGCGAGTCTGGTTCCCCAGCTCATCGTCAGACAAATGACAGTTGTGCGAGAACAGTTGACTCAAAACGACGACCGATAACCCAAGTTGTGATGCAGTTTATTGTAATAAAACCAGAAGAACTCTACCCACCCGCATACACGAACACCAGTTAGCAGTGATTAGACAAGACCACCTATCGGAGATTGTCATGCGCACGCTGGACACAGGACACGAATTTGCATAAGGGCAAGCCCCAGTCCTTGGCACCTGCCCAAGTGGGAAGGGGCGCGAATTCCTGGAAACAATGCATTCCGACGAGGCATGTATCAACAGACATATTGATTTGGATGTCAACTACAAATCTCTCAAGATCTCTCGAGGGCAAAAACAGCCACCACCGACCGCATGATTAAATGCGGGCGACAACACTTTCCCCCTGACTGCCTAATTACACGTGGATGACAGCAATTTTTCCCATTGACCGCATAGTTAAATGTGGGTGACGATTATCTTCCTACACTCTGGCCTACCGTATAATATTTGTCAGTCATCGTTTTGAATTAACTGTTTCCGCACAACTCAATTTGTCTGACGACGAGCTGGGTAATCAGACTCGAAAATTCACACAATAAACATTATTTTACCCAAAGGACTTAACCGTTAATAACACTTCCCTTGGTTTTTATTAATGATATTATCCCGCCTACGCATATGTATCACATTTGTAGCTCACAATAAACATATGTCTGCGCCTGCGGAAGTCCCCCGACAGGGACTCGGACTCAGTGACGACGTCAAAGCCCGACGAAGATGCCTCCGGTGGCGAAATCTGTTTTGCCAATTCGGATCCCAACTGGGTTATGCAGGAGTCCTGTCCACCCGCCGCCCTGGTGCCCAACAAACCAGGCTGGGCCCTGCTTCACCGAGGCAGTCATGTACATGGGGCGCAACCCCTGGCGCCGGGATACGTTCGGCGAAACCTCATCGTGTGGCTGCGGTCAACTTCTGTGCGCAACACCCACTCTCCCTGTCCGCGGTGTCGCCTCAGGCCACAACTTGTTCCCCTTCCCTATTGGTTGAATGACCAAGTGGTGGAGGGCAAACTGCCCCCGTCTGGTCAACAGGTCATAACTTCTGGCTTCGGCGATGGCTTCTGGCTGGATTCGCCCCCTCTGCCCTAGTCCGCTTCCCTTTTGACTTATAGATGAAAAAAAGTTTTTTTTGCGTAAACTTGGTGTCGCTTTTGAGTTATCATGAATGACCGTCGTGCGAGTCAACTTTCTAACTCCGATAATTATGCCACAATGCATTGTTTGTTGCACTGCGTCCACCGATTAGGTTCCACTCCTCACAAAATATACGTGCCCTTCGGTTATCACCCGGCCTGGTGATAGTTCGACCGTGGAGTTCGACGATATCCACCAAGAGCCTCAGCAGGCTGAAGCAAGGTGGTGATTCCCGTGGGTTTACAGTGAAAGTAGACTTGCGGCGAGTCTACCTCAGTCTCTCACCACTCCCAGAGCGGACCTGATGTCAAGACAAAAGTCAAGAAAACCGGAGATGGGGGGGGGGGGGCCAGGCGGCTGGCGCGACCAAAATTAAACACGCGTACCAGCAGCACGCCTCGCTAGGTAGGCTCCCAACTGGATGCGCCATAAAGGTCACTTTAAGAAGGAGCCATTGGGCCTGACTCTCAGTCCGCAGTTAGGCAGTCCAGACAACAAGACACACTGGGCCAACTGCAGTGTCGGAGTTATCCCGTCAGTTGGCAACCCTCCAAGCCACGGCTTTTAGCGCACCGTGCTAGCTTCAAGCGGATGACATTGTTTTTAGTGCAGGAAAGGAATGCGTCGAGGGTCGATCTCGCTCTCTTCCCCACCGCCAGCAACGGGCCACCGCCTAGCTGACCGGTCGCCTGAGGTGGGATGGGCGCAGTGCTGAGAAAGCATGGTACTTGTGATTCACACAAATAATGTGCTTGTCCGCTTGTTGTCCCCCAAAGCCGTGAAACAAAAGAGGAAAAGAACAGGATCGGCGACTAGGGCAATTTATCCTCCCTGAAAGACTGTGTGTATTTATAGCATCCCATTCAGATTGGCTATATTCTGTCCAATCCACTCTAAGAGAAAGCTCTGGAAGGGCCGCGCAATTTCTCGCAGACATGGACCAATCAGCTCTGATGAGAAGTCTGTTGTTACGGCCAACCTGGAACGCTATCAAGCGCACGTGTCTGGCATACAGCGTGGCAGAAGCGCGTACGTACTGTCTGAGACGGACTTATCGTGAAAATGGGGGGTTTCCCAAAGGGCGGCCTTGCGTCAGCAATTTTTAGCGTTGTGATCAAGCAAAAAAGTTCGACAATGGCTACTACCCCGAGTGGCGTATGGGCATTGTACCGGTATCCCTCTGCACATACCAGTGGGGATCCCACAGAGTGACTAGATCAGGGTGACTGGGTGTAAATACATTGAAAGCTAGTTACTGTATCGATGACAGAAGGTTCCCAAAATCACAAGTCAGGGGAGGAATTAACTGGAACAGCTTTACTGTGCTAAAGTAGCCTTACCATAGCTGCTGCAAGTGTCACGTGCAGAAGCCAGCCGAGTCGGCGCGAAGCCCTGAATGCGGAGTGTGTCCTTAGCCGATTAGGTGGAACCGCGCGCATCGATTGGTTCGAAGTAACGCGCGCCCCAGGAAGCGAGTCGACCGAGATCGGGGGAAAGGCAGGACATTGCGGACAAAGAGGGTGTGGGGGAATTTTTCAAATGCTAGTACACAAAGACTTGGCTAGAGAAGAGAGGATGAGTCAACGCGGCAGTACGGAAAGCAGGTTCCTACAACCACACTAATCGACTGGACATAAGGTCTCCGTCCATGTGAACGACTAAGCAACTGATCCCTGTCTCTGAATTGAGCGAGGCTTCAGACGATGCAAGAGCGGTTTTCACTGGAATATGTTTATTCTGTGTCTGACATTTTCAAGGCGAATGTTGACTCCCTGTCATCAGAAACTGGTGGATTCAGTGCAACGACAGCAACGTGGGGAAACTCACGGCGAACAGAGGGCAATGGCAGGTAACACCGGGGACGTCATCTGTAACAAAATTCCCAAGAAACTTCATGGACAATACGAATATCACGAATCTCAATACTGTTACGGCGTCCCCGGGAAGCGACGCGCTCCGTGGTCGTCTGGTGCCCGGAATGTCAAATATGCAAGCCAGTACCCTAAATTCGCGACACACTTTGAACATCGGTTGCTGGAATGTGCAGACATTGCTTGATCCTGGCCGTCAAGCACTTCTAGCACGCGCATTATGGGACTATAAAGTAGACGGTGCCTGTCTGTCAGAAGTTCGTCTCCTAGACTCTGGAACGAGAGAAATCAAAGTCCCACAAGAGGATGCTGAGTAAGTGCTCCTCCACAGCGGACCACAAACGAACACAGGACTGCATGGGGTGGCAATAGCCATGAGAAAAAAGGTGCATAACACTCTCTTAGCGTTTGAGCCTATCTCAGAGCGGATTTCCACAGCCCGCTTAAAAGGCACCATTGCAAATATGTCTGTGGTTGCCGTTTATGCCCCAACATTGCAAGCGGATGAAGCAGTTAAGACGGAGTTCTATGAACGCCTTCAAGCTACAGTGGCCAGGATGCCCCCTAGAGACTTGCTCTTCGTCGCCGGAGACTGGAATGCCAGGACTGGCCCGTGCGATGAAATCTCGAGACACGTCATCGGAAAATACAGACTGGGCCAACGTTGCGACAGCGGAGAACGATTGGTAACATTTGCTGATTACAACCATCTCGTCGTTTCAAACACTCGTTTTCAACACCCCCATCGGCAGTTGCTAACAAAGTATTCAAACGATGGTCGAACGGCAAACCAGATAGACTACATCTTAGTACACTCAAGGTGGACCACCTCAGTATCCGACAGTCGATTGTTTCGAGCTGCGGAAGTTGGGTCGGATCACGTACTTGTCCGTGCCCGCTTTAAGCTCTGTTTGTCGAATCGAAGTAAGAAACTGCCCCCAAAACGTGGCAACGTTATGGCACTAGCACACACAGAAACCCGTGTAGCGTTCAACGAAAGTCTCACTGCACGGATCCGAGATCAATCCACTGTTCGCATCGAACCTCCAGATGACGTCGATAATGAAACTTCGCCCGATACTCAGTGGCCACACTTGAGAGACGCGCTACAAAGTGCGATGAATTCAGGCTTGCAACAGCAGGTAGTACCGAGGAAGTACTGGATCTCCACAACCACCCTCCATCTATCAGCACAAGCTGGACTCGCTCGGTTGTCAAACTCAGAGAACTACCGCTCATTGAGACGCCAAACTACGCGATCAGCAAGATGCGACCGTCAGAACCAGTGGACCGAGTTAGCTGGCTCCATGGAATCAGCTTCAAACTCTGGTAACTTCCACCAGCTCTGCTACCTTTTACGTAAAGCATCAGACAAATATAAACCGCCTTGCACTACCGTTCGGGATAACTCGGTTCAAGTGATAACTGATATGACTGGCAAAATCGATCTATGGCGAGAGCACTTAAGCGAGCTACTGGATCCGCCTATACGTTCACCTGCGAACCTACAGCTATCAACTGGAATTCCATACGGTAGTGACTGCGAGACACCTACGAGATTCGAAGTGGAATCGGTATTGCAACGATTAAAAGTTCGGAAGGCAGCGGGTGAAGATGGTATCCCAGCAGAAGCCTACAAAACTAATTGTCCTGCTTTGACGGAATCACTACATCGACTGTACTCGACTATATGGACTACCGAAGTCATCCCGACTGACTGGTCACTGTCCATTATTTTAGCGATACCGAAGCGCGGTGAAAGGACATTATGCTCAAACTACCGCGGCATCAGCCTCATAGATATAGCCGCCAATGTGTTTGCGACCATCCTTCTCCGTAGATTTTCGACTGAGCGCAATCTTCGTACTCGTCCTAACCAAGGAGGATTTCGTCCAGGTGGAAGATGTAGTGACCAGATCTTCATTCTACGCCGCATACTAGAGCACAGACATCAAAACCAACAGATCACTACCGCCTGTTTTATCGACTTCAAAACCGCCTTTGATTCTATCGACAGAGAAGCTCTATGGCAAGTCTTGCTTGCTGATGGTCTCCCACCAAAATTGCTCAATCTTATCAAAGCTTACTATGGCACAACATCAGCCCGAGTAAGAACCCTTGGGGAAGAGTCAACTTCTTTCCCTCTGACTTGTGGAATTCGACAAGGGTGCCTTCTTTCTCCAGTTCTCTTCAACTTCTTGATCGACTGGGTAATGCATCAATCAATTCTACCTGACAGTGGATGTGAAATCAGCTCTGAATTCAGAGTACCTGACCTGGAATATGCCGATGACATTGTCGTACTCGGTAAAACTCCTCAATCACTACAGCCAACGCTAGACCGAATCACCGGCTTCGCGGCAACTGTTGGTCTGACAATTAATGTGCGCAAGACGAAGCTCCTGACTACGTATCTGGGCGCAACACAACCACTGTTTATCAGCGGTCAACCCATTGAAGAAGTTAGCTGCTTCCGCTATTTGGGCTCGAATATGCTAGCCAATGAACAGGCCAAAGACAAAATCAAGAACCGAATCGCGCAGGCTAGAAATGCATTTAGGCCACTAGCCAGACCACTCTGGTCTCGCTCAGACATCAGTTTACGTACTAAGCTGCTGATATACAAAGCATCAATCAGACCGGTGTTAGTATATGCCTGCGAAATATAGCCAGGGAGAAAGGCAGACATCCTATCGCTCGAAGTCTTTGACTGTTGGTGTCTTCGACACCTCTTAAGAGTCTTCTGGCAGGATCGAATCTTCAATGTTGAGCTATACCGCAGATGTTTCAAACTACCAAGTCTAGCATCGTTCATCCAGCATCGCCGATTGCAATGCTTTGGCCATGTCCTGCGCAAACCATCGACGGACCTCTGCAGATTGGTCGTGAACCCTTCTCGTAGTGCAAACTGGAGATACCGAAAAGGCGGTCAACTGGAGACATGGCTCAGCACCGTTAAGTCGGACGTTGAACGGATGGGCCTCGTAACCGTTTACGGCTTGCGACATTGGAACAAACAATGGGTTAACATCTGTGAAGAGCTCGTCTCTGACCGCCACCAATGGGCCGCCGCTATTCGTGACATCCGTGAAGCCGATTCATCCAACAACAGGAGCTCATCAGATCAAGTATAAAGTAAGTAACGACAGCATCAGAAGCCACTTTGTCCGTTCCGGATTGGCCATTGTTAGCTTTGTTTGCCCTCTAAAAGTTTTGTTTGGCTGCCTGCGTCGTTATAAAATACTAGACCTTAATTAATTAATCATTTTTAATCAACTGAAAACTACTTTGACTACGTCCACCAAAAAATCAATTAGAATAACACAGGACTTTCAGTTAAACGAAAAAGCAAAATGAGTATTGCGAGTGGTTAGAAAGAAAAAAATATTTCTTATGGAATGCAGAAATGCTAAAAAGACAAAAGTTAGTGTCAAATGAGTGAATTCAATTTTTTTAAGTTCGTCAAGTTTGTTCAGAACAGAGAAAACGACATGCGCACAATACAGTTTGAAAAAGTGTTCTTTACACACATTCACAGTAATGTCCTTCAAGAATTAATGTTGTCAATTATGGTGCACAGTCAAGTGTTTAGTGTTTGATCATGTGTTTGAGAAGCACTGCACTTTAACTCGTTGAGTTTTTTCGTTTTTGTATCGTACTTGGTGCAGTTGGTAAAAGCTAGGAGGGCTTTGCTAGCAGAAACATGGCAGGAACAATTTTTATATAAGGTCACATGCTGCGGGGTCGGTCAGTGAGTAATAGACTAAACTAAAACTAACAGAACTAAAAGTAACCGCAGCACGCTACAGCTTTCTGTGTGGAGAGTTAAATGGAACGGTAAATGCTGAATCCTCTAACAAAACAGGCTTACTGCAACGAAATAAGTAGTTAGTTATGCAGAGTGGAGTGCGGAGCTACTTATAACGAACCATTACCAACTCAATGCGATACCGTAGACACGTCACTTTCTATACGCCAACAAAAATTTTCTTACGCTAAATTTACGTGTAGTACTTGGCAACGGTCGAATTCGCTGAGCTACAGGGCATACTTGAATTATCAGAGTTAACGCTGCGGTTTCAATTGATCTTAACTGATTGTCGCGTAAAAAGCAGACAATTAGATATAATCATAACTTTGAGCCTCTGTCTCATTACAATGCCGCTAGCGCCCGTCTTGCCGACGATTTATCCCCCTCGGCCAAGACCACAGTTATTTATCTCGTACACCTAAGGTATTTCAGTAATAATATAAGAAAATGAGCTGCCTTTCGAGGGGGTCACTTACTAAAACGTATCGGAAAGAGTGAAGAAGAAGCCACAGAGTCTATTTTGGCTGACTCATCAGACTTCCGATCCTGATATGACATGGTAGAAGGTATGGGGGTGATAGCAGGCTATTTACTGATTGCTTTAAGGAGATTAATCTGAGAAAACGTTGAACGGGAAACGGTACAAAATGAATTTAGGGACGACGAGTCGTGTGGGAATAACGAAAAACAGTAAAAAACCGTTACGAAAATAGTGAGGAGTGTGTGGAACAGGAAAAAATGTTAGAAACAGTTTATCGGGCCAACACAAAACGTGATATGCTACCGAAATAGTGAAAAACTTGCGATCAATATGAAGCGGAAATCAAGATGGAGTTATCAACAGAGACATGCAGCGATGGAGCCAACACTCGAAGCTCTAAAATTCAAGGTGAGTGGAGGTCATTCACTTTAAAACCCCTTGGTTGGGGTCGGCTCGTTTCAGCGGCTCAGGTCATTCAACATCTTTAATAGTCCCAAGACACCAACGGCCCAGTTACTCCATCCTTCACCAAACGCGCAGGCAGTTGACTTCCGTTCGAAGATAATGTGCCTAGACAGTGGCAACTATCGGGTAAGATAACAAAATAGCTTGACCTTCGTAAGCAACAATGTCCACTTCTGCCATACGAGGTTGATTTACAAGCCAGGACTTGTGCGGAAATATACAGCATGGATTAAAAATCGTAAAACTTGCATAACTTTGTAAAAGTTTGATCATTACTTGCATACCGTTGTGAACGCATTTCCGAAAACTTAGAAGTAAAAATGGACAGCATTAGGCAAACTTAGAACTTCAAATAATCATACGAATGAGAAAGTGTTTGTTGATAAAAATAAAATTTTCCCGAAAATCCCCAAGTTCCAGAGACGTAGAAAAGCTCTAAATTATAACAATAAATTTACATGTTATGGTAAGTGGAAAACTTTACGTAATCACTTTCTTTATATTAAAATAAGTTTTTTTAGTCAAAATATTTTTTGTGCATATTACCATTAGTGGATAACTATTTAATGAATATCGTCCAATAAAGTTTGGTATCATTTTGGTCGTTTTCAGCGTCTTCATTTGTTCATCCATCAATTAATCTTCTTTTCGACGTTTACATCAAAAAAGTTCAAATAAGATATATGTATAAATATAAAGAGCATTTACCGAAAAAAATGAGTTTTTGCATATTAGTTCTTATGAAGACGGCCATGTGGATCATATTTAAAGATGCTTCAAAACAGCAAATTACATTGTCGAGCATAAAGAACGTTAGATATTGTTATTACAAAGACTAATAAAGAAAACTTTCTACAGAGGTTATCTCTTCAAAAAAATGCTTTTATTGAATATTCAGCTGATAATTTTTGTGTATATTACCTTTTATCGATGTAATGTCGAAATGAAATTGGAGAATTTCGACAAATTTTTAAATTAACCTGAAGATAAACGATTCAATTTGATCGGAGATGAAGGAGGTTACTTCTGCCTTTATACTGAATTATTTTCCGCCATACTGGATTACCTCCAGGATCTGCCATAAGCTTGCAAATGCAAAAAAAACTCGCCGTATGTATGACAATTTTTTGAAATAATTGTTATGCTTCTGTCTGCTCCGTCTCTAAATAACGCATGAGCGGAACACATAGTGTACAAAAAGTATATTTCTATATGACTTACATTCTATAAGACCTGCTTTACTTTGTAGCGCCCTCCACTCGTGGGGTATGTTCTGGTGTTGAAGCAGGAGTTCCTTCGTGCGTCTTCAGTATAATCTTAGAGTTAAAAGGCTCACGTTGGAGGTTCCCGGCGTAATCCACATTAATATCACCCATACTTCTGATAAGGAATGAAGCCGTGAGAGAGATAAGAATGGTTTATTGTCTATACAGACAGAGAAAGGAAAACCGGGGTTTACAGTGCTGGAAAGTGGTTGAGGGGAAATCTCGCGGACAATACGGTCCGGAATCCTAGGCTGACAGTCCAAAGGGAGTGTAGAGCTGGAGGCTGCTACGGGGGATGGAATAGTGTTGGTCACACTTGATTCCATAAAAGAACCACAAGAAAAACACACTGTACGACCTCTGAGCAACCGGATCCAGACCTCTTTAGTAAAACACAGGAAAAACGGTTGTGCCAATTCAGTTCAGCTGTATTACAATATTACCTTCACGGTAACATAGGAAGACACTTTGTTTATTCGCCATGTAGGTGATGCGGTGAAACAAATGCGATAAAAATTATTTTGTTATTGCATTTTGTGGAAAACACTTCATAGGTTAGTTAAACATAATTTTTAAAACATAAATTGCTCCTTTTTTCTGAAAATAAACGCGACTCCTTCAATTTGGCTTCACTTGCAGCTGACCATTTCGGACAAAAATTTCCGATTTTGGAAGGGATATACTTTACACTTTTTAAAAATTATTTTGGAGTTCCTCCATAGCATGATGCGCATTACTAAAAAAGTTGGGTTCTGTCAGACGATATAGCTTAGTAAAGTCCTTCGAGATGAAACTACTTCCGGTTTCGCCAAAATTAATGCCTATTTCTCTTAATAAACTTAATTAAATTGGCGGTTTTCTGAACTAAAAGGCTTTCCCAGAATTAAATCCACTCAGTGAATCAAAATGATGTGACCAAGTATATGCTAAAATTTCCAGTCAAATTTCGTCATGAAAGTTGACGACTTTTAGCCCATATTGTATTTATGGACGAGAAGGCTTACATCGCACCTTCCTGGCTTCCTCCGTCAGCCCCATAACACTGTGATCCAAAGGAAAGCCAGAAAACCAAGACGGCCGGAGGTGGGCATAAGTGCAATGTTGTAACTTACCATGCTAACAGCCTAGGTACTTGCTAAAAGGCCCAGACGCGTTTTTCGCTGGTATTCTGCCGCTGCTTGACACAGCTGCGAGGGGTCCAGCTCATCAGTGGGTCACCCTAGCTTTCCCTATCTGATTTCTGGTTGATATACCGGTTTTGAAAGTTCAGCTTTTTAATCTCCAGAGAAATTTATTTCTGATCGCGGTATATATCAGTATATTTAAGGTCTATAGGCGTAGATCGAAATTCTTAGTGTATATTCGTGTTGAAAGCCGTCCACCCCAATGAAATATACACCTGCTGCCATCAAACAGTCGTTAGTTGTATAATTTGACGTTGTAACTTACCATACTAACAGCCTAGATACTTGCTAAAAGGCCCAGACACGTGTTTCACCGGTATTCTGCCGCTGCTTGACACAGCTGCGAGGGCTCCGGCTCATCAGTGGGTCACCCCAGCTTTCCCTATCTGCTTTCTGGTTGATATACCGGTTTTGAAAGTTCAGCTTTTTAATCTCCGGAGACATTAATTTCTGAACATGGTATATATCAGTATATTTAAGGTCTAAAGGCGTAGACCGAAATTGTTAGTGTATATTCGTGTTGTAAGCCGTCGACCCCAATGAAATATACACCAGCTGCCATCAGACAGTCGTTAATAGTATAGATTGACGTTGTAACTTTCCATACTAACAGCCTAGGTACTTGCTAATAGGCCCAGACACGTGTTACGCCGGTATTCTGCCGCTGCTTGACACAGCTGCGAGGGCTCCGGCTCATCAGTGGGTCACCCTAGCTTTCCCTTTCTGCTTTCTGGTTGATATACCGGTTTTGAAAGTTCAGCTTTTGAATCTCCAGCGAAATTTATTTCTGATCACGGTATATATCAGTATTATTAAGGTCTATATAAGTGCGATGGCTGACATAACTGAAAATTCCGCCTTAACGTCATAAACAGTCTGATTTTCGCTTGATAAGTACCATGGTTACAGTCAGAGGACCACGGATCGCACAGAGAAGTGTGGAATGTTGTAGGAACTACACTAAGAAGTCAGTGTAGTTGAATTCTCAGCCCCTGAGAGAAAACGTTTACGCCATCAGTTGGCAACCAGTAAAGCCACGACTAAATGCGTGTCGTGATAGATTCAAGCAAGTCTGCATTTTTAAAGGAAGGAATATGTGGATTCACCACAATCCGTAATTACGCAGCGTCGGTCTCGATCTGCGATCCACAACTTGTGCGCGAATCGGCTGTCCGGCCTTTGTCAATCGACTTGTGAGGGGATTTGGCACAGTAGATGTTGTGGTGTGAAGACCTTCTTCTGGAGTAGCTCTACGTGGCACCTTTTCTCAAATAGTCTGCCTCTTCGACACTCCCGGCTGTCCAAACAGGCCAATAAACTTTCAGGCGGACTCAAACATGCTCTCGATCAAGGTGAAGTGCCTCACTGGCACTCCAGAACATCGGCCTTCACGCCGCCGAACCCGCACCCCGTCTGACTGTCAAACTCTTCCAACCCATTCTCTCATCTTCTCGTGTAGAATATAATACTCTCTGATATGGATCCGACAAAACAAAGGGAACCCCGACTGACCATTTGTGGCTTGTAAGCCGTCATCAGCCAGTCATTCGCAATCTCATGTGTCGGAACCCCCAAGATTCGAACCCGGGACCTTTGGTCATTGAGTTAACCACTCGACCACTGCGTCACAGACTCGTTACTTTGTCTGTTAAGATCGGGAATATGATGGCTGTTTGGGCATCGCCGATCTGGTAATGGAACAAAGAAGTTCTCTTTCTGCCCATGAGCTCGCATTCGAGTCCGCGCAGGCATGGGTATGACTGGCTGATGATGCCTAACAAGTCGAAAATAGCCATTCCGGCCATCACACTATGCGGCTTCCTATGCGGGCTCTAGGGCGAAGCGGAACTTAATTGTTCCTCTTCCAGATCGGCAATGCCCACATCTTCATAATACTCTCTACTGGCGTCCACTGACCCTTCCTTTTCGGGAGCGGGCTTGGAGGTCGTGGTGGCTAGACTCTCAATGTAGTTTAACCAGCCACGATACGTTTGGAGCCTGCCAGGCGTATGTGACTGTCCACCCGTTGGTTTGGACGAGGTCTACCCTGTGCCCCACAGCAAGGTGATGCAGGAACGGTGAGTTGCGCATAAATCCACTATGTTTAAAACAGGCGTACACAGCGAGATTTATTGACGTCAATAAATTACGTGGCAGCTTCTCAAATGTATCCTGTTGCTGCATGAGTTTAATAATGCATAGAACATATAACAGTTTGAAATTTCACAGAATAACGTGGAATAACAGCAAGGATCATAGTTCACTGTAAATAATGATCAGAGGAAGGATACTGTCTTGAATCAACATATAGAAAGGAAGAGGGGTTGAGGGAAGTTAACTAAAATCAGTTGGGGATTAAAACTATCAATGTATAGGAAAGAAGTGTCCTTTTTCTGACCATAATTTTCACTGAACTATGATCTCTGCCGTTATGCCTTGTCATGCTGTGAAATCTCAAACTTTTGTACGTGCTGTCCGTTATGAAACTCATGCAGGGACAGGATACATTTGGGAAGCTGTCACGAAATTTATTGACATCAATAAATCCTATTCTCAACGGTCGAAAAGATGCGAGGCACAGGTAATTGAATAGAAGGCGGAAGAACGTTCTCTGGGACCATTATTTTATTTGCCCGACGTTTCGGACTCTCACTCGAGAGCATTGTCAAGGAATGAAACCGTACAACTCACTGCGTGATTAATTCAGCTCTGCCGGGAGTGACCTTGAGTTCCCATTGTTCGCTCCGTCGCGAGTGACCTTGAGCCTTGCCAGTGCTCGCGCAAACGCACTATAGGTATTTGGGAGATCCATATGCCTATTAATAGAGTCCGCGTGCAAATGCCATGCTTCTTGCAGTAAGCGTGAGACACGGTCGTCCGACTGGCCTAGTATTCGAATGTGTTCGAAGTCGAAGTTGTGCCCTGGCTAGGATGCATGAGCTTGTCATTCCTTCCCAAGACGCGTTTATGCTCGTGCAGTCTCGGGCCGCCCGTTTGCTGGTTTCGCCAACATAAATGGTCTGTTTTAAATATGTACAGGGGAACAAATGCTTCAAATCCCATTATGGTAAGAACAGACTTGCTCAAAATATACTAGTCTTTCCTCCTCTCTCAAGTGGCCTGCTGTCATGACCAAGCCAAAAAGACTGCAAACGGGCGAGGGTACACGTGGCTGGCGCGGTCGGAGCTGTCCCTGGGTCCCATGGAATGATAATGCCATAGAGACCGCATTTAGTAGGAGCCATTGCAGTCTGCTCTTTGGTCCGCCAGCCAGTCCTACCGGTCCGACTGCGCGGTCCAAGTTATCCCCTCTGCTCGCAACCCTCCAGGTCACGGCCTCACATGCGCCGTCCTAGCTTCAAGCGCGTCAGACTGTTTATAAAGTAGTCGCCGGTTATTAAGCCCGTCTCGGGCCCAGACCAAATTGGGCCAGATAACCGGCGGGCGCACTAACCGAAGAATCTTAGTTCTTGATTAGCAAACGCAGGATAGGCACTTTACATTACATACTTACTGTATTATGTGTAGAGCTTAGTTATGTACAAGAAAAGAATGCTGTTTGTCTGTATTTTACGTAATACCAAAAACAAAAAACGATTTGCGAGGCATTTAAAAAGCGGTCTAGTGTCAGTTGTTTTAGAGGAAACTTTTCTCGCAAGTGCTCTTTGATGTCCTACTCCAGGCACCAGAAATCGTCGAATTTTGTGAAATCTGATGCCTGTAGACCGCGTTGCAGTGTGTAGAGTGCAGTTCTCATCTATGCAGCAGTGGGAACTGGCTCTTCGTCCTCGTCGTCGTCCTCCTCCTCGTCCACCTCATCATCATCGTCATCATCAACAGCAACTTTCTCAATTGCTTCGCCTCCATTATTCACTTCTTCCTTCTGAATGATTTCATTGACCAAGTTCTGCTCAAAATCTTCCTAGCTTGTTTCATCAGTGACTTCAACATCTGCATCGGTGACCACCCACTTAAGAAAATCTTCCTCATCGATTCCTAGCGAAGGAGGCACCACATCGGCGTGTCACAAAATTTAACTTGAAAAATGAAAAAAATCATATCCGGCATCTTGTTTTGCGTAAGACTGGCCAAAAGTATGTACCCAGTTGCGCACGCAGACAGCTGAGAATCTCATTCTATCCTGTTGGTAAACTGGACTTTGTAGCCGGCGGATTTTGCCATGTAAAATTCCGTCCCAAGCTGATTTGGGCTTAATACGCGGCTGGGCCTATTAACCGTGGGCTTAATAACCGGCGACTACTGTAGTGAGGAAAGGAATGCGCTGAAGTGTTTAGCTCGCACCCTGTTGCCATTCCCAGGCCCCAGGCATTTGCCAAGGCGATCTGTTGTCTGATGCGAAGAATAGGCGTCTGTACAACAGTATTAAAACCTCGCGCGGACCACAGCAGCGCACACATTGAACACCAACAATCTGGCCTTAGCTTTGACGCATGCATAAAAGCTTGCTGTCAGGGGGTAAAATCAGTTGTCGGCAAAGGCTGCCTCCAGACATGACCCAGCTCTGTCAACAATCACCCTGGCCTCGCTAACAGACCCAGCCACCACAAACCACATCTTCAGGTTCTGTAAACTATAAACCACTCAACTCGTGTCTTACCTCCCTTCCTGCCAAGACTTGGTCCGATGACCGTGACGATTTTAACGCATCCACTGCTTGGATCTAGGCAACAGCACTCGAAAAAGGTAAAATATAAAAGATGAGTTAGGTAAACCTCGTCATCTAGCAGAGCGTTTTAGGACTGGAGCTCCAGAACCGATTAGTTTAAGTGTTAAGACTACAACTAATAATAGGTTTCGGTTAAAGGTGCTTGTACAATCTCTCCTTCTCCCACAAACGAACATCATCGAAAGACAGGTGTGTAATAATGGAACTGTGAAAATGGGGGGGGGGGGAGGTAAGACAGTTTAACGGTCGGCACCATGCTGGCAGTTGAAGGAAGTTTATATGGCCACCGTTATCATACAAGTGAGCTGGGTTTTTGCACTGAATTAGGCTATATCACACTCACACAATTACCAACCTGTAAAATCTACTGCTAACTCCAACTCTAAAATTACCCCAGTTAAGGTTAGCACTGGTTACAAAGATTTCTCACCGGTTTAACGGAAATCTAGAATGTTTCGTTTACGGTGGATGTCATATGTAAAAACGACCTGGGGTCTGACTACGAACTCTGCAGAGAACTAACTTTTTCTCCGACTAACTAAACAATAAATCTCTGACTAAACTGGGCCTGCAGTGTTTGGCTCTTGGTAGCGGAGAGCCGACCGATGGATTCGTGTCCGGGAACATTAGCACTGTGGTGCGCTTGCGCAGAATGTGTTCGCACACCGATGGCGCCAGCTGACATAGGCGTAAACAATACCCCTATTAGGGGTTCAGGCCGTCATGGCCTGACACGACCAGTCCTGCAGGTCATTTATTGCCATCTTTATTTGTTTGCGTAAGCATATGAACTTTCTGAACAAATGCGATGCTAATGTGTGCCTTCGGATGCATGCGAAAATGTGCCTGATGAAGGCATACAAATAAAACGGATCGATCACGAGCAAGAGTCACCAACGATTTACTGTTGCATGTCCTGCTACCGACCATGGCTGTATGCAGTCTATCAGCCTGCTTCTTCGGCAAGGGGTCGCTCGTATGGCCACTTATCAGGGCGCTAAAATACGCGTGGTATTGCGCTTAAATGATAGGGCTAGGTTAATATCAGAATTACGGTTATTCGTTGATGAAGGGATTTCCTTCGGCCCGTACTACTGCCTTGGGCCCCATTCTCGAGCCCCGGTAGCAGCCACACAGTGGCTAGTATTATAGGCATATGACAATTTCAGGCAGAGAAAAGGAAGAGCGAAACGGCCATTTCCAGCTCATAAGCCATCATCAGCCAGCCACACCGATGGTGTAGTGTACTGCTCGAGGTTCCAATGCCTGCCTTGTTGAGCCACGGACTCGTTGTCTTGATATTTTTAATCGGGAATTTTCAAATTACTTGATAAGTGCGCACCAATCGCTAACGGAACTCTCTCGTTCCGTATTGCCTTGGGGCTTGCTCTCCAGCATTGCAGCCGCGCAGCAAGAGTCAAATGACTACTGCTGGCAATGACAAAGGAGTTGGGAATAGGTGGATGACCTGGGGTTGGGTATGACTGATTGATGACGGCTAATAAGACAGGAATGGCCATTCCACTCTTTCTTTCCTTTGCCAGCAATGTTCAATTATGGTTATGCATAAAACTAGAGCTGGGAAGAGGAAAGGGCTGGGGTTAAAAATTAGGTAGGGCACGGAAGTTTATTGATCATTCTTCGAATTCAGCCTAGGGCCGGGAAACCTCCCCATTTCCATGTCCTACCGAGGGCACATATGAGCACGTTTTACTCTCTCACAGTTATGCATTTCAAGCATATCAAGGCTGATACGATGGGTGTATGGATAAAGTAAGTTGTAGTCAGTGTTCATATTAGCAAATCGAGCTGTCAGTCATTATTCCAGTTTGTAGGAGGCTTCTCAGTGGCATGCGTCTGCACGAAAGTTTCCTTGCCAAAACAACCCTGCACATCCGAAAACCTTTCGAGCACTATTGCTACTACCTTTAGCACACTCAGCATCCCCAGTACTCCCAGCACCGCAACATCCACCAACCCAGCAGTCGTCAGCCTATACTGCACTTAATGCCACCACATATGCCCACCCAGGCGTCAGTCTGGTCAGCTTTAGTGGATTAAACTGGGAAAGTAAGGCCAAAAGCGTTTATCGCAGGGGCTTAACTAAGTTAAACCCTGGAACCTGTGATCTTCAGGCCCGGTTATTCAAGAGGAGAAAGAAGTCACAATAAGGCCAGAGCGGTAAGAAGAGGATATTCTGTACCGAAGGCAATGGAGAATAGGCAGGAGGAAATTGATTGTCGGACGACCTCATAACCACAAGCCAGCGGACAGCGCCTGAAGCGATTTCTGCTCGGCAGTCGACTTGCGCTCTCTCAGCACCTACAATAAAGCAAACCGCAGAACAAACTTTGTCGGCACGTCTCGCCAGACCAACAAGAGAGTTCGGCCGCCATTTTCGAAGATCTCCATTGCATGCTTTACGGCAGGCTGCAAGCAAGCGTAATGATCTGGGTCGTGAAGAAGGTTGTTGTGAGAGTAGAATTGCCCTGCGTCTACCGCACTCTCTCTCTCTCTCCCCTCTCTCCCTCACCTGGGTCCGGTGTCAAAACGAAGTCAAGAAAACCGGAGGCGGGGACGGCCGCTAGTGTGGCCAAAGCAGTTCCTCGACGTGCCACCACACCTAGCTTGGCGCAGGAGTCTCATAGAAGCCGCATTACGAGGGAGCTCTTGCAGTCTGACTCTCAGTCCACCAGTCAGCCAACCACTCTGCGCAGACACACACACACTGGGTTGATTGCGCGGTCCGAGTTACCTTCGCAGTTCACGACCTTCCAGGCCATGGCCTTCTCTGCACTGTGATAGCTTCAAGCGCGTCAGAATGTTTTAAATGAGGAAGCTACGCTGAGCCGTCGACCTTACTCTCTACTTTTATTCCCATTCTGTTGCCAGACCAAAACAAATAAACTACACACAAACGTCTTTCGCATCGTTTAACCTATAGGGACATTAGAAAAAGATTCCATCGCTGTAAAAAGAAGTTGATTGGGCCGATATTTCAGGTTCTCACTCGAACCTATCATCAAAACTAGCGGCACATAAGGGTATTGGAGCCATAAGCAGTGCAGTACGTAGTTTTAGTGGACCTTAACGCCATTGTTAACTCATCACGCCAACGCTGCGGTTACGCTGACGGCCGGCCCCTGACCTGTCTATCGCTCAAGGTCTGAGCGACATACGAACACACCCAGTCTCGCCTGTGCCCACTTCGCGCTGTGCAACCCATCACCACTAGTCTGCCGAGACAAAGCGAGTATTCGGCGACCACCCGGGATGACTGCCATTAGACGACACTTGGGATTCCGCCTTGGCGCGTCGCGGTCGGCGGCTCCCCCCTCTCTCACTGGCCAAACGGTCGGACGCCCTGCAAGACCTATCGGCAACTTACCCCCTAACTCTTCTGTAAACTATATACTGTTTCTTCGACCCTGACTTTCCCAGCGTCTTTTCCCATCTCCTAAGGAACCGGGCATGGAAGATTTTTAGCTGTTAGGGTTAACCATCTTAGCCTTATCACCTATAAGGTTGTGGTGCGGCAACATGCGTACTTTGGTCAGTAGCCCTAGCTATAACCGTTGGAGGTCATAGCTGATGCAATGCCAGTCCACGCCCGAATCCATGTTGCATGTTGGCGTGATGATTACTCGGCATTTGACTCGCTGTCACTGGCGTTGCTATTTGTCCGTGGCCACCCCACAAGACTACTTTCGGTGTCCAGGCATTGGCTCTGTACAGAATATAGCTGTGAGAGGTGATTGCGCTAGGTGATTGAGAACGGGCCTGAGAATCGTGGCTTGAGCAGCTGGTGGCTGACGCGGTGATCACTTCGTGTGCAGGATTACGGCATCGTGAAACTTGGAAATATTACCGCTTCCCGCCAAATGAGCCACAGCTCGATAACTGACTTCATTTCCACTACTGCTGCTGCTACAACTACCTGTTCGACTATTCGTGTCTTGCTTCATCCTCCAATTTTCTCCGACGCAGAGGGGTGGGTACATCATCCCGGTGTAAGATTGCCTTGCATATACAAGTTTCAAGTGTAAACGGTCTTAAATTCCTAAGGTTTTTGGGATTCTGGATTACACTGTCTTAGAGGGGGCGGGAAGACTGGCAGGACTCGTGAGAGGAATTCATCCTCAAATTATCAGCCTATATAATGCTGTAGACTTATGCTATTGTTTGTAACGTATGCCTTAAACACCGACCTCTAAAACTTGTAGATTTCTGAGGCAAGCAGCTTTAATTGGCAACTTGTCCACAATTACGAACAAGGACCACCTTAGTTAACGAAGATGACATACCCTTGGACTTAATTATAGTAAAAAGAAGTCGTGTAACACCGTTCGTACTTCCTCCTCGCTTCGTATAAGATTTGAGTGGTATTCGACTGATTAGCGAAGCATCTTCTTACCTCCACCTTTTTACCTAGCAGACATTCACCACGTGCCAACCAACTGCGTCCCTTGGCTGCAAACGTCATCATTTGCACACACCCTGAACTCCATGCCACACCTAACCCGCTGATTTATCAGCTGCGCTGACATGAAAATTGAGCCGCTAACATGCGTGCCATTTCGCTGCGGTCGAGTGCATCGCAGACGTATTGAGGTGTGTTAAACCTAATGAGGTTAACCCTAACGGCTGCAATCTTCCAGGACCGGTTCCTTAAGAGAACAGAGAAGTCATGGTAAGCCTAGACTGGTAGGAACAGCATATTCTGAACAGGAGGGTTAAAGAATAGGTTGTATAAGATCTGACTATCGGAGTAACCATCCTTCCGCTAGGGTGGCGTGGCCCGAAGTGATGTCTGGGGGCAGACATCGCACTGTGATCTCTGTCCAGATGGATTGAGGCCAACTATATCATGAGGCTAGTCTACTAACGTATAAATCTCATCAGATGGATTGAGGTCAAACCACCGTGGATTAAGGCCAGGACGGGGATGCGAGAAGCGTTCGTTTGCGCCTTGTCCAAGGGGCACAATGAGTCAGCTTGCGTAGAATTCACTTGCGGTTGACCATGGGTTCCAAGTAGCGCTAGCGGCCATTAAAGACGCGTTGGCACCTCCTGACGAGCACACGTGGCCATTCCCCAAGTAACTCAAGTGGACGCGACGAACGGTATCACGCTCCTGCGGTCTCTAAAATGGCAAATTAATTTTTCTGTGCGTTCGGCTCCAAACGAGAAGCCATCTTCAGAGAAAATGAGAAAGCATCAAACGTTGGCTACGCGTAAATTGGGAGGGGGGAGGGGTGGCACCTGCAATTTGTTTATGCTCGATCCATCTTATCGTGTCTCCACTATGTGCGTCCCTGGAGTTATGGCGTGTGATCTTAACGCCGTATCTTGCGTCCTTGGCGTGGCAGTCTGCGTGCTTGGACAGGAATTGAGCGGTGGTTTCTGGTCACGAGCACGGATGGCAAAATAACAGGGTGGAATATCCACATGCCTGTTTTTGGAGTTGGAGTAAGATAAACAGGCCTACAGTAGTTCTGGCCACATCTTAATAGCGGCGCAAGTCATGATCGGTGTGCCCGAAAAGTCGAATTCTTGGCCTTCTTCCAGAGTGTGGGTAGCGGTATGGGAGATTGGGTCGCCTCTCCGCACTGCCTCTTTGTGCCTGATTCACGCAAACAGTCAGAAAAAAGCACATTCAGGAGTCTGCATCCTCCCGGGGGGGGAGGAGGTGAGAGAAATATTTTGGAATTAAAGCGCATGAACATCAATAACAAAAGCACATCTAAGTGATATCTTCTCAAACCGAAATCTTAATTCGGATATAATTTCAAGAAATCACGAGATAGGAAATCTACAGCGAGAGTCCAACCGTTGTTATGGAAGATGTCTAGCATAGGTCCCAGAGGTAAGTTGGAAGCATGGACAGTGATGCCCGTGTGAAGTAATTTAGGCAAAGGTATTTGAAGTAGTAGACCTCATATACCCCTAGTCCCAACATTTTGCCCTATGGAACTGGTGGTTATAGGTGTTTTGGGGTGGGGAAATAGGATATGCAGTGAAGGAAATTTGTAGAAGTGAAAAGTGGGAGAAAATTGTTCACCATGTAAATTGAAGGTGAGCGCGGTGCTTCGTGCCACGGACTATACTAATCAAATAGCAGAACTGTAAGTTGGACCTCAGGTCTGTTGAATTAGACTGCCTCCTTACCACCATTTCAATTTTTCCAGTTATTTCAAGAAACTTGCATTTTGATCATTGGGTTTTTCTGCCATACGTTTACCGATAATACATAGTAGGGAAATGTACAGATATAAATCAAAAAAATTTCTCAAAACAATAAAATAGAAATGCATATAGTAGTTATGAAATTATATTACACTACCTATCCTAATTCCTCCCCCCAAAAAACCCCTATAACCACCGTTTTATAAGGACAAAATGCTGGGACTAGAGGTAGGTGAGGTGCTCTACATAAACTACCACACAACAAGGCCGCGGTGACTGACAAAGCTAATCAGCATCATGATCCGAGTAAGATTGCCACAGTTTTCAAACAGCCGGAGCACGGCTGGGGTCCAAACTGAACGGAATTGCGTAGAGGCCACCTTAAGAAGAAGCAATTGCTGTCTGATCCTCATTTTTGAGAGAAATAGCGAACTATGTTAAGCCAGTTGCCTGACTTCCAATTCAAGGTTTTAAGTGCGTCTTGATTAATTATAAAGTTGGCTTAGCGGTTAGAACGTTGGCTTCCGGTGAAGGCCTTCTCTAATACACGGGTTCAAATCCCGCCGAATACCTCGAGTTTTTTTACAATTGGGTCAACTCAAATTAAGAAAATCTGCCAAACCTCCTTAAATTTCATAGTTATCAAAATATCGCAATGAGTGCCTTGAGCAAACAGTCCCCATATTCGACTCCCCTCTCTATACCTGTCCCGTGCATTTTTCGACTGCTCAAGTCAATATACCAACTGATGCTGATATTTAGTGAATCGGCCTTCAGAGCCAAGCAGATCATCTACGCCTTACACTTATGATATGTCAGCCCCCAACACAGCCTACCATATTTCCCCAAAAAGGTGATGGAAGTGGGCTGCTCGCATATCTAATAGACGAAAGTGCTATAAAGGTTTCATTAAGTAGGAGAAGCTTTGCCGCATCTCGTTTGGAGGCCAGCGTGCTGCAGTGAGTTTCTATCCGTCAGTATAGCGTACGAATACAACTTCACATATTTTGTACCAAGTGGTTGCTATTGTAACTCAATAGTTGAGAATTGTACAGCACCTCCAGGAGCTGTTCAGAACTAACGGCTATCCATGAGCCTTCATTGAACAAAATCGTATGCCACCACGACCGCGGACGGAGGAGCGTTGCCCACCGAAGTCGTGGCGGAGCTTACCGTACATGAAAGGGGCCTCGAAAACCGTGGCTTGATCCCTCGCGCTCCTCGGAATAGGACTATTCCACAGGCCTGCCACTTCAATCCGGCAACTCTTAATGCGGTCAAAACGCCCTATCCCGAAACAGAAAAATGCAGGTGTTGTTTACCGACTTCAGTGCAGTTGCGGGATCTGCAACAACGTTGGAGAAACCAGCTGGCAACTACGAATGCGAATGCACGAGCATCATCTCTCGGTAAGAAAGCTGAACCCACAGTCGGAGATAGCAAACCATGTTTAAGAGATGGGACACGTTTTCAACTTCGACGCTGTCAAAAGAATGGGCCAAGGTGAAGATCACACATCCAGGCAAGTTAAAGAAGCCTGGATGTCAACCGACTGTTCGGTAAACCGCCACATAACTTTGCCTGCCCCCTATGTTGTATTAAAAACGTTCTTATCAGGGGGCAGGAACAATCGGTGCCGTCAGCCAGCTCTACGGTCAACCTGCGTATCCATTAGACAGGCTACGGCGAGACGCGGGGGGGGGGGGGCGGGCGAGGCGAGGCGACACAGATGACCAGTGCACGGGGAGGCCAAATAAACACCGACGGACTATTTACAGACCGTGTCAACGCGGAACAGAGTACGGGTACCGGGTACTGGTTACCAGGCGATTGAGGTGGCCTACGGTTATCAACTAAGGACACGAGCCACATGGAGTGGCCTTAAGTGGATCGGTAGACTACGCATGCGAAAGAAAGGAGTGATATATAGCGAGAGCCAGGGGCCTAAGTATTCACTCTCTGAAGAAAGGTTGACAACTATACGAAACGTCAGATACAGAATAAACCTCTTCCGGTGAATGTCCTTTCTCCTTCTGTATTACCGCCTGGGAATCGCAATTTCACTAATATTATTGTATATTTGTATTTATCATATTCATTATTTTCCAAAGAAGACGAAGAAGAAGGTATGAATACATTGAATGAAGCAAACACTTCCATACTTGCACTAAACCTTTCATCTTCTCTGAGGATGATGAAAATAATAAGATATCTGGACCTCAAATCTTCATCCACATTGCTACATGTAACTATATGCTGAAGACCTTGCGAGTACAGTGCGATGAGACAGCAAGAGCAATCACGGAGACGCAAATCGAGCTGCTGGTTTTTCCGTAGGACCTTGGAGGTCAAAGCGCTTACCCGTGAGGTAACACTCACTTATGAATCAATGATTGTTCCACACAGGGAAGATACTTGCTGTAATGTGCGTATTCATACTCAAACGGAGCACTGTTCCAAACAGGATCCGGCCCACTCATATACCAGAAGTGCGTGATATCTTTATAAATAATGTAATACTTCCAGGTGATATGTTACAATACCACTTATTTAAGGAAAAGGAAAGCACTACAGACTATAAAGGAACACGGAGATAGCAGATGGTTTAAAGCAACGACAGCAACTGATGAAAAAAGATTATGCCTGAGTGAGAAAAGCCAACTCTGTGCTATAACACGAGAAAATTGCACTTTTGATGAGTCTTGAATGCACACATCTCCGTACCATGGTCACCTCAGGAGAGAGAGAGAGACCGCAAACGACTAAGCAGGGCATCAAATGATGTGGGAGGTGGATGTGAGTGATCATCAGCGATGAGATCAAATACAATTTTGGATATTTTTAAGGACTCGTAGAAGACGAATCCATTTAACCTTGTATGTCAGGCATAAATCGTCTCGAGCCACATAAGCCAATAAAAGTGAGAGGAAAGTAATTAACCACAAAGAAACAGTTTAACGCAGATTTTTACACGATACGAAATGGACATTTTTGAACTTAGTAAAACAAAATGCTTTTTGTGTAACTTCAGACGGCCAACAGTAATGCCGTTCGCTACACAGACCCCCAACCCTTCTCAGGGCATGTTTATAGAAATACGGTCATTTTGTGACGTACCTCATTATTGCCACACTTCATTTTCCGTGGTCTTTTAAGGCCATACATTTGACGCCATCCTTGTTCACTCACACCCGTCGGTCTCTGTCCAGGCGCGCCGAGTGCTCTACGATCGCCGAGGACAAGCATATGGTCTGAAAATCTGGCAGCAAACGCCAAATATTTAATTTATTTGAATTTAGCGAGGACGCGCAGGTCAGACGTGCACTTAACAAGGCCCTCAGTTGGTAGCTAATCTTATGCCCTATAAAAAGATCTTCCTCAAAGCCTTGACGCCCCGGCTTCCGATGTGAGTTCGCAATATTTTAATGTGCTCGAAAAAATATATTCTACGTCGTCTCATCTATTTAATAAGTAGAATAATTTTCCACTGAGATCCCCCCCCTTAAAAACAAACTTGGCTTAAAAAGGGTTGTTAATTTGCAGAATTCGACGTCAAGCGGGGTGGTTTTCATGCCAGAAGTTTAAAACTCAAGGAAGTGCCTGTTATCATTAGTCACTGTTTATTTGAGGGTTTATGATATCAAGTTCTAACCCAAACATAATATTCTACCAAATAGAAAATCTGTTTATCCGAAAATAGAGGAATGTTTTAAGAGCAGCGGAACCAGAGTTCATTGGTTCTTTTGGCATACTCAGACGTACAATGCACAAAAGAAATATTATTTAATCATGCTTTATACCTTTTTAATGCGTTTTGGCGATTTTACATCATTATTTTTACACTGAGACCTTGTGACTGTCAGCCTGATTATACGTTGCTGGTTATTTCGGCTAAATTAAGCCAGGATCTTTCTTCCCGGCTCTGTTTAACTTTTAAACAATTAAGACGTTTCTGGATAGTTAAGTCCAATGCCTCTACAACCCAGGACTATTTTTTTACTACGACCACGCATAATTGGGAAATATATTGAGGCGATCTGCGTTCTTTCTTAGTATCTTGACTTTCTGAAAACCTTTAATCAATCAGTCAGTTTCATTTCATTCTGCATAACAAGATAAGTTATTATATTGGAAGTAAAATTATGTTCTCAATACGAATCTTTTGGTTTAAATGCCGAATCTTGTAGGTTCTTACATAAAAATCGACGGGAATAAATACATTTCACTATTCAGCAGAATATTTGGCGAGCATAAGTAGCCTTTGGTTAATTTTCCTCGGACCATTACATTTATATAGGGGGGATGGGGTAAAAAGCAACATGCTGGCATCGTGCATGCTGGACATCGTGTGGACCCCAGCAAGGCCTTTAAGGTAATTTATAAGGCCCCGCCAAACTACCCATAGTCCCTGGGTCAGCGTTTGCTGGCAGCAGTAGAAGCAACCGTGATTCGGTTAAGGAAGCCGGTTTTGTGCGCGCAAAAGAACCTCCTGCAAGCTCCGAACCTGGCATGTCCAACGGTTCAATAGCTGCCTACCTCTTTCCACGCCTTTTGCCCCTTCCACTCTCCCCCTGTCCGGATTCAACGTACCCGCATCGCTTTCTAGCCGAGTACCACCAGCATAACCCCTACCATTATTGCATGACTAATTCGCCTATGATGATGAACATAATTGCAAGCATAGCAATTTTTCCCCCCTACCTGTTTAAATGGAATGGCCCGAGGAGAACTTATCGAAAGCTTTGTATGCTCGCTAGATATTCTTGTGAGTTCTAAGATGAGCATTTTTGCAGAATTTCACCATGCCTTACAGGGGGAGAAAGTATAAAGATTGCAGTTTTTTGTTTTTAAGTAGTACCTAGCAATGAACATTTTTAGCATTTTAAAACGTATTGTGCTGGGGTAGGATGAACGTGGCATTATCATTTGGTAATAATAAACTATAAGAACATTTTATCAGCAGATTCCCGAAATTTAAATATTTGTCTTCTCAAAAGACTCCCGGTCCTCCATTATACAATATTTTTTTATTCCATACCACATGTTAACCCGGAGCTTCCAAGTCCCATATTGACTTAGTGACTTACATAAATTGACTATTTACATGTGGTATCGGCAAGTCGTGTCACTGAAGTACATTGGCTAGTCAAAGGCCACCTAAATATCCAGACTTGGAAATTCTGAGGTTCAATTCATATATCAATATTATATATATTCAAAGTCTTTAAACAGGCGCTATCGTCTGCGTGCCATAAAGTGATGATCGCAGTGGTATAGTTTTCACTAATCTAGCGAATGGTAATTTTGATATAAGAAGAGCCGAGCAGCTAATTAGGCCAGCCAAAATGAAGCAAGTTAAATCTAAACAGAATGAAAATACTCGAAAGCGAATCAAACCAATATTTTGTTGGATGCCCAAGGTAGAATTCGCTCTGACAGTATATGTTGCTCAACAACCGCTTTTTGTTCCCAAAAATGTTTGAAGACCTGGCTTGAATTCTGATGTTAGTGTACACTGTCAAACGCCCACCAGGGAGCTTATTCAAAATTTTCAACTGAAAAGCGAAGTGAACCTGTGCATTTTTACACAGTTTAAATCTGAAAGCGAAACGTCGGGACCATTTTAGAAGACGAAAATTGACAAAACTTTTCGAGATCCTGGTTAAAAGGACGTCGTACGACGCATTCCTGTTAATCGATTGGGGCAGCATTGGCCTATCGAGTTAGCATACCGATATAGCGATTTTTTGTACGTCTAATCAGCTTTGGACGGCATCCGTTTCATTGTCTTCCTTGGTGGCAAAAATTAAATATTTTCATGCAGTGCACCTTCCAGGGACGTGACCGAGCCTGACATCTTTCGCTGACCAATAAAAACGCGTGCGAGAGTTAATTTGAGAGTAGAATGTAAACAATGTTGACCATCGTATCCTGCAGCGCGCGAATGGCCGCCGGGCCCGTTCTGGCAAACTCTTTGTGTATATATTTTGGCCAAGGCTTGTCTGCGCTTATACCTCACTGAGACCTGACCCGTTTGCGAAAGTCTACAATGGAGGCGTACATAAAGTTCCTCGCTCTGACTGCACGTATGTTCCAGTTTTTATGCATGTTAAAAATTTAGCTGAATCCTGTTTTACTAACATTGTAACTCACCAAAAGAAAAATGCAGCCCCCCTCTCGAGTATAAACTGCAAGTTCAGTCAAAAGTCGGAACCAGTAAGGGTTCTGAGACAGAAGCTTACAGTTTACCATTATTTTAAAAGGCTCTGCAAACCATTATAACTAGACAAGGCTGAGACCTCTGAAAGATTGAGCAATTCGATAAATTGTATAAAATCTTACTTGATCCTGGTCCTTATGATAGCTTTACGTTTGAAGTATCCGCAACTAACATTGAAAAGTTTGAAAATTACATTTGGAAGAAACGCACTTTAGGCTTAATGACTAGTCTTGAATTTCTTACGAGGTCAGACGTTTTTTTAATAAAGGCGAACCTTTGCGTAAATTAATTCAAATAAATCTTTTGCAAAATAACAATTGCTTGTCTGGCGATAATATCGACATAGCCCACTTTTCTTGTACATTTTCGTAGGTCACATTTCCAGTTGCTAAAGCTTCAAGCTTAACTAATATAATCACTCTAGAAAGTGATGTGAGGTTGCAGGAGTCACAAAAAGGATCGAAAAATTGCCAAAAATTAGGGTAAAACAAGAAGCCGGTCCACGCATACTTGATTAGCCATTTAACAAACCACAAAAGCAACATCCGAAAACGGAGCCCGTCGGATGCTTTTCCCTCTGGACCACTCAAAGGCACAAGGATTAACCCTTCTTATTTTTTCACTTGGTTAATGTTATGCGCTATCGGAGGTTTCAGCAGTAGTTCATATTTTACAAACAAGGTAACTGGCATCACTAGCATGTTTCGGTTGGGATCAGCTTGCTAAATTATGCTTAATGAAACACATTGACAAGCGCTGAAAGTTTTAAACTGGTACTTTTAATTTTCTTACGAAACTCCACAACAGATGAGGCAGGTGAAGCTGCGATACTTTGCAGCTTACTGAATCTAGTTTTAAAAATGGCTTTCCTAAGTGACTCGTCTAAAAATGACTAGCTTCAGGCAATAATCAATTTAATTTTTAAATAGTGAGCCAAGAAAATGTGAGTGATCATTTCAGCGAGAAGATAGAAATGCAACATAAGTTCTCTGTTTGCCCTGAAGTCAGATAAATTCTTTGGGAAGGGAGACAAATATTGTTCCGTAAATTCTCGACGCAATTTTCTCAGGTCATTGCGTATAACAACCAGCATTGTAACCGTGCTTATTGAAGTTGACGCCAATCCTTAGTATCCACATGACATCATTATGTTCATGTGGGTTGCCCTATTTCTTATCTCTGCATGACATTTTTGCCTTTAATATGCAAATCATGTAGCGCTTGATGCATAACCCATCGAAATTCACTGTCTTGCAGAAGTTTCAGTCATTCGTGAAAAGTAGACGCCAACAGCGCGAAATTTATCCCGAGCGAAGGCGTTTCTAATGTCTAGGGTAGAGATGCCTACTACAGGCAGGTGGTCCTGCTTCTTTATGATCCGTTGATGTCCGTGAATACGTTCGAGGGTGGATATACATTTTTACTGCATTATAAACATCGTAAGGGGTTCTATAGATGACTTTTTTTGCTAAATTACCAGACAACGTTTGATTCTTGAACAATTTTAAAATTTTAACGGTTTAACATGCTTGACCTACGTCTAATAAAGATCTGGGGATTGGTATCCAAAATGTACGGAATAAAGTTTGCTCCATTTCAACCAGAACTTACTTGGCTTCAAATTTTATTTGCGGTGATACCTGTCCTTCAGTGTGCATATGGATATACCTCTTAAATGATACGGCCATCAAAGTAGTAATGCTCCAAAATGCTTAGTATTTCACGGAAATTATCGATTACGTAAAACTATGTTTTTTTAGCACTTTTCCGTCCTTCCAGATATGTTAAAGTTTTCCCAATCTATAACGCCTAGGTGAAGCCACGCAATAAAATGCAGATACCAATTGTTTATTCAACTGCTGCATTTCGAAGGTGATTTACAAAGAGTTTCTCACTCCTCAGCAGCTAGTTTGTAAATCACACATGTTCGCTTTTATTGGCA
The DNA here is from genome assembly GCA_036362985.1 of Ligula intestinalis. Taxonomy (NCBI): domain Eukaryota; kingdom Metazoa; phylum Platyhelminthes; class Cestoda; order Diphyllobothriidea; family Diphyllobothriidae; genus Ligula; species Ligula intestinalis. Next base: position 102,532,931 of record JAYGXS010000001.1, on the reverse strand, counting down.
AATCACTCCTCATTATTCAATTTTGAGGTCTCAAAAAGCAGTATATGTTACCTTCCATATTTCAAAAAAATAATTAAATATAACCTAATTGGCCAATAAGATGCAGAGCAAACGGTAGAAGGTCGATGAATATATCTAAAGAAAGAAGGAACGAAATGCTTATACGTTATGTGAACCCTAAATTTAAAGATACTGCTTTGTAAAGGGAGTTTTAACAGGAAATAACTACCTAAAATACAAATTATTTGATCCACATGCAGGCTTTTGAAAAAGAAAACGTGGTAAAAAGTCGTTGCGGTTAGAAGCCCTTTTAATCCCTCTTCCACCTCCTAGGTACCGCTAGGACCTTAAATCGGGTGAAGTTTTGGTTTACAGTTAAAATTAGAATCAAGGTGCTTTTATTTTTGGTGTCGGAGGTAGAATTAGTGTTGGGTAGGAGGTTCGAGTTTGAGCCTGCTTTAGTCATATGAAATGTTGAGGTTTACAATAGTTTAACATAGCAGATTTTGCAGAATTAAAATTGGAAGCACCCAAAATTGTCTAGTACAAAAATTCCAAATGCCAATGTGAAAAGTCTTTTGTTCCCTGTACGTTTTATCTGCAAAAGAGACACTTAAGCTTGTCTGGTAAATACTTGTAACGAAAAAATAATCGTTATGGTGAATGCAATTTCAATTTTCTACTTTGAGAATAACATGAAAGCTGATATGTATACAAACCACTTTTCCCGCGATTCTGACGTTACTTTTTATACCCACCTTCAATAACTCATCATTTTACTTTTTGCATATAAAACGCTTCTGCTTTGTAAACATGAAAATTTTTTCGTACAGCCTTAATCAAATTTTTAAGTCGTAAACATCCTTCGCAGTTTTAGGATAAACAAGCTTTACTAGTTCGTCTGCTGAAAAGAGCAGTTGAAAAAAATATCATTCATTTGACAGTCCTGAAGTCCAATTTAATTCCCCTTTCTTGTTTTTGGTACTCTACAGTCGCTAATGTATGCCCAGCACGAGAAACTCAACCTGGAGCAGCTCCTTTTATGTTGGTATCCGAACTTGAAATGCAACTCAACGACCAGATAACGCTCGAGTACGAGGCTTTTTACGTTTACGAGAAGATGGTAAGCTGCCCAGTTCATACTGTGCAGTTTTTGGTAGTTACTTTTTATCTTTAATTTAATTATTTTTATCATCCTAATGAAAAAATTAAATTGGTCCTATTCTTATTACTGTTACGACATAGAATAGCTGGAAATTTTAGATAACATTGTTGTATAAATACAGCTCGATTTTTACGTAATAAGTAGTGTATCGAGTATCAGGCTTCCCGCTGAGTTTTTCCGAAGACCAAACTAGTTCACACAAAACGAAAATAAGATTCACTTGTCCTTAATATTCTCACGGGATGCAGTTAGGCAGCCCTCTTGAAATTTATTGAATTCAATAAAGCCTGCTGTCTGCGCTTGTTTTAAATTCATACCGGGAAGCAAATGCTCTGAGTGAGAGGCCGTCGGGTACTTGACATGAAAAGACTGAACTGATTACATTTTCATGACAAAGGGACGCTTTCCTCCATAATTGCTGTTAGCTGTCTCCCAAGCAACAAACTTCAGTGCATATCTCCACTCCACTCTGAGCCTTAGTGACCAGTATAACCATATTATCTCATCATTGGAAAGCCAAAACTTAAATGTGCTTCAAATAAATAAGCACGCCTTCTGTTGAACAAAAGTTGACGCGAACACTGCAACAAGAACTTCTTCAGTCTAGCTTTTTGGATTCCTGCTGGAATTATGCATCAGATATGGGTATCCTCTCTCTAATGAAGAATTCAAACATTCACCCGAAACGTCAGGCAAATGAAGCTTTCGTTCCAGTAATCGCGTCTATGGTTTCTTGAATTCTCCCTAGAGCTTGAATTTTTGCGTGAATTCTGGTGAACTTTTTCAAAAAACTTACCTACTGCTCAATACTTGATAGAACACTTCAGAAAAGCAAAAAAGGTCACGCTTGCATTCCTTTCCTACCGGATTTCTTGTGCCTGCATGTTAACGCCGACACTATTAGCAGCCTTGTCATAGTAACCTGTCAGTCATCACGTAGAACAGCTATCTTCGCACAAATTCGGAAGGAGTTAAAACGAGATTTTTGTTTTCCGCTTTTAGGCGGCTCATTTTGCGCGTGCTGACAGAGCATTGTTTGGTTTCGCCGCCTTCTTCCGCCATGCAGCCGATGAGGAGAAAGAACATGCGCGGGAATTTACCGAGTTCATTAATCAGCGTTTTGGCACCGTCATCTTCAAAAATATCAATGCAAGTTTCTTTTTGTGCCTGTCTGTCTGTTCCTATTTTCAGAGGAAGTGTTTTTTCAGGTACTTTAAGACTTGATCAGCAGATATTTATGGCGGTGATTGTCACACACTTCAGTACCCCTTTAACGTTATTGATTAATGCAATTTTGCCTTGACTGATACGATGGCGCTCTTTCTGCTTTAAATAGCCTTCTGATTAGTGCCATCGATTTTTTACAAATTCAGGAGGAATATCGATTACTGGGACGTGCATTTTGCTTGCTTGATGCACAAGATGCAATTTTGAAGACATGTCTTAGAAACTTTAGTAAACTGGAAGGTGTGGAGTTGACGTGGAGGTTATTAACGTATCAGAAAGTGTCAAATAGAGTGACATAAAAGTATCGGCGATGACCGAGGGGAGAGGGCGTTGGCAAAGTTAGGAGTGTGATTCATTGCATTTGCCTCTTACAGGTACCACCACCACCCCTGACCTCATTACCTTTAATAATGGCTTCCTGTGCTGTCAAGGCCCGAGAAATTGGGCGCAATGCAAAGTGGAACAAGTGAGTTCCGTTAGCGTTCGGTGAACTTTCATTAACGAATGTGTAAGAATATCATAAAAACCACATTAAGAAAGAACCGCTACAGGCCCTTCTTCTTGCCCTCTGAAAAAAGCGCTGGCATGTCCATTGGCCATCTTCCAGTTTACATATTTTAGTATCTCGTAGTAGCAGTTTAATTAAAGAAGGAGAATATTCCGGTCTTTTCCATGGAGACTGGAACTTTAGGAGTCGGTCTTACGCTCCCTTGCTTCTCAGAAGCCAGTCCTAGTTGAGCCGAGTGGGGATACGATTGGGAGCAGTGACTGAAGTCCCATAAACTCGCCCCCTTTAGTCTGCTGCAAGCAGGCTTGGACCTCAAAAACGCAAGAAGTACGGCAAGGGTCAAATAAAAGAGTTTTTGCAGTCCCAAGTGTGGGTCGAACTACTCCTTCAGCTGATAATCAGCCAGGCCGCATTTTTCTACGCATCAGTTTGATTACGATGAGGAGTTGTCATGCAGAAGTGTAACTCGGTTAAGAGCTCACTTTATTTTGCCTCTCTCGCGTACTAGTTTTATTATTGGTCTGTTAGTCGCCTAATGTCAAAATTGAATACCGCGGTTGACGTGAGTTTTTCTGCTAGCGTTTTAACTGCAAAAATATTCTCATTTTATAAAATAGCAGAAGGCAAAATTGAGTTGTCTACCTCTGATATGCCCAGGAGCTATTTGCTGGCGGTCATATGATACGCTTCGAAGGTTTATTCGGTTGAAAGCTACATGATCATGTTCACTTTATTGGACTGGTGAAGGTTGACCAAAATTTATTATAAGCAGCTGATGTGAGGGGTTCCCGATGAAGGCCGCACATTGTGTTTACGCACAGTTCCAAAATCACCTGATCCCGCATCGCCTCGCCTTCCAAAATTAGACTGACATAAGTTACCGAAACATAAATCAGTAAATATTCCTTATTAACGTCACAACAGTTAAAAAAACCGGGATTTTATATTATGGAATCGGTGTTAATAGGGGTTATATGGGTGAGACAGGTCAAGGTGTAGGAAAATAAATAAAAATGGAACCATTTAGGTAGTAAATAACAGGCACAATTGCTTAAAGCCTTGTGTATGTCCACGAAAAAAGTAAGTGAAAGCAAATCCAAGGCAATTGGATAAGTCGCCGCGATAGAAGTTAAAGCAATTCGGGAGCCAATGGGAAGTACAACCACTAGGGACCAAGAATTGAGCAAATATTATTCGCGAATTGGGCACAATTAGGTGACTAACAGCAATATCAGTGTGTCTATGCAACTATTTGATTTGCAAAAAGACAAACAATAAAGCAGCAGTGAAATTCAAATAAATGCGTTAATTTGTAAAACAAGGAAAGGAAGTTGTCTCTTTCTGGAAGTTATATGAAACCAATGTCATCAAAATATACAACAAAATAAGTAGTAAGTTATGCATAGTCAACTACGGTAATGTTTATGAGGAACCTCCTCCATAAATCTTTTGAAGCTTTGTCTGAAAAACTTTGTGGTTTTCAGAATGCTATTCTTAAAATATTCTCTCATGTGTAGGGTTGCATATAGAACATGAATAGTAGTATTTTCAGTTCATAGGTTTATTATATTTTTTCTCCGTTTTAGTTGCCACTTGACATGCCGACGTCATGGAACAGTCCTGTCGAGGCTTTGAAGGCCGCGCTTCAGCGCGAAGCTGATGTCTACAATTCCATCCTCTTCGCATACAAAAGCGCCGAGAGGCTTCAGGACTTTCATGTGCGTTTTAGTTTTACGAAATTCTTTTCTGACTCAAAATAACAACGTCCTGGAAAGAAGTAAGGCGTACTTTTATGCTGATTAATCAGTATCTCAAGTAGCCAGATCGTTTCGTTAGGGAAAAGCAGTCAGAGCCTGTTTATTGCGAATCGCGAAGATGCGCTTCCTAGAATCCCCATCCACTAGACGTGGTACAAAGGGTGGAACCGCACTTCTGGAGCCCGTTTTCAGGGTTCTATCAAAATAAGCAAAACAAGTAGCCTGAAATGTGACTTAACGAGTCAGACTGAGTTCCTGCTATCGCGAACTTGGAAGTGGTCAAAAAGCTGTATATGGCTACCGCAGCGATGGTAAGCGGGCCCAGTTGAACAAATGTACTCAGTGACTCACTTCTCGACTGCCATGTAACGATTAATTCGTGCGCCGCGTTGGTTGCAAGTCATCGGATTTTCAAAAGGGTAACAGCAACCTTAACAACTTCTAGATTACTGACGGTAAATGGAAATTTGTCTTTCTTACGCGCAATAACGAAGCAGTTGGCAGCAAGGCAATTTGACAGGGTCGCGTTGGTTGTGCAACATTATTTGAACGCTAGCTTTGACAGTTGAGCCCGTATAGGAAGAGAAAAAGTATTGTAATATCCGCGAAATAGTTCCAGGCCATGTGAGATCAAGGTTACATGTGACTGAGGGTCTGTAAGAAAATACAAATACTGTCCATTTATATTCACTGAGGATGACCCCCACCTCTGTTCAGACACTTATACAGATAAATCAGTTTGGACCAGAAATGGGCCCACGTTGGTCCAAAGGATTTCCAAAGCAAACAAGCCCCTTATTGGGCGACAAAGGCTGCGTCCAGAAAACCATGTATCAGGTCGTAGTCAACCCAGCTATAATAGCAGAGGTAGGAGATGACACAGGATGTGGGTCAAGTGGCGACCATCTCATTATCAACCTACTAGCATTCTTTGTCCTTTCACCATCTCCATCTCTCAGCTCAGTGTCAGGTTACTAATTCATGTCCATCCAAAAAAACGTTTGACTCTACGCTTTTTCACATTTTTCTATGCTTACATAGTCTCAATGATTATGATCCATTTCCCTTTATAACAGATGCAAGAATTCTTGGAGCACTTCATCAAGGAACAGGCATCAGCGCTGTTTAAACTCAAATCTCTCATCACTCGATTGGACGGTAAGGGCCCGGCAGTGGAATATCTCATTGACCATGAGTTGGCGGAGAAGCCCTCGATGCACTAACTATCCAACTGACGCCATGTTGCGTCCAAATTTGGCGACAAAAACCTCGTGTATGCGTGCGCGCGCCTATGTAAATTTCTCTCTTCTTCCACTAAGGAATACGAACATCAGTAAATGCAATCTTTTCTGCAAACTTTTATGTCGGAAAAATGTGAACGTACATTTTTAGCAGCATTTTAACTCGCCCGCTGCCGCTCCTGTTAATTGAAGTCTAATTAAACGTGTAAAAACATAAATCAAGATATCGCCTTTTCATGCGTAATCTAAGAAAACAAAGCCAGCTCAAGGCAAGAACGCAGGAAAAGTAGCTTTCTCGGCTTTACAGCCAACTGCCTTTCAAAATTTTATGCAAGCAATCGAACCCTCCAAAACTTCGTTATGGTCATTCCAGAGGAAGACTGCTAGATGTTTCTAAGAAGAATGTGAAGTATTCATAATGTCATTCCAAAATCGAATGTTTAAAGCCATTTTAGGAAGGAATTCATCGAAGAGCCGCCCAGTCGCAAAGTCTCCCAGGCCAAGTGTCTTGGGGATTTCATGATTAAAGGTATAATGCTTGATTAGCGCGTAGTTAATGCGTGGTTAATCAGTGATAAGTGCGGAGTAGAAACTCAATAAAAGCCACTTGTGATTGTTTTCCTGAACTAAAATGCACGTGAAAAGGTTATGGAAAGAATATAACAGACCTGAAAGCCTGTTATAAAAAGAAGCCTTTATAAACCAAGAAACTAAAAAACACTCCTTTTAGTTAATGAAGGAGGCCTAAAGACTCAGAAAATTATTTGAGTAATAATAATACTACTACCTCAAGCCTTTCAACTACGAACAATTGATGACCTCTGTATATAAGGGTGAATTAAAATCAGTTGAAAATCCACTTTTTGCACCAAACCGCTAGAGCAGGGTCAGTCCTCTCTACTGAAAAGCGACATTTCAATTTCCAAATTTAGACATCCTCTCCGAAAAAGGGAGGCTATTTCGAAACCGCACGAGAATCTAGTGGACACACTACGAAGCCAGTTCTAGACGTAAGTATGACTTTTATGGCTGCCTACAGAGGACAGTGGTACAGGAAGCAACCCAAGTACTGAGGTAATTCTTGAGTAATAAAGCTTGGCGTTAAGCTGAAGGTGAGGGTGAGGGTTGAAATCAAAAGTTCGGTTAGGGTCAGGATGACTTTAAGGTTTAAGGTATAGGCTCGTTTCAACCGTCTGGGGAGGTTTAAGATTAGGGTAACGATTTATTTTATAGGTTAATTTTAGTGTTCTGGCTAAGATATAGGAGTAATTAAATTTCAGGCAAAAGTAGTTTGTCTGGCGCACCTCATACATCCCTCATCACAGCATTTTTTGCTATGCAAACGGTGATTTTAAGGTCTTTCGGATGAGGAAATAGGATAGACAGAGAAGGAAGTTTTAAGAAATGCGTGTAAAGTTAGAAAAAATGTACTTGAATTTGTTTCCCACGGCGTCTGGGCGTAAGTTGTTCCGCATGTAAATTGAAGGTTTGCGGTGCGCATCGCTCCGCGGACTATACTTACCTAACACCAGAACAGTAAGTTGTACCACAAGTAAGTTGAAATAGACGACCTCCTAATCCTCATTTCTATTTTTCAGAAATTTAAAGATACTTGCAATTTGTTAACCGTTTTTTTTCGCAATACGTTCAACGATGATGCGATTATGAAAATCTACAGATATGAATTAACATCATTTCCAACAACCACAACATAAATATGCATGTAGCAGTTATGAAAGAATATTCCACTGCCTATTCTAATTTCCCACTCCCAAAACCTTATAACCACTGTATTCGCAGAAAAGGAAATGCTGGAACTAGGGATTAATGAGGTGCACTACGTAAACTACTTTTGCCAACTTTCCTGAAAAGTATTGCGCTGCTACATATATTAAGTAGGAAGGACACCCTGTTCCATACGATTTATTGCCGAATCAAGCAAATTATGCTATAATGAATTGGGTATCACTAGTCGATGACGTGAAATGAGTCATAATTGGCCTTCATAGTGTTCCACATCTTTGACGGTAATTTCCTTCTGCCCATATCCTAGCCGCCTCGCGGTGGAGGCTCGAGAGAGGGAGCTCCAATGGCAACGTGGTCGGACGAGTGGATCCTCTGACTGATCGGTGTACGCATATCTGCTGCTATAATGAATTATGACCTTTGAAGGATGAAGTGAAAAAGCTAAACGTTGGCATACAATTGCAGCAGATGATTATACTCTGCTAAGCGAAATTTTTACAGTGAAAAAAAGTAGAAAAGGTGTAATCAGCATGTTTGATAAGACATCTGGCATTGTAGAATCAGGTAGTTCTACGATCAATAAGGTGTAATAATGCTCCCAAATAAACCGTTCTGCTTGTACAGATTTCAATAAAACTAACAAACCAGATGCTTGTCACACACAAATAAGCATTTATGGTAAGGAAGCACCTCACTGGCAACCGTACAGTACAAAAAACGCTTTAGGAATATCTGAAGCATTTCCTCTCTCAGGTACGAATTTAAAACACACAGGCAGCAGTATAATCAACTAATTCCGCGACGGAACACTAGACCTGGGACGTAATCCCATCTTAAGACGAAAATTGCGCTGCACTGAAAATAATAGGAACAATTATTTAAAATGTGCGTGATGATTGAAATGAGAAATCCAACCAATGCGGGACGGCGCATCTTGCGGAACTGATCAAAGAATTGCAAATTTCGGGCTTAACCTAAAACCAAGAAAAGTAGGCTTCTTCGCAATTTCCTTAAGCCTAAATGAACCGCATGTCGCGGTTAAACTAAAACTAAACTAAACTAACTAAAAAAGGTAAAAATAAACCTAAAATTCAACTAATGAAAGCTAATAAAATTAAAACTAAACCAAAAGAAACTGAAAAATACGCTAAATTAAAACTGACCATAATAACTGAATCAGGATAAACTTAACTAGCGAGCATTTCTATTTTGACTAATGTAATTTGTAGATGAACTCTGTTGTACCTTTTTGTTGAGCAACAGCCGATGCCGTAGTAATCAAACAAACCATGGTTTCTACTAATAAATATGTAGGCAGCCATGCGAGTAAGCGCAATGAACCCGAAACAAAATTTTCACTTCTTTGTTCTTTCAAAAGATTATGAAACGAGAACAACCAAGTGGGTAGGCAGATGCTGGACTCCTACCACCAGGGCGGTTGCAGCTAATAGTCCGTCTCAGCCAAATTTCATTCGAATACTCAATATCCATGATAAAAAAAACCAAGTAGTTTTTTTCAGAGGAGCGTGAATAAGAATGTAGAGTAGATTCCATATCTGAAGAAAGGTCGGAGATTGGCTTATGTAACACTTCTTCGAGTTATCATGGCGACTTCTTCGAGTTAGCAACAACGACGAACTTAAGAGGGCATCTCTTCAAACTACGCATAACATGGGCCAGACTAGACACACGCAAGTTCTTCTTTGGTAATAGAGGAGTTGAAGCTTGGAAGGCTCTTCCCGAGGATTTTGTTATGTCCCCATCTGTGGATGCATTCAAGAGAAATTAAGATTTGCATACCCCAAATGCCCACTGAAATCAGACTTGGCGAGACTTAATCGTTCAATCAAACAGTGCACCGAACTTATCGGAGAGGATGGAGTCATGCTGTTGCGACAGGTGATCACCAAACGGTCCAGAGATCTACGGACGAAAAGAGATGTCGAACTGGGCGAGAAGCTGAGAAATCTATCCAACTCATCGAAAGAGGAAAGCGAAGTTCTTGTGCACAATATTTCCTCCCAGCAGCTGACACCAACACAAGTAAAAGTACTGAGCCACGAAGCTTGCTTCAACACTACGGATGCCGATCCAATCAAACTCGTCGCAACGGTCGAATCTATTCTTAAACAAACCGGGGTATCTGACGAGACGAAACACCTCATACGGCAACAGGTAACAACCTTGGTGATGGTGCACAAACCGCGCGCAATCATTACCCGAGCAGAGGAGAGTGCACTCAAAACACTGCGGGCTTAAACCAGTACCGTGATTCTCCCAGCAGACAAAGGACGCTCCACTGTGGTGTTGGATAAGAGCAACTACCTTCAGAAGGCCAACGTCCTGCTGGAGGACCGGCAAGCGTACCTTCCATGTGACGATGCACCTATGAGGAAGCTGACGGCGCCACTGGACAAATTGCTCACCGAAATGCAAAGTAGCAACGCGATCAGCAGGTGGGTACGACTGGCCATCAAGCCAACAGATGCACCTTTAGTGAGGTTTTATGGTCTACCAAAGGTACACAAAGCTGGGATTCCCCTCCAGCCGATCTTGTCATTGCGGAGAGCACCAACGTTCAATCTGGCTAAATGGTTATCTGAAAATCGAAAGCCACTGACGTCGAACACGGCCACTACGGTCCGCTCAGCCACTCAATTCCTGGAGCACCTTAAGGGAGTGCACCCCACCGAAGACGAGGTCATGGTGTCATTCGACGTCACCTCTCTCTTTACCTCCATCCCACAAAACCTGGCCGTCGACATGATAAGCGAGCTACTGGAGAGCCAGTACAATGAGACGGGCGAGACGGTGAAACGGAGACATCTTATCCAACTCTTAAAATTCTGCTTGAAGAAGTACTTCGCATTCGAGAGGACAATGTACGAACAGATCAAGGGGCAGCGGATGGGGTCGCCACTGTCGGGTTTCATCGCAGAAGCAGTTTTCCAAAAACTAGAGGCGATCGTGTTCGCAAACTATCAGCCCAAGTTTTAGAGTCGATATGTTGACGATACCTTTGTCATCGTTGAGCGAGAAAAGGTCCAGGAATTTCACGATCTCTTGAATTCTGTCTTCCCCGATATCCAGTTTACGATGGAAGCTGAAAATAACAACCAAATGCTGGTCCTAGACGTGCTCGTCCATAGAAAACTCAATGGGAGCCTCAGATGGACGGTGTACAGGAAGGCCACCAATACGCGCCAAATCCTAAGCTACCATAGCAAAGACCCGGCATGCCAAAAACGCAGTTGTGTGCGAACACTATACAAACGGGCAGAAGCACACTGCAGCGAGCCGCAGGACCGGAAGTTTGAATTACGATACCTCCAGTGTCTCTTCTTGGCCAACGAGTATCCTCGAAATTTCATCGAACGCAGCAGACAGGTCCGATTGAATGGAGAGCCGGCAGCCGAATAACCGAAATTATGGCGCGCGCTACCATACATTGACGGCGTTTTGGAGGCAGTCTCCTGTCTATTAAAACCCCTGGGGACCGGCATCGCCCACCGACCAGAGGCAATAGTACGACATTTCGTCACGCGGCCGAAGGTACCCCTGCCCCGAGGTGAAAACATAAACGTCGTTTACCGGGTCAAATGTGATTCCTGCACGGTCTACTATGTCGGCGAGACTGAGAAGCGGCTGCAGACCCAGATGGCAGAACACAGCAGGGCTGTAGATATGATTCAGTGACTTTCGTTGGTGGCGGAACACTGCACAAATTCGGGACACAAATTCGCTTTTCAAAATGACGAAATTGTGGGTCAAGGAAATGACTGCGTGGTGAAAGAAACAATCGAGGCCTGGCACACGGGTATAAACTCCATTTACCGTTGTGTGTCGCTTCCCACGGCCTACCAAGCCCTCCAAAAGAAGCTCAATGCAGGGAAAAGTGAACACCAAATTAGACGGAAGGTGAAGACGGGCCCTCAAGAGCGCATGGTGGACACACAAGTAACCGCACCAAAAGCAGACGGAGCAATCATCAGCTTAAACGCTTCATCCGCTCATTCTGTAGGTCCCGAAAGCAAATTACGGGATAATAGCATTATAAAAACATACTTCTCGCTAATTTTCAGTAATATGTTTGTTAAGAAAACAACCGATTACATTTCGTCTGTCAATTAGTAGGCAGACTCGTTAAACCAACAAGGGTGCATGATGGGCGCATCACCAACACTCGATGAGGTTCGCGTGACCTCCGCAAACTTCTCTTCGTGCGACCCTTGGTATTATGGCGAAAACCGCGATGGACTATCTCTGACATGCTTCAAACACTCTTAGCACAGGCCATCCGCTTCGAATATACTCTGCACACCCCCCTCCACCCCCCGGGCGACAGTTTTTCTCCTAAAATCTCTCAAATGGCATTCAAACCCCTAGAATTCTGAACAATACCTAAGGAGTTTTTTCACTGTCGGCTCTCCCTTACTAACTTCAAATTACTGACAACGCCACTGTTCTGAAATGTTCTGCAGATCAAATGCATTGAAAAAACTGTCCTGTACCAATAGGGAGTTCCTAGGTATTTACCTACATTACCCTCAATAAAACCTGACCTGACCTGACATATTTGAGGTTGTTTAATTAGTTCATTGGAATAACGTGAGGCGAAAATACTGTTTACTAGATTTGAATTCCGTTCATGTCAGTATAGTGGGAGAAAATAGAGGCAGAAGTGGGCAAAATCCAGAGTTTGTTGATATCCGAGGAATTTCCTACGCCATAAAACGCTGCGGAAAAGAACTTCTCGTGTGTGTATGTTGTACTTTAAAAGAATATTCATGAAGAGCCGGAACTTTTTAAGTGTATAAATTCACAAAACGGAAAATTTTGTTTTGCTTCCATGAAATTGAGGTAAGTTTACGCATTAGATAAAGCATTATGGTCGGGAAAAGAAAGATGAATTCAGATTAAAAAAATGTGCCTTACGAATATGTTACGTTTTGTGCTCCAAAGATCAGTAATTAACCTACAAGAGATCGAAATGTGTTTTAGTACGCCAAAATTACTGGTCTTATTTGGCTTTACATTACTTTTCTCGGAATGCCATAAGTTTTTTTTAATGACACCATTAACGGACCCCGTCAAAAAGTTGTCAAAATATAGAAAAAAAATGAATGAATAAAAAGTTGGAACGCAGCAGACAGAATACTATCATTTTTAAAAATATCGAAGGATATATTCGCTTACACTGTTGTGCATTTGAAATCAAACAACGGTGATCTGAAGTAAAAGAACATATTAAAAATTGCTACAGTTTACATATAAATGTCAGTTATTTCAGTTTCTGTGGAGCATTTATTTCTAACTTTGAGGGCAGTCAAAAAACTGGTCAAAATATCCCATTATGATCTTGACTTCATCTTCAAAAGGTACAGT
>JAYGXS010000001.1:102470000-102519502 GCA_036362985.1 Ligula intestinalis | reverse complement strand
TCAAAATATCCCATTATGATCTTGACTTCATCTTCAAAAGGTACAGTCCCCAGATACTCGACTTCAAAATATCGAACTAAATCAATTTTTGAACAGATAACTTCTCATAGAAATATTTTTGTTGAATCTTAGACATATTCATTTTCGGCTTTTGCTGTGGAAATTCATTTTTCTCGGCAATTAGTTGGCATATTTTGGTGATTTTAAAGCCATAACCTACACAGGCAGCTGCATAATGAGGGATGTTTAAAAACACATGATTTGGGTTAATGCTTTAAGGAATTTTCTTATTTCTAAGTTTTCGGTAACTAAGGTGAACAAAGTCGGTATTAATGGGCAGCAAAGCAAAACAGTGAAATTAGTAAAGTGTGCAGCAGAACCTCAAAAAAATCTGTTACTCTTCGCACTCGAACTCTCGAAATAATTACACAGTATTTTGACATACGGGAATATCCTTCAATGCACACAATATGGTATGAATTTGATATCAAGTACAACTGTAATCTAAACTTTTGGTAAACAGTAAGCCTATATATGTGTGGCCTTCAAACTATTTTTATTCTGCTCAACAGCCGGGACATGATTACACAAGAAAATCTTTTTGCAATTGCCAATAGAAATTAATACAAAGCACGAAAGGATATTTTAACGCATTTTAACGAGTTATCCATATTTGGAATAAAACTTTAGTTAAGGTGACCACATCCATTTCTGACACATTTCATGCAAGTTAATGGAAGCAATTTAACTTATAAAAATGTTGTAATTGTACTTATTCTGTGTCAACTTCCCATTCTTTTCCACTCCCATGCCTTCAACGTAATTATATATCAAACATTCGACCAGCTACTACTCATATCGCCTTTTCTCGAATTTCGAGTTTTTTTGTAACTTAAATGTTCAAATGTTAGTAAATAGTTCTTCGTTTACCAAGTTGTGTGCTTACTTATGCTGCTTACTTTACTGCTATAATAGTTTGGGGGTACGCCGCGTGTGCTGACTTCGCGCAAAATTACATTACATTACATTACTTTTCATCAGATAGGGAATCATCTGTATGTTAAATGTGGACACTAAATCCGAATAGTTACCATTGAAATGTCTATTCAGCAATAATGTTTTTGGCAATTCATCATCGGTAATAAAAATTAAAATAAGAGAGTACGGCAGGGTATATAAAGGTTCGATGATTAAAATTCATCGTTGTCATACCGTCCACACGGCGAGGTCGGCATGTGTGGGTCACTGAACTGGGGAAAAGGGAAACATAATGTAGGTACAAGTAAGCGGAGCGAAAATCACTGCCACATTCATGGAGGGGACAACTATCCCCATAGGATAGGGGGCGACAAGCGATTACCATCTGGCGTCGGTGTCGGTCATGGAAGAGAAAGCACCCGTATTAGCGTCTTCTGACAGCATAGCACAGCACCGGATTCACTGACTATACAGCAATTCCCTTGGCTTTTGCTAGTACCGGTTGGCGTGGGTCCTTAGAGAAGTTGGTTAGTGTCTGGTAGACAACCTGAAAGGCTTCTTTAGGGTCGACCTGATTATTAATATTGACTAGGTGAGCGAGAACAGCGCTCGAAATCAATCTACTTTCACTTAACCTACCCCATTTACCCTACTCGCCAGTCCAATGACTACTATATGCTGACCCCGGCCTACGGACGGTGTAAGAGCAATGAGTTTTTATTATAAGATATTTTTTACCCTTCCAAACTCTCTTATTGTCATTACAAACGAACGTGGGAGTCCCAGAAAGTAATTGAAAAGAAGACGATTCCATCGATGGAACAAAACTTATTTGTTCATCTTTTTAATCTCCTGAGAAATAAATTTCTGTTCGCGGTGTGTATCAGTGTATTTAAGGTCTGTAAGCGTAGACCAAAATTGCAAGTGTAATTGCCATTTAGCTAGTACTTAGGCTGTTAGTATGGCAATTTACAACGTTTATTCGTCTGACGTTTCGATATCCGTCACCGATTCTTTATCAGAGACATCAGCAGAAAGCAATAACGAAAACGGGAAACATATGCACAAGAATTTGCAGTATTTATAGGACATAAACATTACTGCAAACATATGATATAAATTAACGATAATTGCCCTCTTGTGTGTTGAAAGCTTGTTCAACGGCATGTGGGCTCTGACTTGCAGAACTTTTCGGGCACGTGGTGGACTCAGGAGCGATGATTGCTCGGCCGTCTGGCTCCTCGGTGTTAGCGTACGATGAGACGGTGGCCTGCTCGTTCCTCAAGTGACGGCTTGCTTTGGCCAAATTGAATCTCAAGATTGAATATGGATTGGGCAAATCGTTGCACTTGTTGATGAATTGGGGGCCCGTGAACCATGACTCAAGTAGTTCTCGGCTCACCCAATTGTCCCCTCTTGCGAGAATTTTGGCCTCATCAAACTTGAAAGTATAACCCGGTCTCGTCATATAAATCGCAACCTGAGAATTTGCATCATTTCGTCGCACTGCTGCTGCGTGTTTGACAATTCGTGTCTAGAGAAGTCTGTCAGTTTCTCTGACGTAGTTGCTTTGTGCGCAACTGCACCAGATGTTGTAGACGACTCCAGGTGTTTTTGGCCGTGGCAATGGATCTTTCGGTTGCACTGTGCATTCTGCTTTTGCTTTCTTCTGATATCGCTGATAAAGAATCCGTGACGGATATCGAAACGTCAGGCGAATAAAAGTGTTGTTTCAACGATCGAATAATCTTATTCTCTCCTAGCTTCATTATCAGTGGAATTGCACCGGCTCAATTATGACTTGCTGAAAGCATATGTTTGTTTTATATACATTTCAAGTTAAAGATGAACATTGGCGCAAAATTACCATCGTAGTTTCATGTTCTGTCTTTGAAACCATTCAGTGAGTTGGCTGAATGAATTCTTGTTTGAAAGATAAGGTTTGTACTGTGTTGTCTGTAGACCTGTTGTACTGCATTGAACCGTACGCCCCAAAACGGATTGCAAAGTTAATTTTCTGCGAGGAAAACTCTCCAGGTCAGGTCAGGTCAGGTTTTTATTGAGGGAAATATAGGTAAATATCTTTGAAATCCCTATTGGTACAGTTTTTTTCAATGCATTTGATCTGCAGAACATTTCAGATCAGTGGCGTTGACAGAAATTTGAGGGCCGACAGTGAAAAAACTCCTAGGCATTGTTCAGAAGTCTAGGGGTTTGAATGCCATTTGAGAGATTTAAGGAAAAAAACTGTCACCCGGGGGAGGGGGGGTGCAGAGTATATTCGAAGCTGATGGCCTGTGCTAAGAGTGTTTGAAGCATGTCAGGGAGAGTCCATAGCGGTTTTCGCCATAATACCAAGGGTCCCACGAAGAGAAGGTTGCGGAGGTCACGCGAACCTCATCGAGTATCGGCGATGCGCCCATCGTGCACCCTTGTTGGTTTAACGAGTCTGCCTGCTAATTGACAGAGGAAATATATTTGGTATTTTTCTAAACAAACATATTCGTGAAAATTAGCGAGTAGTATGTTTTTGATAATGTGATTATTCCACAATTTGTATTCGGCAACTGGCAGTTTATTTTCGGGGGCTCAGTGGCTAGTTGTTCTACCTTAATAGTGTCGTTAACATGCCTACAGATGCGTCTCACGTGTGCTCAGATGGCGACATAACAATGTCCGCGGGCAGAGCATTCCAGGCCTGAATTGGGAAAAGTTTTACAAATCCGCGTAGCCTCGGATCACAACGTTTGGTGGACTCGAAGCTTGCAATTCTCGTTATTCTTAACTAACATATAACTGAAAATCGGTGAGTAGCATGTTTATATACATATGTATAATTTCATTCTCGCCATATCCAATTTTAATGGGCATTTCGGGTATGAACATCTAAATTTCTCTTGAATGCATCCACAGATGTGGACATAACAATATCCTCGGGGAAAGCGTTCCAAGCTTCAACTACTCTATTACCAAAGAAGAACTTGCGTGTGTCTAGGCTGGCCCCTGTTATGCGCAGTTTGAAGAGATGCCCTCTTAAGTTCGTCGTTGTTGCTAACTCGAAGAAGTCGCCAGGTAGAAGACAACAGTCCTGCCTGCGCATTATATGAAATGCTTGTATCAGATCGCCACGTAGCTGTCCGCAACTTAACGGAAATATATCGAGATTAGCTAAACGTCTTTCCTAGGGTAAAAAGCTCTGACCGGTAACCAGTTTGGTCACGCGCCTTTGGACCTTCTCAAGGGAATTTACGTCTTTCGCGGTCAATGATTTCCATGCTTGGATTGTGAACTCCAACTTCGGCCGCAAAAATGTTCCAAAGACCTTAGCAAAGCAGTCTTTATCGAAGGCACAGAAAGCCCTTTTGAAAAGATAGAGGACGGACATCGCAGACTTGGCTACTTTCGCGCAGTGCAGCGAGGGCTTGAGAGACGTAGAGATCCATACTCTCAAATCTTTCTGCGCGTCCACTTCTTGCAGTTGGATGCCATTTAGGCTGTAAACCATGGGGTTCTGCGAGCTGGGTCGGCCAACTCGTAGGATACTGCACTTGTTCTCGTTAAGCGGCAAAAGCCAGTCTTGAGACCAAGTTTGAAGACGGTTTAGGTTTAGCTGCAAATGTTCTTAGTCAGTTGAATTTCTGATTACGTTCCAAATCTTAATGTCATCGGCAAACATAGCCAAATCGCAGTCCAGTTCACGGACGGAGTCATTGACGTATATAATGAACAGTATAGGGCCAAGGACAGAACCTTGGGGGACACCGCTCTCGACTGCAACGTCTGCCGACTACTGGCCACCAATATGGACAGTTTGAGAGCGACCAAGTAAGAAGCTTTGAATCCACTTCAGCAGATTTCCTCGAACACCTATTTGGATGAGTTTGTGCAGAAGTCGTTGATGTGGGACGCTATCAAAAGCCTTCTTGAAGTCGATGTAGATTACATGAAGCGGATTTCCTCCATCAACTGCCCGAGTCCAGCGTTCCAAACAATGGAGCAGGTTCGTCACGCAGGACCTGCCTCTGCGGAACCCATGTTGCGCATCCGATAGAAGGTTATGCTGCTCTAAGAAACGCATCAGCTCTCGTTTTACTACTTTTTCCATAATCTTGCAACAGATCGAAGTGAGGCTGATTGGTCTATAGCTGTTTGCAGAAACCTTTCTGCCGCCTTTATACAACGGTGTGATCCGTGCGGATTTCCAATCGGCGGGTAAATAACCTGCGTTAAACGAGGTACTGAAAAGCATAGAAAGTGGTTTGGCTAGCTCCCCAGCAAGTTCTCTTAGTAATTTAGGCGGGATGTCATCGGGACCGGATGATTTCGAGTCGTTTAGTGCCATTCACTCCTGAAGAACGGTTGCTTTGGCGAAGGCCACATTTTCAATCTTTGGACCGTCATCTAAGCCATAGTTTAGAGGAATGAATCCGATTTCAGTTGTAAAGTTCGATTTGAAAAATTGTGAACGATGCTCAGCTTTTGCTCCATCCTCACTCATTTCTGTTCCATCGCTAGCCTTCAGAAAGGGAACTGGGTCCCAGTTTCGTGTGGTCTTTCTTAAGTAGCCATAAAATAGCTTCGGATTTTTAACTGCCCGGTTTAGTAAATCTTTTTCAAAGTCTTTGCGCGCTTTGAAGATAAGTCGCTTCACGAGGTTCCTCTGCATTTTGTATGAATTTAGGGATACCGGATTTCTGTCCGCTCTATACTTTCTAAACAATCTCCCCTTTTTATTTATCTCTTTCTTCAGCGCTTGAGTCAGCCACTGAGGTTTGTTGTTTAGCTTCTTCCGTGTAATTGGACAGTGGTTTCTCAGGAGAGTATGCAATAACTCACTCAACCATCCCCAATCATCAGTTATATTGCCAGAAAAAAACAATTCCCAATTTATGTTGTTTATTTCGGCTTTCATTTGATAAAAGTCACCACGCCAAATATTCCTTCTAACCTTGGTGGGTTGTTCGGGTACCGAAAATATAGAATAGTCCCAATTTAGTAAGATGTGATCACTTTTACCTAGAGCAGGTAGAGATTGCACCTCGTCGATACTGTCCAGCGATTTCGTAAGTACCAGGTCTAGGCAGTTTGATTTCTACCCCTCACGCACCCTGGTGGGAAATAGGACGTGTTGACTGAGAGATGCATTAAGTGTCAGAGCTAGTTAACGCCAGTCGAATGCTTGCTCTTGGTCTCGTGCGTATGATTAACCCCAATCGATAAGCGGGACATTGAAGTCTCCCATAATCAAGACGTCGGGCCGAGCAGCTAATCTCGCTAACTCTTCTAGCAGACCAGTGTCAGCCTCATGATCATATCTAGGCGGACGGTACACGGTCAGAACTTCCAGGCTGGGTGATTCCGGTACCTTTTTAGTAAGCCAGATGGCTGCGGTGCTGCAATGAAACCACTCTGTTTTTTCCGAGACTAGCAGTCCATGTTTGACGTAAGTTATAATTCCTCCTCCTTGGCACCCTCTTCTATCTCTCCGGAACAGACTAAAGCCAGGTAGTGCCACTTCGCGGTCATCCACGTTTTCAGACAGCCAGGTTTCTGTCAGAGAGATAATGTCGGGAGAAAGGTCATATATCTGCACTTTTAGTTCATCTAACTTGGACAACAGACTCTGTGCGTTGGTGTAGAAGAATTTAAGTGACATATTTTTGACGAATTTTGTCTCGGTGGAATTTGAACTTTGTTTGACATCGGCTGGGTAAGCTACGCTCAGGCCATTGTTCGAATTATTATCGGTTGGTTCAAGAACCTCATATTCCTGTGAATAATCTTCCCGTTCGAGATTACTAGGCTGGTCTCGCCATTTTTTCTTCTCGAAAGTAATTCTGCCACAAGTTCCCGACGTTTGAGCCGTTCCGCTAGGGAGTACTCCGGCTGAAAAAAACTTCTTTGTGTGACTGGCGAAGGCTGGTCTTTTTTGATAAGATCAGTTTTACGTGTTCGTTATTTTGCATCACAATTTTTAGAGGTCGCGGCGTACCTGTGGCCTCGTCAGATTTTTTCCGATCCGAAATGATTTCAGAACTGAAAATTCCAAACCTGGCTCGAACAGATCGTTTAGAACACGGTTGAAGGATGCCATGTCCTCCGCGTTATGGTCTGAACTGGCTGAAGTACATTCTTCTAGGCCCTGCACAATAATACAGTGCTGTCGTCCCTGTGGGTGTTGGAAAACGTTTTCTACAGTGCTTTTCATATTGGCCTCTGTGTGACTCGAGCTCAGGATGGCCGATGTAGATGGTTCCCCAGCATGGGCCTCATTTCTGTTGCTATGTGTATTCGGAAAGCCAAACCCTTCGTTGTTGCATGTCATTTCGGTGTTGGACACGGTCTCTAAGTTGGCCTCAGAATCCGTGTCTGCGATCTGGGAGCTTGGGCTGGCAGTGGGCCTCGAGCTCGGATTGGCTGGAGTCAATATTTCGCCAGTATTGACTTTGCTGTTTTCGCTAGGTGTGCTCGCGAGGTCAGGCACGGCAGCTTTAGGCACCTTCACGCTGGGTATTGGCACAGTCTTGCAATTTTTATGAGAGCCTTAGGTTTTGGTGGTGGCCCATGAGATGAGTGAAACCTTTGGGCTCTAATGAGAACACAATAACCGAAAAATTGACCTTCAATTAAGTTACAGCACATCATCCTTATGGTGCTTTACTAATTAAAACCTTGTATATACATAGGTCTTCAATGGTTGTATTCAGTTTTTGGAATGAAAGGCCGTGCAAGATCCTGGACACAACCAGGTAGATATTTTTTTCGCTGTTCGGCCCATTTCTTCCTGGCTTACATCAAAAGGTTCCATGACTGCATTTTTCGCCCCAGGGTAAAAAGTCTCAGAAAAAAACAATTTTGACATTTTATGGAGTAAAAACATTTACAAGCGTATAGAAAGCCACTTTATCTACACCCCTCCAGCAGTCAACGGCACATTCGCACTTTTACGTTCATAGATACATCTAGGGAACACACTTTGGTAAGTGCAACAATAATGGTCATGTCTTACAGGTCTCACAACATTTAGATCTTCTGTCAACCACCTGTAGCTACCGCCCTCATCAGGCGTCTTGTCAACATTCTGTCGGCAGGCGCAGATGTCGGACCATTTTGGTGAGTGAGGCCCTTTCTAGTGTCAAATGCCCTTTGCTACGTGTTTTCGCGCGCATTCCAGCTCTCCCAGGGTGCTAAGGCTGTCTGCGGCTGCGAGACCATTTTTGTCTCTCTGTCGATTGAAATTTTCAATTGTGGGAAACAGTTCTAACATTCTTGGTTCCGGTTTCGGTATTTACATCGATTGAGTTCCGGCCGTTGTACTGGCACCGCCACTGCCACCGCTGCATGATTTCTGATTCCAGCTGTCTGGTTTCTTGTTGTTTGTTGTGTTGCGAACTGTGCTGCAGAAGACTAAGAGGTAGACACGTTCGCTGCGACAAAAACATTATTCGCCTGGCGCTTTGGATACACTCTCAAAGCCCCTATCAGAGACAGCATCAGGTACGGATCACTAATACAGAAGAAGCTGCAGTATAGATAGGATGCAGTCGCCATACTACTGCAGTACGACTCAGAATTCGTGCAAAATGTCGGTATTTGCTAAGGATTGAAACTCACTCACTAGTCGGCATTGGGTAAGGTTGGAATACGGATTAACGTGTAGCCTATTCTCAAGTAATTTCAGTCACGATATGATGCCAACTTTTAACGAGCTTCTTTCTGACCGCGAACAAAATAGATGTACTGTAGAAAATGGCTACTTAAGTAGTAGATATTTTGACCATTGACTTTGAATGACTTTATAAATTTAAATATATTTTATGAAAAACATGTACGAAAAGAAATCCTTCTTGTATATCTTTGGTGGCAAATTACGCCTTATTTAAATGCCCTATTTAAAGGAAAGATACCTCTCGGTTTTAAAAAGTTAAAGGGAGGCGTAATTTGCTACTAAACCAGTACAAGAAAGAATATTTTCCATAAATTTTTATTTATATTTATAATGGCAGTCAAAGTCAATGCTCGAAATGCCTACTACTTAAGTGATCATTTTTACAGTACAGCTTTTTTTGGGGGGTCAGAAAGAAATTCGTTAAAAAGCCAGCATCCTCTCGAGACTATGATGAATTGAGAATAGTCCACACGGTTATTAGTATTCAACCTAACTCAATGCCAATTAGCGAGTGAATATCAATTTTTCGCAAATGTGAGCATGTTGCACGAATTCGGAGCCCTACTGTACATACGGTATGGTGAGTGCTGCAAGAAACATTCCGCAATTTGAAAAAGACCGGTAATCACTCTACAACCAACATTGAGTAGGCTTGCAATACTCTTTATCACGGAGTCCAATTCCAGTTAATTTCAGTCACGCTAGGATGCCGACTCTGTGATGAGCTTCTTTCTAACCGCTGCGAAAAAGTTGATTCTGTAAAAAATGGCTAGTTGAATAGTGTGCACTTTTATCATTGATTTTGACTTCCTTTATTAATTCAAATATATTTTGTGGAAAGCATGCACGAAAAAATCCTCTCTTGTACTTATTTGATAGAAAAGTAGGCTTTCTTTAAATTTTATCGTTAAAGGAAGGGTTTCCTTTGGTTTTAACAAGGTTTCTGAATTGCCGAATAATTTTGAAACCTACTTAGTGCTAGAAATGAATCAAAGTTTTACAAACTGAATGCTGTGTTCATCCTGTTTAAGGAAAAACACGATCTTGCCTACGGTTTGAGGAAGTGGTCGCATAGCTCTCATCGAATTTTGCAAAAGACATAGATGATGCTGTTTATATCAGGGGTAGCATTAACAAATTTTGGCATACGATGTATTATGAATGAACACCGCTCGGTCGTAAAAAACTGAAAATTAAAATTTTCTAAAACCGAAGGAAACACTTCCTTTAAGAATTAAATTGAAAGACGCCGTAATTTTCAAGCAAATAAGTACAAGAGAGGATTTTTTCATGCATGGTTTTTACAAAATATATTTGAATTTATAAAGGCAGTCAAAATAAATGATAAAAAGGAATACTGTGCAAGTAGCCATTTTTTACAGAATAAACTTTTTCGCAGCGGTCAGAAGGAAGCTCATCACAGATTCAGAATCCTAGCGTGACTGAAATGAATTAAAATTGAACTGCATGATTCAGAGCATTGCAAGCCTACGCAA
The DNA here is from genome assembly GCA_036362985.1 of Ligula intestinalis. Taxonomy (NCBI): domain Eukaryota; kingdom Metazoa; phylum Platyhelminthes; class Cestoda; order Diphyllobothriidea; family Diphyllobothriidae; genus Ligula; species Ligula intestinalis. Next base: position 102,509,359 of record JAYGXS010000001.1, on the reverse strand, counting down.
TGTTGGTTTGCGTTTGCTTAGCAGTATTTTTTTAAATTGCGGAATGTTGCTTGCGGCACTCGCTACAATTTACTGACGATAATTAACGGCTTTCGTTGATGGACGTTCGCTGCTCGCTAACGGAAATTACTCGTCCTTGTCTACCAGCTGCACAGCTGCCGGCAAAGACTCGAATGGCCTTTCTGGCTCATTAGCCGTCATCAGCTAGCCATACCCAACCCCGGGTGGTGCACCACTCGAGGCTCGCAACCCGCTACCTCTTAATCAGAAGCCCAACGCCCTTATCCACTGCACCACAGACTTGTTGGTTTAGGTCGAGAATATTGGCATTCGGTCTCCATCACCCTCGAGGACGGTTGCCCGCTGGTGTGATAATTACTCGATGGTTGACACGCGAGTCGGTACTTACTGAAATTTTATCAGTCGTGTTGGATGTAAGCGTAATGGGTAATCGGCCATCCGGCTTACGGGCACTGATGTTGGAAATTGCGCTTGCCCATTCGTTCCCCGGGTACAAAATCGTTCTAGCAAACTGAGTCTCAGCACGGATTATGGGGTGGAGAGGTCATTGTATTTGTTAATAGACTGGGGCCCGTAAACCACGGCTCGAATAACTCGAGGCTAACGAGTTTGTCGCCGCCCATCAGAATTTTGGCCGTTTAAAAGTTGAATTTTGGCTGGGTCTCGTCGAATGAGCCGCAACGTGAGAATTGGCGTCATTTTTCCACACTGCTGCTACATGTTCAGTAATTCGCGTCTTGAGAAGTTTCATACTTTCTCCGAACTAATTGTTTGGTACTCAACTGCACCAGCTCCGAAAAACAAATGTAGATGTTTCGTACCGTGGTAGTGCATTTGTTGGTCTCAATACTTAACGCCTGATAGTTGCCTCCGCTCTGTGCGCAACTACAAATCCTAGTGGTCCGAGAAGGCAGTCGACGACATCCAAGACCATTTTGGCATCCAAAATCGTTCCTGAAAATTTGGGTAAGGTGCGCTTTTAGCGATCGCCTCGTTTGTGCATGCACCGGTTGACGAGGTTGCACGGGTAACCATTTTCTCTGAACACACGTCGAAGGTATTGCAATGCAGTAACTTTGTCTTCCAATTTACTGCAGTGTGTCCCAAAATTCTGACATGGCGACCTGCGAAAATGCGTTTGCGGTCGATTAGGTGATTGCTATTAAAGTTCATTACTTTTGTCGTATTTTTTGCCTTTCTGAAAACTTTAGTCTTATGGTCATCACAATCTTCGCAACAGCTGGCCAGTTGGTTGTTTTCTTCCTCGGGCCCCGCCAGTGGCTGCACAGCGGCTAGTGAGTTAGGCAGATGAACGTGCCAGCAATGAAGAGGGATTTGAAAAAGATGAAGATCATGAATTGAGCAGAATTTAATGACGTCATGAAATTTCGTGACCTCTCAATCAGCCGAACACATGCCGAAGTGGTTGCTCAGGGCGAAACATAAAGTACCTAAGAGTTCAATCACTTAACCCTGAGTGGATACTGGCCAAACAGTCGACCAAACAACTGCATTTAAGGTCGTACTTCGGGCGACGACCGGGCGTCTCCTACGTTTTGCGAAGACCGCTGCAATACGGAGAAGAAAGCCAGAACTCTGTTAGCGGTTGGACCATGTGATCAACCTCGCATTGCCGTGGTAACGATCGATAAACTCATTCCCGCTTACGATTCCTAGTCACCCTTAGGACTAATCGCTACCTTTTCTCCTGCCCCTGCCTTAACCCTCCCCCCTTCTTTTAACCGCATCCTACAGGCTTTCATGAACTGCTGTGAACATGCTGTGACAATTACCTCCCGCCTCCTCTACCCCTCACCATGCGCCCCTTTACCTATCAAGTTTCACCCTTCGAGACTGCCACTTAATTGGACAGTAAATTATCTTATTAATAGGCAACGACCGTCTGCAGCTGATCAAGAGGTCACAAAATTGCATGACGGCATTAAATTATGCTCAACTCGTGATCCTCACCTTGTTCAAATTTCTTTCGGGAAAGCAATGTTTCAAATACTAGGGAGACTGCAATGGCCATTGCTGGCTCATTAGCCATCATTAGCTAGTCAGACCCAACCCCAGGTGGTGCACAATCCGGGGTTCAACTACGCGACCGCTTAATGGGAAGTCCAGCGCACTAATCCACTGCGCCACAGACTCGTTGTCTTGTTGGTTTAGATTGGGAATATCGGCATTCAGCATCCATCTTCCTTGAAAATGGTTGCCCGCTGGTGTGATTACTATTGAATGGTCAGCATTCGAGTTGGTTCTTACTAAAATTTCACCCCTCGTGTGGTGGATACTCGGTCACGTGATACACTGAGCAGCAAACCGTTTGGTCAAACTGAGTGTCAGCACCAATTATGGGCCGGAGGGGTTATTTTATTTCTTAAAAGACTGAGGTCCGTAAACCGTGACTCAAGGCCCACGGGATTGTTACCGCCTGTGGGAATTTGGGTCGTTCTAAACTTGAATGTGTGACCGGGTCTCCTTGAATTAGCCGTAGCTTGACAATTAGCGTCATTTCTCCGCATGGCTGCCACATGTTCGGAAATTCACGTCCTAAGAATTTTTCTTGTTTCCCCAAATTAGCTTCTTTATCCGTAAATGCACGAGATCTGATAAATGAAACTAGGTGTTTCTTGCTATGACAATGGGTTTATTGGTCTCACTACTTAACGCCTAATAGTCGCTTCCGTTCTGTATGCAATTACAACTCCAAGTGGTCTGAAAAGGCGGCTGACGACCTTCTAGACCATTTTGACATCCAACTCGTTCGCCAAAATTTGGTTTCCGTATGCTTTAAGCGATCGGCTTGTTTGTACACGTACCCCTTGACGAAGTTGCGCGGGTAGCCATTTTCTCTGAGCAACCGTCGTACATATTGCAATTCGAAAACTTTGTTTACCAAGTTACTGCAATGTGTCTAAAATTTCCGAAATAGAGCCCTGCGAAACTTCGTTTACGGCTGATAGGGTAATTGCTATTGTACTTCAGTAATTATTACGTATTTGTCGCTTTTCTGAACACTTTGCTCTTAAGGTCGCCACAATCTTCGTAGCAGCTGGCCAGTTGGTTGTTCTCTTCCTCCTCCTCCACCGAAATCTAGAGGCCCGGAGAGACGGAGTTGAGACATTCGGTGAATGTCAGCACCAGATCGCGTTCGATGACGACGAAGGTCTTATCCGCATACCGAGTCTAGGATTTCGGTCTGTGATGTTGGACTACCAGCTACTCTAAACGCTGTAGCTATATGTCCTGAGATCGGCGAACCCATTGGCGTTCTTTTTATTTGCTTAAACTTCGAGAGCGGAATGACTTGGATGTGTTCGTGGCGATTCTACATTTACTCGTATTCTATTTTGTATTAATCTTGAATTTTGTATGTATCTTGATCGCCAGAATCTGAGGGATAGTAAAAAAGTGGCATGTGACATGGACAAAGGTCATAACCGCACCTGGCAGGATGTTTACCACTTTTACTTTCTCTAAGAAAGCTTTCAGTGGCTGGTGGCAGGATAGTGCAGTGGAAAATTTAAAAAAATTGACGGTTTGCCTCAGAAAGCCCTTTAACTTAACCAAACATGATTATTTCACAATTTCAATGGTTTGTACACTTGGTGGAAAGCAGCCAGTGCGACACTGCGTGCTTCGTAGCAGGCTGAACGCAAGAGCGGGGATGTTCGCGTCATAAGTCTTAAGTTGACTTGCGCTGTATCTACCCCACTGTCACTTCTCTCACCCGCCCAATGTCAAGACCGAGTCCAGAAAAAGAATAAGTAGGGAGGTGAGATCAAGCGTAGGTGATTGGAGTAGGGTTAGCTCACTGAAACTTTTTGATCAAGTCGGTGGATCCACTCTTCGTCTTTCCCCTCCCTCCCCTCTCTACCTACCTCAGAGCTGTTTTTTTTTAAATTCCGTACTTTTTTGACTGCAGTTATCCATGCCCAGAAATCTAGCTTGAAGATATTCAAAGTTTTTCTTATGGGCCTTCAAATGCACGAGGTTTCAACCTCCCTGTCAGTGCTTATCCGCGGAATGTTTCATCTAGTCGCTCCTGCATATAAATAACTACAAACTATCATTGAAAGAATAAAATAAAGATGGAAATTGGCACATAAAATTGTTTTCCACCTGCCACAGCAGAAAACAAAGAACAGAGGGCGTGAGATGGCAATCACTCTGCCCTACCCCGGTAAAATTCTTTTTTTTTGTATGATCTCGTAAGTTGACAAATCGCTACGCCTATTACAAGTGGTATCAATCATGGTTGAAATAAAAAATGCTTGTCACTCCAGAAAACTAAACTTCCAGTGCAGGTTGGGTGTAAAATGTACTTTGGCGAGCTGAAACTTCAGAACCGGTAAGAATAATCGAATGATGTGTGCAAAAATCTTGACAGTTTATTTCACCAAGTCCTCCAAGTAGTTCGGTTGCATTCAGACAAAATTAACATTCATGGCCGGTGTATAAGCGGTGGTGCTCGGAGGCTGGATGATAAAGCAAAATTCAGTTTATTCGTTGCAGGCAATAAACAATACAGTAGTCGCCGGCTGTTAAGCCCACGGTTAATAAGCCCAGCCGCTTAGTAAGCCCAAGTTGGTCTGAGCCCGAGGTGGGCTTAATAGCCGGCGACTACTGTGCTGCTTAAAAACCTATTGTCTACATGCCGGGGTGTAATATAAGCTGTACACACAATCTTACAGATTACTAATAATTAAATTGTATTCACAACATTTAAGTAGCATCGTTATAAAAGCAAACTTTGTCTGGAATTGATAAAGCATGTAAGTTGATTTAAGATTGTCAAGAGGAAACGAGAGACACGTAGGATTGTCCACATTTTTCTTGAAAAGCTACAGGGACGTCGCCTTCATTCCATTATTCTACTACCTATTGCGTCAAAAGATTAAAGCAAATGTCCAGCCTGGATATTTTCGTGCTCAGCTTCATTGAGGGCCAACCAAATCTAAGGTTAGATGTGCCACTGAAGCATGTCCTCTAAGCGCAGCACTTGCTCAAAGCCATATATTATTTCTTCAACTGGGATAAGAACACTTATTTGATACCTTTCAGTCATTCTGTAAAAGAGTGGTCTTTTAGACTTGCACTTTTCTAGGGAAAATTTGTCCCTTTGTGAAATAAAACTGCCCCGCGCGTGTGTGAAACTTCAGGTGAGGTTGATCTAAATTGCCGGAGACTACACAAAGGGAATCTTTGTTGAAAATGACAGCTCTCTTATTTTAAACGTATGATATTCCCATAGCGTTGTTCGCAGCCTTGAGGCATTACCACGGTGGCTTCGGATTGCTCGATATCCAAATACGGAATAAATATCACCTTAGCCTTTAGTTAAATATATGACTAGGAGTAAGAGCCTGAGAACAAAACCCTCATTAAATATTGTAAATTGCGTTTACTCAGTTCGATTTATTAATTTCGATATGCGTGTGTTTTTTTCCACCAACCAGAAATATCTTTATCCAACCCAGAAGCTTTTCCCTGATGTTAACGGCACTCATTTTATGTAAAAGGCGTTGGTGGAACACACTGAAACAGGCTTTTCGGTCATGCGTATATACTACGTCTACTTTGAAGCCCTCTTCTAAAGTACTTGTCCAGATCACAAGGGAAGTCTTTAAATTTAAGTTGTAGGAACGCATTAGCCGATAACCATTCTGATAATCCTTTAAGACGTAACTGTCATCAAAATATTTTATTGCAAGTACCTCCATTGCTTAACAAGAAAGACAAGTCAAGCTGATACGCTTAAGATGCTTGCTGTCATCTTTCTACATCCCCTATATAAGAGGACGATATTGTCTGTCTTTCACTGGGAAGGCAAGCTTCCGTTTCTTATTGACAGCTCGAAAAAAGATGAAGGAGACAGTTTAGTTCAGTTCAGTTTTATTAGGGAAATATATAGATAAATACCTTTGAACTCCCTCTTTATACATTGTTAGCTCTGTCGATAGTTCACTTTTTATCAGACCAAGAATTCTGTCGGACGAGGAACCTTGCTTGGTTTGCTTTGACTGAAGATCCCTCTTTCTTTTTCGACTGAAAGGACATTGGTTTCAAGCAAAGTAGTATCTTGGCTTATTTCAAATGTTGGAGTGGTAATTGTGCGTTCACAGCTGAGTAAGGTAGCCAACACCTGCATAAATGTATACTAAAACTAAAAATGGGTCCCGTTAAATCTTGAATGAGTGCAGGTTTTTATAAAGCGGAAACATGACAACAAAGCAGTCATCCGTCAGCAACCTACCGTTCCTAACAAAGTTGAACGCGGCAAATTTTTTGAGAGTGTGGCAGAATTAATAGGAGATCGGCCATTTACAACATACGTGGCCAGCAACTCGCACCATACGCACATAGGCCTGACCGCGATGTCGGTTTTTAAGCATCAGTTGTCAAACTACACTGACCCTGTGATGCCTACCACTGGTGCCACGCCATGTCTGAGACTGCAAGTCTCGACCCACCCCTTGGACAGCCAATCACATGTGCTGCAAACTGCACCGAGATCCAAGCTCCTGCGGCTTCTAGCAACTGCATGAGCCTGACCAATGATGTTCAAGGCTAACTCACGCAGTGCACTCGTCCGACAGTCAATTTCCTCCTTCCTAGTCTCCCCTACCCCTGCACACTATTCCTTCCATCTAGCGTGTCACTTCTTCTCTAACCACATGGAACCAGACCTGACAATCACAGTGGCAAAGATTTTTCTGTAAACTTAAACTGCTGCGATAAAGCGTCCAAGCTACAACAATTAGGCCTTCCTGATATATCCACTCTGTGTTATTTTATTTAGTGCAGAATGCGCTGAATTGCGGTGGAAAGGGAGCCTGTCTATTCGGCATCCCCCTCGTTCATGTACCAGTCGGTTTTTTTGGGCCGGTAGACGGACTAATGCTGAGATCGGGCGCAGTTACCTTGACCTAGCCGGATTTACAATCACATAACATTAAACACGGGTTTGGTAACTTGTGCCCTGTGGTACAGGTTTTCGTGCGGTAAATAATAGAGTGGTTAAGGCTAAAGCCAAGGTCACGGTTAACGCTTTGTTTAACTTTAACGTTATTATAGGTGTTAGATTACGGGTATAGGTTCCTTTCCAGGATCTTAACGGAATTTGTCCTATCAATAAAGACTTGTTAATTATTACAGATTAGGTTTGTAAAGTGTACTACCTTTTTGTCCTTACACAATTGCGTTTTTGAATGATTGGGTGGTTCCCGCTGAAATTCAGCACTTGTGTCATATTTCCTGGAAACTTTGTTTTTGAAGCACCATGGACTTTGTAGCACACGGGAACCTCCAGAACCTTCCTCTTCCAGCGATGATGATGAAGGTATCTTCCACAAAGTGAACCCAGCATTTCAGTCAGTGGCGTTGGAAATCCAGCGATTCAAAGTGCTGCAAGGCCAATTCAGTTATGAGTCCCGATAGAGCATGCCCGTTATTCGCTCGTTAATTTTTCCGTCGAACATGAAGTATATCTTCAGACAGAACTTCAAAATGATCCTAAATTCCATTGTATTTGTCTCGTAAGAGTACTTTGGTGGTCTTAACTGCCACATCTAGTGGAATGGAAGTGAAGAGGGGATTGAAATCAAAAGATGCCGTGAAGTGGTTTGGCAGGTGGCTTGCTACCTTAAGTTTCTCCAAGAATGGTGGTGACCATCTGACTGTGATGTGCGAGTCAGAGGTCAGACAGTTGAGCAATTGAAATTGCCATTTCGCTAATCCGTAGGTTAGAGTGCCTTTGAATGACACAATTAACTGTAGAAGGGAACAAAATCCGTACAATTTTTGGAGACAGTAGGATCAAACCAGGGCCATTTTTGCGCTTTGGTGCTACGCTGATAGAGCGGCGATATTGTCATGGAGCGTTACTTTGCTTTCGCGCGTTGGCGTTTTTATGGGGTTGCATTCGCATGGAAGATAGAAGTTATGATCATCCAACAATCTTTTCACATTTTTATAGAGTCTGTCCTGTCCAATACCACCGTGGAACGCCGGTTGTGAATCGGCGCGATGACGAGATCATTGTCAGCCCTCTTTTTCTTAATTGTGTTGAGTTCGATTTTGAAAAGAAGCCATATGACCTATGAGATTTGATGAGGGAGACACCTGGTGTCGGATAAGGTTCTTTATTTCGTCTGCCGGTTCCCTCAGACTGGGGATTTTAGCCCCCACTGCAATCGTGTTTGCAAGTTTGGCATCACTTGTGTGAAGGGAGGCCTTTTAGTGGTCGTTAGCGCCACTGTGGGAACCCGTGATCGCTGATTCATCATACCAAGGCTGCAGTCACGCTGACTGTCTGTACGCTGTCTGGCGCGACCTACTAACACGCCTAGTCTCGACTGTGCCCACGCCGCGGTGTACCCTCGCGCGGTCCAACCAATCACCTTCAAGGCTGCATAAAATCAGACAGGTAATGGTGGCCATTCGGATGAATGTCACCAGCCTTGCGGCTAGACGTGCGCTCTGGAAGTAAAGACTTCGGTCTAACTATCCTCTTTTCCATTTGTACAGAATGCACTCTTTCTAATAATCTGGACTTTCAAAGACTTTTCTCTTCTCTTAACGAACTGGGCCTGTAAGATCGCATTTGTTACGATTAAACCGTCTTTGCCTAAATACTACGCGATAATCTCATGCATAAACACCTGCATGTGTTCTTTCATCAGTTCTTTTGACGACAGGTTGTGCACAGGTTTCTCGTTTATGGATGACTTTGGACGAGACATATTTTGAAAATTTTTCTCTGGTGCTGCTTTCCGAATTGCTCGCGCACTGCTAGAGTCATAGTTCTCAGGTCCGCGGACCATCAAGTCGACAGAGGTTGCGGTTGAGAGCGGTGTTCCCCAACACTCTGTCCTTGACCCCATACAGTTCATTATGTACCTCAACGAATGCGTCTGTGATCTGGATTGTGAGGTGGCTATGCTTGCTGACAATATTAAGACTTTGAACGTCATCAGAAATGCAGCTGACGAAGAGCACTTGCAGGTAAACATATACCATCTTCAAACTTGGTCTAAGGACCGGCTTTTGCCATTTAATTAGAACAAGGACTGCATCCTACGTGTTGGCCGATCCTGGTTTCAGAATCTCATAGTTTAGAGCAGCAATGGCATTAAACTGCAAGAAGTGGACGCTTAGAATGATTTGGGATTGTGGATCATGACGTCGCTTAAGCCCTCACTGCATTGTACAGAAATAGCCAAGTCTGCGATGTCCATCCAGTACCTTGTCAAAACGGCTTAATCGGCTTTTGCTAGAGACCGTTTTTCTAAGGCATTTGGAACGTTTGTGTGGCCAAAACTAAAGTTCGCTATCCAAGCACGGTGAGCGTGAACGGCGAAAGACCTAAATTCCCTCGAAAATGTTCAAAGGGATGCAACAAAACTTGTGACCAGACAGGGCTCATTACCCCATGAAACACGTTTAACTAATCTCGAAATATTTCGGTTAAGTTACTAGCAGCAAGGTGATAATATGATACAAACAGGCCGGTCAGGACTGCTGTCTTCCACCTGGCAACTTTTTCGAGTTAGCACCAACTATGCAATAAAGAGGTCATCCATTCCAACAACGTGTAACAGAGACCAGGTGAGACACACGAAAGTTCTTCTTTTGTAATTGAGTGGTCGAAGCTTGAAATGCTCTGCCCCTAGATGTTTTTATGTCCAAGTCCGTTAAAGTCTTTAAGAGGAAGCCAGCTTGGTAAGACTGATCACTCAAACGTCAGCTGACCGCTTTAGTGTTACCGCAGGCGGAAAAGAATATTGTATTCCCAAAGTATCGCTTGTTACTTTTTAGCTATATTCATTGATGACATTATTTTATGTATCAAATTCATCCCATACGCATGCAGCTCACTTATGTTAACTACCAGCGGAAAGTTGCGTCCGTGGCGTATTCTCCTGTTTTCATCACGTTGATGACAGCCTCGGCAATCGGCGAGGGTGTGTCGTGGACGCAGCCCCGGTAACTCGGCGATCTCGAGATCTCGGTGGTACCATAACATTACAGCAGATATCCGTGCTAGGATCCCTTGTTCTGCCTTAACATCTTCATCAGTTTGATGTTCTTATCTTGTGTATATTTCTTCTCACGGGCGACAGTTTTCCTCCTTAAAATCACCCAAATCGTATTTGAAACCTCTATAGTTTCCGAGAACTGAGCAAGGAGATTTTTTCACCGTCTGCTCTCTTTCTCATTTTCTCCCATGTAATAGTTCGTCCCATTGGCATCGCCTGTGAGCCGAGAAACTATAATTATGCACTTATACTACTTGTAATGATTAATTAATAATGTATGTTCACTATTTTTCAGTAACTGACGGCTGCTAACATTTTTTGCCTGCAATCATGTGAATGACAACTATCTCAATTTATCAACTGTATCGATGCATTTTTAGTCTATATCACCAATAGGAAGCTCAAAGCCGTTTGCCTATCTATCCCTTAATAAAACTGAACTGAACTTAACGCCTGTTAGTCAGAATACTCTGTTTCGAGAAAAGAATTTAGATGAATAATAAAACTTGAATGGATGATGAGATGGCAGCGAAACTGCTCTTCGATCTTTCCCCAGAACTGACCAAACCGCAAATTGTTCTGCTCAAGAAATCGTGCAGTATGGAAATTTTCCTTACAGCCCATTGGTAAGTCCACGTTTCACCACTTCGCAAATGCGGTAGACGTGCATTATTGATCTAGTATAAACCCATCAGTCTGACATCAATCTGCCGCAAAGTTATGCAGAAAATCATTTAAAGTAATTCATAACTCATTCGGAAAGACAAAACTATTGTTAAACGCACATTATGGCGCACCTAGGCGCGCGCTTCAAATTGCGGTTTAAATTTCTCGTCCTTCGTGGGAAATATTATTTTCTGGATTTCGGTTCACCTAGCCCTCTGGCGGACTTTCGTTGTTAGCTATTGGATTCACTTTCGCAATAACTCCAGCCTCAGAAGACACGACAGGACATTAGTCAAAACGAGCATCATCTCCGTCACTGCCTTCTGTCAGCAATTCTCCCGGATTCCAGCTCTCTAAAAACGGCTGAGTCGTTTCAATAACCTTTTTCACACAGTTGAACGCTTTATACATATTGCATAGAACTTTTATATCGTTTATCGTCAGTGTGATCTATTATGGGAGACAAAAATAAACGTGTAGATCAGCTTGTAAAAGCTGTGGCGCGAGAGGGACTCGAACCCGAAACTTGTCGTTCGTCGGTATCAGTCGTTATGCCTACACCACCAGCGTCGACTGCTTACTCTAATTTAATTTGGTTTAAAACCTCCAGTCGCAATTTCGAGGGCAGAAGTCGCAAGATGGATGCGATGAAATCACCCCCCGCTAAAAGGGCTAAAAGTCTCTCGAGTTCAGTAAACTCAATTTACGAACACCAAGTTGAGCGTCTAATCAATCCTCCACGAAGACACAAGATGACCACAATCAGAATCGGTTATTAACAGTCAAAAAGCAATCCACTTTTCCATTTGATTCATTAACGGTCTGTTGTGAAAAGATTGTGACAGAAAAAATTGAAACTATGTGCTATACAGCTTTGGAAGACGGGAAGGAATGTTCGCCAGTGCCTGCATTCGAAATCCCGACATCATCGCAACAAGGAACAAAAGTGACGTCACCGCCCGGATTCGAACCCTGGATCCCCGCGTAGAAGTCGAACGCCTACCTCACTTCGCCATTACAGGATGCTTCGGTGATTTCCAAATTCCCTTACTAACTACGGAAACTCGATCTAGAAGTTCTTTGAAATCTCCTCCTGCCAAGCGAACTAAAAGTCGTAAACGTTTAAGGGATGTAACTCATGAAGATGAAGCCTCCATATCATATTTTACCCTTTTGAACAAATTTACAAACCTTGAGAAGGTAGTTAATAGTCTTAGAGTTGAGATGGAGGAGCTGAAATTTTTTTCTCTATTTCTCCCTCGTGAGGAGAAACCGGCGATGCGTGAACTTGAGCGAGGAAACCTAACGTACGGAGATACAAAATCCCTCGCCGAAGTGTCTAAGCACAAAAATGATCCGGCAGCCAGGGTGCTTGACGGAGTTGGTAGTATGCCATGGACAGGGGAAACGGTCAACCCACTGACTTCCAAGAGAACGAAGAAGCACTCTCGGGCTCCCAAAAAAGGCCGACCAAGCCCAAGTGCTAATATAAGTTGGCCGAGATTGAACACGAGCCAAAAAAAGGGCACCTTCGCAGGCCAAAACGAACAGGAGCGCTGAACCTCGAAGCGAATATGTCCTAACAAACCTTAGAGAAGCAGAAGGGGACGACAGTCGGAAGGTGAGTACCACTCGTATAAAATGCATAGTCATAAAAGGCATGACAGAAGGTACTTCCGATACCCCGAAATCAAGATTAGAAGAGGACAGGAAGTTATTTAAAGAATATCTGAAATTCCTCCTGAAGGGTGAGGAGAAAGTCGAAGTTCTAAAGGCATTCCGGATGGGCCGTATAACAGACTCAAAAGATGAACAACGCCAACCAAGACCCTTGAAGGTTGTTCTGAAGAGTGAGGCTGAGGTCCAGCTATTGTTAAGCAGGAAACCAGTACTCAGATACTCACACCCGACGGTTTTTTTCAGCGGGATTTTTCCCCCGCGGAGCGGGAGAAATGGAGATTGCTAAAAGTAGAACTCCACAGGATATGCGAAATCGGCGAGAGCAATCTTCGAATTCTGAACAGGGAGATCGTCCATGTCCCGAGGTCACTCCTCTGGAGAAAGCCGATAACACTAACAGCCTAGTCGGGATGGACAACTGTCCGTCTCCATCAGCACCGACAGCTCCCTGCATGCAATCTCACGCAAGAGGCAACCGCCTGCATAAAGTGGTGAATAAGTCTAAATTGAGCTTTCTTTACACTAATGCCCAAAGTCTTCCCTCAAAAATTGATGAACTCAAGGCAGTACTTTCGGAGCGGAAACCTGATGTAGTTGCCATAACGGAAACGTGGCTAAAAGCAGAAATTGCAGATTCGGAGATTTCGATTCCAGCATACCAGCTTTTCCGCAAAGACCGCCAAAATCGACAAGGATGTGGGGTTGTCGTGTATGTCAGAACTGAAATCTCTGTTGTAGAAAGAGAACACACTGTAGCCCTGGAGTATGAGTCCGTCTTGTTAAAGATCAAGAAGTCGAATTCACAGAACCTTGAATTCCTGGCCATTTACCGGCCACCAAACATTCTGAGCGGAGCCGACGACTCAATCCTTGGTCTGGTGAAAGAAGCTGCTAGCCACCAGGAGGTTCTCATCGTTGGTGACTTCAACGCCCCTGCAATTGAATGAAACAACCTGACAGTTGAGGCGGCGTCAACATCCTTTAGTTCCAAATTAATGGATCTCACGCTTGACCTGTCTCTAGTTCAGAACGTTAAGGGCATAACCAGATTTCGAGAAAACCAGCGGGCTACTTGTTTGGATCTCATTTTCACGAAGGATTCGTCCTACATAGATGAAGTTCATTCAAGTGCTCCGCTCGGTAAGAGTGATCATACGATGCTAATGTGGGATTACTCTCTCCATACAAAACGGCTGAGGAAAACGGAGGACCAGCCAAACATATGGAAGGCAGATTTCAATTCAATGAAGAATGCACTATCGACCGTGAATTGGGACTGCCTACTCAAGGGGGATCCGGAGGAGGATTGGAGATCACTCAAGAGGGTTGCATTAGATCTGCTTAAGCGCTTTTGTCCGGTGAAGGTACACAAGACGACTAGTCGTCCTGCCTGGTTGATGAGAGACCTTAACAGGCAACTGAAGAAGAAGAATCGGAAATAATAATTATTCAGGAAAACTGGGTCGCCAGTACACCTCAAGGAATTCCGACGCCAAAGAAATGCATTAAAAAAATCAATTCGCCAGGCCAGGAAAAACTATGAATCAAGAATCCTCCAACAGGCCGAAGAAAAGCCCAAACTTCTATTCCGCTATATTAACAGTAGATTAAAAAACAAGGATCCTGTCGCAGTACTTACGAATGATGATGGCGGAGAAGTCGTTGAGAATGACGAAAAAGCCGAGTACTGTAGTCGGTTCTTTGCCTCGGTATTCACTAGGGAAACCGAGCTTCATTTTGATAATGCGAACACTGCTGTTGCAAACGCTGGTCCAGCACTTCATTCTCTACTATTTCCAACATCTGTAGTTGAGAGGGAGCTGCAGAGCCTCAAAGAAGCAAAGTCATCCGGTCCAGACAATATACCAGCCAAGTTCTTGAAAGAATTGGCAAGCGAACTCTCAGAGCCCCTAGCACATATCTTTTGTTTTTCATTTGAACTAGGAAAACTACCATCTGAATGGAAAATGGCAAATATTTACCCGATATACAAGGGCGGAGCCCGAACGAAGGTTAAAAATTACTGGCCCGTCAGCCTAACTTGCATTTGCTGTAAGGTGATGGAAACGATAATTAAGAAGACGACAATGGAGTTCTTGGAGGAGAACAACCTACTGTCAGGGCTCCAACACGGCTTCAGAAAGAACCATTCTTGCCTTTCCAGCCTTCTTCTCTCCACTGAGCAGTGGACTCGCGCACTAGATGAAGATGGTAAGGTTGACGTCATCTATACGGACTTCAAGAAGGCATTCGACAGCGTCCCACATAAGCGTCTAATGTATAAATTGTCAGAAATTGACATAAGAGGAAACCTGCTGGCATGGATCACAGATTTTCTCACAGGGCGATCGCAAACTGTGTGCATCGGTGACTCAAAGTCAAACCCTACATCTGTTCTGAGTGGCGTCCCCCAAGGCTCTGCCTTAGGGCCACTGCTCTTCCTTATCTATATCAACGCCTGTGTCAACGACCTGGGTTGCAGCGCTATCATGTTTGCCGACGACGTCAAACTCTGGAGAGCCATCAGGTCTGACGCCGATAGGAAAGCGCTTCAAGAGAGTCTCAATCGACTTAGCTGCTGGTCTGGTCGTTGGCTTTTAAACTTCAACATAAGAAAGTGTGTGGTTTTAATACTCCGTACTAGAAGGACTGATGAGGAGAACGATTCCTTCCAATGCCTCCTCGATGGGCACCCGCTTTCAAATGTGAACGAACAAAAGGATCTCGGTGTTCTGATAAATTCCTCACTTAAACCATCTACTCAGTGTGTAAAGGCAGCTAAACGCGCGACACAGGTGCTGTTTTCGATTAGGAGGGGATTTGTCAACATTGACAAGGAGCTCTTCAGGAAAACCTACGGAGCGTTTGTTCAGTCCCAGTTGGAGTATGCTGTCCAGGCCTGGCGTCCGTGGTTCAAGAAGGATTGCCTGCACCCGGAACGAGTGCAGGCGAGGGCTACGAAGATGGTCAAGAATCTTGGTCATCTGCCTTATGAAGACAGACTGACCAAACTTGATCTTTTCCCTCTCAATTATAGCAACTCTGCGGGGACCTCATACAAACCTACCAAATTGTTAGAGGCCAAGAATGCGCCCTAGAATTTGATGATTTCTTCGAATTAGCTCCGACTGACCATCTGCGAGGTCATCCTTTTAAACTACAGAGGAAACCGGCCCGTATCGACGTTCGACGAAAAGCCTTCTCTCAGAGGGTCATTGGAGTGTGGAACGGACTCCCGGAAGATGTGGTCCTCTCAGATACTGTTGACATTTTTAAACAAACTTGATTCTCATTTGCTGAGAAACTGTGGCAGATATAATGAACAAAGTGTCAGTAGCAGCACCTTGCAACTGGCTCACACTTATCGCTGATGTTAAGCCTACATTTGTACATTTGTATTGTGCACTATTGTTACGGTGGACCTATTATGCGATTTTGGTTATGAATAGGGACCTCAAGGGCGAAAGCCTTCTTCCCTTAATAAAGTGACTTAAAGTGACTTATGGCCATCCTAGGGGAAGATCTGTCGAATGAACTGGCTTTAAACGTTGCAAAGCTGAACAAGAGAACTTGGTGTGGCCTGTACTGATTTCTGGAAGGCCTTCGATAGTCTTCCCCACCAGTGTCTTTCGAATAAGTTCAGAGTGCTTGGTTTTGGAGGCAGACTCATTACATGGATGAATAAGTTCTGTGCTGTTCGTTCCTGGATTTTTGAGTAGAACTAAAAGAAGCGAGGCACAAATTCATAGAGATTGGATTTCCGCAAGGTGCAGTGCTTTGACCGAGCTACTTTCGCTTATTCATTAATGATTGTGTACAGAAATTCGACTTCAAGTGTGTCATGTTTTCATATAATATGATAATATGGAAAGAAGTCAACAATGCTGCAGACAAGACCCCATGTCAAGATAACATTTGTCGACTGAACGAATGGTCATGCGGTTAGATCTTTTCCTTCAATTCCAAGAAATGAATTTTGTTGCGTCTGATAAATTGAAATAAAATCCCTGATACGAGGTCGTGCTGACAGAAGGAAATCACAATCCGAGAATAGTAAACGTTAAAATATCTCGGCGTTTGTATGATGGAAAATCGAAAGCCTTATACACTACATTATGCATCGGTTAAAGCTGCAACTTCAATATTTTACGCCATCAAACGAGCGTTTGCCATTTCCGATGCAGACTACTTTTCTTAAGTCTTCGATACCCTTGAAAGCCGCATCATGTATATGCGATACCGGCCTCGAAACTCTTAATGTAAGAGTATAGCCTACTCTATAGTTTGCAAAGACGAGTTAAAATATAAGTAGGAGATCATGGTGTACTGTCTTACGAGATCAACTTGAATAACCTGTATACCAATCCTCTGAGTCATAGGCAAATAGACAGAGAATTGATGGAATATTGAATAGTTTGGACTGTACCCGCCTGCAAGATGACGTTCGTAAACTCGCTAGGCATTCCTTGAAAGTACGTGTGTCCCAAGGAAGACTGGATATGAAGGAGCATTTTTCTCAAAAATTGCCGCAAAATGACATTTCCGAGGCGACTTTACTATCCTACTCTGTGGAGAAATCCAAACGGTGGCTTGACAAGTATGTCTGGTAGCAGAACGTGGAACATGTAACTATTTAACCCTATAATGCCAGCATACTATGTGACTTGAAGTTTACATTCACTTCACTTTGAAGTTTCTTCACATTGCTCCGAAATATTGAGCCTTTATGCGACGTGTAGCGAATTCAAAGGCATAAGCTCATTCCTCTTAAATACACCAAACATTGAATCGAAATGAGCACACATCTATATTGAACGGTTTCGTGAGCATTTAAGCCTATTAGAAAATTAAGTATAAATGAGCTTTATGTTTGTACTGCGCTTATTTAATCAAAGCCATATTGATAAAAATTCCTGTAAATTAAATTCATGAGTAGTATGTTAAATGTAAGAACGTCCCTTGGTGTATCATCGGTGGTGCTTTCTGATGTTCAAGCCCCCCTTATTCGCACATAAGGCTTTACTTAGCTCTATGTAGATGTGGAAAGTAATAAATAAAAATTCAGAATTACGCTCCTTCCCTTACAGTTATACATTTTTCACATGCCGATGCAACTTGAGCCAAAATGGGTTAACGGCGTATCAAAAAATATAATTTATTGGGCACTTTGCTTAAACAGGCTCTCCATACTGGCAAACTTTCAAACGTCCGGTCACACGATTTTTATTGGTTAGCGCATCACTTCTTCCTCGGATGTCTGCCCAGGAAAAAAGTGAGGATATATTGGGTCGGAGGGCAGATAGGTGCTTCTCTGATCTGATAATAAAGACAGGTACCCTCTTATTTTATTGTTTTTAATATTATTGTCAAGGTGCCGGTGTCTCTGTTGGCATTATATTCTCCGTTCTCTTCGCCAAACGTAAGTTTCTTTAAGTTCTAAAGCGCAACGCATTTGCAGGACGTTCTTGGCCAGTTGTTTTTGGAACTGGTTTTGGTCTCGGTATGGGCTTATCGAACTGCAACAGCGAATTCAAGCAGCCGTTCCCTCTACAATCTCATTACATAAGGATTCAAAATAGATCAGACCAGTGAATTAGCGAGGTCATGACTGTTCAAGTTAAGCCCTTGTACTTTTACAGTTAGGTTTCTCATAGATATGAGTTTACCTTGACTACTTCTACTTCAAACAACTTAATACGTGGAGTCTCGATCTTCAATGGGGGCTGTTTTTTACGTAAACCATGTGACCCGTTCCGTTTACAAATACGTGGAGATGACTAGTACATTAGCGTAGTAGTGGTTAGAGTATTTGTGAGAATAATTAGCCTTTGGTTTAAAAGCAATGCATTTCGACTGTTAAACACAACAAAAGCAGCATTTTCGAGCCCGCGTTGCGTTCAACGATATTGCATGGTGAAATTGAACATAGTTCGCCTTGTTATTGTTTGGTCGTCTGCGTGAATTTATCCATAGAAAGGCTTGCGTTCCATGACTTGCTTTTGTAGATGTAGAAGTGAGTATATTGCATCATGCTTTCATGAAAGAGGGTGGAAAATGGCCGCTACAATCCTCAGAAATGATACCTTGCAGAATTGAAACCTGTCCGTCAATGTATCTGCGGGTTTTCTGGAAAAGCAGTGAGCGATAGAACAGTCCGCTGCAAAATATTTTTATTACGAATAAGTAGGTATTGAGCGCGAATTAGCCTTATCTTTAGGTCTGCCCGTGTACAGATTTGGCAAACTGAGTGACTCGGAATAGGTCATGGGACCTAACGATACTATGACATGAAGAGTGTTACTCGTCAACGAAGAATACTTGGCTGACTGCAGCCACAACTACTGTGGAATTCACTCTTAGGACAACACATGCTTGTGAGAACCCTCTTCTGGATCAGTAATCCAGTTTCCTTTACGAACTAAAAACGAAATCCAAATGAGCAGACCTTCGTAAATTTACGAATGACTTGATAAAAGATTCCATATTTTGTCCTATGTACAATCCGTCCTTGTCGCTGTAGCCCTGCTATTCTTCCTCTTCTCGGAAGAAGGGACAAACTCAGGAAGCTCCAACTCTAGACCAATATTCGATGTTGCTATCAGTCTATATTCGAAAATGCGTCTGAGCCGATTTCGTGCTTCCGAAGAAGGCACAGACCTGTACTAGGGCCGGCCAGCGTCTTGCCCGATGTACTCGGCCCGGAAACGTTCACAGAATGTACCTCCACGCGTGATGATGTGCGAAAACAGCAGATTTAGGCAGTACAACTCGTTCCCTTTTCGTCGGCTGAGACTGAATACGGAATATACAGAAGCAACTTTAATGGCTTGAATAACTATTTGGAATTACCCCCCTCTTTGACGTCCACAAATTGGTATTGATGCCGGATCAAGGACAGCAGCACTGATATCGTAAGGTGGATGATGAAGAACGTGCCCAAGTCTTGGATGACCGAGATATCCTTGCGATTTTATTGTAGCAGAGGTGGACCGTATAACTCGAGATGAAGTCGGCACACTTCATTTAAAGGATGGTTCATCTTCGCGCAGGACAGACCATTTAAATCGTAAGGAACAACTGACTGGACGAATGCACGGCACATGCGAATAATCGTGGTGATAGAGCGGTCGCGTAGGATACATAGTCGCTTTCTATGGCTGGGAAAAACACGGCGATTATAATTGATTTGACGAACAATGTCGTCCTTATTCTGTCCATTTGGAAAAATCTTCGTACCGAGGTATTAGGAACTGTACTTCAATTTGGCACTCATTAAAATCGACAGGTACCTTATCGTAGTCAGGGATTCAACTAGAAAACATTTTTCTCTTAGCGTTTATGCATAGACCGACTGATTAAGTGACCTCATTCACGCAGGACATGATAGGCTGCAGATCATCACACATTGAAGCTGGCGAGACCTCGTCAGCATAGTTGAATTATAACAGTTAAGTCAGCAGGCGTCCTGAATTGAACTAAATACCGTCTGTTTAGTGTAAAGCCTTCCCGAAAATCCAGTCAATAGTGTAGTTGAATAAAATTTGCGAATGGCCACAGCATTGTCGAATGTCGCTCCGAATACTGAATGGTTGTTTAATCAAAGTAGTGGTGTGATAGTAGGTCTCGATCATGGTGATGACTTTTGCCGGTACACTTTCCAGTGTCATTACTCGGGATTGACAGGATCGAACACAATGATGAAGTCAACAAATCAAACAGTCTTGAACCGTTGATAACTATGATGGAATTCAATAGTGTGCCTCAATATGAAAATAGTGCCCCGCTCCTGATTTTGCTATGCGTCGTCCTGAAGTCACGCAAAGACTGAAATCTTTCTAGAAGAACAGCAGCACCAATCTTCGGAACGACTTTGATGAGATTTACGCGACTGCATCTAGTTTACCCCCTCCCAACTTCATGAGGACAGGTAAAAGAATGTTTGAGCCCCACTCCTCAGGAGCTATCTCGTCTCTCTTCGTTTATTTAGTCAAGTCATGTAGCCGGGATGCCAGAGCTTCGACATGGTACCTGTAGATTTCAGCAGTTATTCTGTCCTCTCCGGGTGCTTCTTTTTGGTGAAACCTTGGTATAGGCCTGGCGAGTTCTTCGGAAAGTGGTCACATGACTGTCTAGGTGTTGGAAAAGACAACATTGCTACAGAGGAGAATGAAGGATGATAGGTGACTTTCGAAGGTGCTCAAAGTGCTCACCATTTTCGACCTCGGCCAAGTTTTCAACTATTAAACCTCCATTGACCTCGCAAACGACTTACTTTATACAAAGGGCTTACCATTAACCTAACGGAGAGTTTGAATGGGTTTTTGAGTGTCACTCAAGTTTGAGGCCTGCTCCATTGGGGTCGCTATTTCAGCCCGATAATTCTTCCGGTCCTACCTATACTACATTGCTGTCGTCTTGCGGATTTGGCAGAAGGAATTATCGTTACGGGGTCTGGCTCGCGTGGCCTGAACAGAAAAGTGCATGGTTTTCCCAATGATCCATTTACTGTGGTAAAACTAGATGTATCCAGAATTTTTTCGGCTGCCCAATAGTCTGAGATTTTCAGTGATGCCCATTAGCTACTCTTTTCGCCATAGGCTCGAGTCCCAAAAGAGGACCAAATTTTTGTGACGTCGCGGTGTCTAGCGCGTGGGAATTTAAGTGCAGAGGACAGGTGAACTTTCAAAGAAGTACAAACAAAAACACGTTCCCATCCATTGGGGCTAGTTTTCTTACCACTACCATCAACCCAACTGACTAAAATGCAGTACTCTAACTGGCCAAATGATCACCGTTTAAATATCAGGTCAGAAACTATTTTCGACGATATTGAAAGCACATTTTGGTTATAAGCAGTCGTCTCTGAACAGTAATCTGTTAGCATTGTAACATCGCAAGCCAAGTCAAAAACACCCAAAAAGATGACTGTTTGAAGAGTCGCCAGGCCTTGTTCAGTCATTCCACTTACTTGGAACAATTAGTAGATAATCCAACTGCCATTAGAATATTGCATCATTGCTCTGGTCATTGAATGGTTCTCATGCAAATAGGACACAGCTTGCTTGTTGTGCGATGATGACCGTCACACCATGTTTACTAGAGGAGTCATGTAGGCCGCTATGATATGAGATGAATTGAACGTTGATTCCAGGGTCTTTGGTTCCAGAGAGCTCGAATTGACAATTCGGACAGGTAACAGACAGCCAAGTTATAAGGATGAAGATTGTGCGCCCTTGGTTTTTGGGTAGAAGGGTCCGAGGCAGTCAGCTCATCTCAATATACAGTATCAAGAATCCATTCCTGATTGAGTAGTGCAACTTGCATACTATTCGCCTTCACCACTTAACTACGGTTGCGGAGCACACCGGTTCCTACAGCCATCATAACGTGGATCGCAATACTGTAGTTAGACATATCTTCTCGAGGTTTTCTTTGACTTATGAGTACGGGCAGGTATCCAAAAGCCGCTCGGGTTGTTTGTTTGAGGTCGCCACTTCTGGCGATTTGGTTCAGACCTAACCACAGAACAGTGGTGGCAAACAGACTTCGTTAAAAGTGGTTCATTGTTACCATACCGGTGTCACCCCCGCCCTTTGTGACCTGCTTAAGGCTTTCGGCGTACTGGACCCGAGCCTTCTAGGCTCTGATATCACTGTCGCTGCCGGTCCGTGACTGCTTCTCCATCAGAACCCAGAAGGCTTATTTTCCAGCTAACCTTCATTGAAGGCTATCGAAGATCCGTCACCTGTTTTTTTTCGAGTAAACGGGAGAAATTGAAGTAGTTTGCGCCTTGACAGAGTTTGGGTCGGTTAGTTATTCACCCATCAGTGGCTCATAGAAGAGTGGGTTTGTCTTCAGTTATATACGAATGTATACTTCTATTAATTTGCTGTAGCGTTGAATCAAACCTATGGGACTACCTCCAAAGTACCTTAAAGCCGGTAGACGCCTAGAAGCTATAAAATTGGTTACTACATTATAAAACTTACGCTTATGAGGTAAGCACTTTGCCTTCAAGATGAACTTCGGGCTAGACTGTTTTCTCTCACCAATCCTTACTGACGGTAGGATAGATTTCAGTTGGTTACTCCGACAGCATTACCTTGTTTGAATTTTCCTTCGTTAACCCCAGTCCGTCCTTCATCGCCTGGTCTACATTTACCGCTTACGGTTCTTAAAACTGGACTGTTGTGACACCTATTGACCTTGTGTAGGTTCGAAGTGTCTTGCAGTTGATACCCCGGAGAAACAGGGCATTGCCGACTGCTGGAGTATGTGTCGGGCATTGCCGGCTGCTGGAGTATGTGTCGAGTAGATAACCTAAACACAGATTGGAGAGAACCCCATCTAAGATTATCCAGCCAGGAGTCCGGTTGATGTAAAGAGACTGTCGTCGAGGTCGCCTTGTCTAACTAGTGTCTCCGGCATAGGAAGCACCAGAAAATAATAAACTGCTGTGGCTATCAACCTTGGGGAAACGAAGGTGCTAAGCCTGGCTGTCCATGAATGAGTTGCCAAGTGAACAACGATTTCTGAGTCGGCCGTGGATAGCAATCTTAATCCGTATTTTTTAATGAGTTTGTATACTCTGCTTTCGGATTAGCAGATGTAGCAGAAACAAGTAATAGCAACTGTCGAAAGGATCTTGCACGACACTTGGGGTGTCGATAATACGTCTATAAAGGCTTTTAATATCATACATGCCCGGTTCCAAGATATCACGCTTTCCAGAAATTATATGAGACACTCGATTTTGTCTTCAATGTTCCGGAGAAATTGCTTAACCAGTAGACTTTGCATAGTCGCGAAACTGATGATTTGTTTCGTAAACTTAATCACCAAATACTTTAATTAAGTAGGTGTTTATCTCTGTCCCCTTAATGACATTAAATCGTCGAGTTGAACATTTACGTTTGAGGTTTCAGCGTAATTTCTCACACCAGACGAGCCGACATTGAAAAGATTGAATGAGAGGGAATGAGCAGTTCATGTAGGTCACCCCGGGGGAAGACATAATTTATCATAAATTTCAGAGAGTAAGAAACCGCCGAACACATCATAACTCATGCAGCGAGGACTGAGAAACCCTGCTTACTTGGTACTGAAGAGTAGTAAAAGCGTTCTATTGCTCTTCTGAGAACGGATTCTTGGTATAAAATGTCGAAATATACGTAATTTCCATGATTGGTGCCAAAACTCTGGCAACGGGTGGATATTTGCCGTTATTCCGTAGTCTTGTCCCAAGGCTAGTCCCCGAGGTATATATATCTGGAGTTAACTACTGCCGCTTCCTCTACCATATCAATATTTTCGGTGCCCTTTATAGTCGTTACGATCACTGTCTTGACATCTGTCATCAACCAGTCGTAAAAGGACACAGTTGAAAAGCGTTTCAAATCCTGGGCTATGGACCCCTGTCAGTGTAAGCACTGGCTACTTGGCGACTCCATGGGTGGTGGCAAACGGAAAAAACCCAAAAATTTTGCGCGAAAGAAGTCATCCTTAATGTTTAACGAATAAACAGTCGCTGACTAGTAAGAGTGGCAGTAGTGGGGTACGGGCTTGGCAATTGACCTCTGTTACGACTGGTTACGGCACTATGATACGACCGTCAGTCACCACTAAATACGCTACTGTCGCCACCGACTTAAGGGCTCGACTTTCGCCCAGGTGACCAGTTAAACACCAAAAAACCTGATTCAATCTCCATCATATGAAAGTTCCTCAGTCGCAAGTTATTACTCATACTCATAGGACCATCTGACAGTAGACTGAACAGTATGTGCCGACGTGCCCTTTTTAAACGTGGGAAGTGTTATTCACCGTTAGCGCAGTACATCGTTCTACGAACACTGACGCAGTGTCACTCATCTCTAGCATAAGCCTTCCGGGCCATGAGTCGCACAACGTTGGGTTTTGAGACTTACTTACTGAATTTCTTGTTGCGGCTGCGATCATGACTGATTTAGTCCGCGTCGATGACGTCCCGTACGGTGCTTCACCACGCACGACGATCCGTGATAGCAGACCTGGTCAGTTCAATCCATTCTCTTCGCCAGCGTCAGGGACCGAAGGTTCAGGGAACCACAGCAGACGCGTCTACGAATCGCGTTCCCACCCGCCCTCCCGGCGGCCAAGGTCTGCTACACCCATCTCCCTACGTTGGATCAACTCTCCCCTCCGCCCAATCCGTGTTTTTGATGACGGAACAGCCCCTCCCGGCTACGCTGCTCCGACTCCTCCTCCTCGCCGTCGGAATCGAGGCCAACCCTGGACCTCTCTGCTACTGCTCGTTCTGCCGAGTCCGTCTGGGCCACCGCGACTGGTCTGTACGTTGCGGCTCCTGCAATGGCTGGTGCCATCTCCGCTGCAGTGGCCTCGCCACGGCTGCCGATTGGTCGCCCGCCTTCGCATGTCCCAGCTGTCCCGTGCCCCCACCGATCTCCATGCCTCCAGCCCGTCCAGTCCTGAACCCAAATCCTCTGGTCTCCGACCTTGCCTCACCACCTGGTCTTAAAATCTTACAATTCAACGCCAACGGCCTCCTTGGGAAGCTTGACCAGCTCCTGGCCTTCATGCGCTCGCACAGCATAGCTGTGGCGGCTATCCAAGAGACAAAGTGGTCTAACTCCACTAAGGTCCCTTCCTGTGCCGATTACACGATTGTCCGTCGCGACCGCGGCCGCAACAAAGGCGGAGGTTTGGCCTTCCTGGTGGACAAATCCATTGCCCATCACCAGCTTCCCCTGCTTGGAGCCGATCCCACGGAAGTACTGGCGATTTCCCTTGACATTGGCCCGGCGCCGCTAACCCTCGTGAACGTGTACATCCCTCCGACTTCCAGTTGTTCTCCCGTTTTCACCGCCTCTATCGCTCCCTACTTACCTTCTGGAGACAGTCTGGTGCTAGGTAACTTCAACGCCCACCATGACCTGTGGTGCTCTAACTTGGCAGCCGACCCCCGAAGAGAAGCTCTGGCTGATGAAATAGAACACGCCCCCTTTACCGTTCTCAACGAGAACAGCCAAACGCGGCTCCCGACCAACGGCGCCTCCAGCTCACCCGATGTTTCCCTCGCCAGTCTCAGTCTGGTAGCCTCCACCATGTGGAAGATGGAAATCAGCCTGGGTAGCGACCACCTCCCCATTGTGCTCGAATGGGCAACCGCCGCCGAGCGTATCAAGGCCCCCAACCGGCACTTCATTAATTTCAAGAAAGCCAATTGGGCAGCGTTCACGACCGAATGCGAAGCCGAGATCGATGGCCTACCACCTCCTACCTGTGTCCACATGGCGGAGCGAGCCCTTCGTCGACTACTCATGGCACCAGCAAGTCACCACATCCCTAACGGCCGCATTCCCTTTCTCCGTCCTAACAATCCGCCCGAAGCCTCCCGCCTGTAACGAGAGAGAGACGAAATACGAGCGCGTGATACCAGTGACCCGCGCGTTGGCGAACTAAATGACCTAATCACTAAGACCATCAACGACGGCAAACGCCAACGCTGGCATAAACTAGTTTCAGATTGCAATTTCAGCGGCAACTCAGCTGCCACTTGGAAGCTTTTACGCAACCTGACCAAACCCCGGGCTGATACATCAAACCAGTCTATTAGCTTTGGGGACGGCAAGTTCATTTCCAACAACGGTAAGATCGCCGCGAAGATGAACAAGCTGTTCTCGCCCCCCTCGGCGCCCAGTCCCAAAAGTCAGCGCCCCCTTCTTCGCCTCCTCCATAAAGCCCCGCCCCCAGACATTTCCTTTTTGGCTGATGCCATCCTCACCGCCGTCAAGAAAATGAGAGCCTCGAAAGCCTTAAGACCAGATGGTCTGGCGCCTATCCATGTGCGCCACATGGGCCCGAAGGTGGCTGCCTACCTTGCCACCCTCTTCAACCTTTCACTGGGAACTTCAATCATCCCTGATTGCTGGTGCCAGTCGATCATTATCCCCTGGTCAAAGCGGGTAAGGACCACTGCCTAGCGACCTCTTATCGTTAAATTGCCCTCCTCAGTCCATTGGCGAAGATCCTGGAACGGCTCATCCACCCAATTCTTACGTCTGTGGCAGAACTATATTGCCACCAACATGGTTTCTGATCGGGTCGTGGAAGTACAACGGCGCTTTTCGAGCTCAGCGACGTTATCCTCGAGGGCTTCAATCAACAGAAGCCCGCTTCGCGGACCGTGGCAGTCTCAATTGACCTGTCACGAGCCTTTGACTGCGTCCACCACGATCAGCTTTTGCAGGACTTGGTCTCGTTGAACGTCCCGACTGGCCTGGTCCGATGGTTGACGGCTTACATCCGTGGCCGTCACGATCGTGTCCTCTTCCGGGGCGCTCTCTCTAAGCCCCGTAAGCAGACTTGTAGCGTCCCTCAAGGCTCTGTGCTCAGCCCGACGCTCTTTAACATCTACATGCGAGAGCTCCCACTTCCCCGGGCACCTGTGCAAGTGGTATCCTATGCGGACGATGTTACGTTCTTTTGCCGGCACCATGACATCGATCAGGATGCACAGCTCCTCACGGAGTTCATGTCTGTTGTCGAAAACTTCCTCACCCAGCGCGGAATGACGATCTCGGCAGCCAAGTCGTCCGTAACTGTTTTTACGCTTGATCCGAAGGAGTTTAATCGTCACCCGGTTATCACCGTCAATGGGGCGTCCTTACCGCTCGTCCGCAAGCCCAAACTCCTTGGCGTGCGTTTTGATCCGCTCTTCACGTTCGCAGACCATGCCAGGGAGACCGCAAGCAAAGTAAGCCGCTGCACCAAGGTCCTCAAGCAGGCACATCCTGGGGCTGCGCGAAAGAGACTCTGTCGACTGCTTTCAAAGTGCTGGCCAAGCCGCACCTCACTTATGCGGCATCAAACTGGTCTCCTACGATGAGCTCTTCCAGCCTCCGCCGCCTCCAGTCAGCCCAAAACGCTGCCCTCCGCACGATCACGGGTTGCTATAAAATGTCGCCTATAGATCATCTTCATGCGGAGGCTTCTGTTCTACCGGTCGCCCATCACAACACTCTCCTTAGCCAGCAGTTCTGGTGGAGTTGTTCGCAACCCGGCCATCCCAATCATTACCGTTGCACCGCTCCCGAGCCCTGCCGCAACGTCCGGCCGTCTATTCGAGCACTCCACAAGGAAGCTGTTGCCTCGTCTCTCGCGGATCTACCTGTTGATAGCTCTGCCACCAAGACAGGCTTCCAGCGTCTCCACCAGAGAGTCGTTGTCGAGGAGAAACGAGGTTACCGTCCCTCGGTCCTTTTGGGTGGCTATCCACCTCCGATTGCGGCCTCGGAACGACATCTCCCGAGGGTCACTCGCTGTACCCTGGCGCACTTACGCAGTGGCTACTGCATGCTCCTTCGCCAGTACCAGCACCGGCTCGACCCATCCATAGCCGAATGCTGTCCCGACTGCGGCGTCTCGCCACATGACTGCCGTCATCTGTTCGCCTGCAGCTCTCGGTCAGGCACACACCTCACTCCCGCGGACCTGTGGCTCAAGCCGGTCGAGGTCGCGGCTTTTCTCCGTCTCCCAAATACTCCCAGTTTGGATTCCGGCGGGGATTCCTGATCCAACTATGGGCTTCGACACACACACACACCGAAGGTTCAAGAACCACTTCCACGTCCTGACCGACTGAGTCGAGCTAGGTTTTGAGCTGACCTCCACTTCCACATTTTCAATTGGGTAACGGTTTCTTGCCGAGAGCAGTAACTGGACTCGTGAGGTTGATGGCGATCTCCTTGCGATGCCGTCGCAGTGCGTTCGGACTGTCTAATTTGAGACGAATTCGGTGTACTTCATTCGAAGGATGGTCCTTAAGCAGTAGTGGTTAAAGACTCCCAGTTTCCGTTCATCTTTCAGGCGCATAGCCCAGCATTCGAATCCGTATAGAAGTACGTGCCGTACAGATGCCCGGTACACGCGGACCTTTGCGGAGATAGAAATATCGCGTCGGATCTATTGATACATTTGAAGGCTAGAGAAAACTCGTCGAGCTGCGTAAATTCGGGCGAAAATATCATTCTTACTCTGTCCGTTTGGCAGAAACCTCGCTCCAGTCCGACGCGGACAGCAGATTCTTTACGAAATAAACATTCTTAAGTGTCCCGTGTGAACTTTTTATTGCGAAAATTGGGAATGTAAGTTGGGGTGGGAGGAGGGAGTGGTGCGGAGTGGCGAAGTGCAATGCACGCAGGCATATATTCGACCATTAAGCAGCGGAAAACCTTTGCACGAATGGTAAAAGTTTTATTGATTTCGCTGTGTTCAACCGTTATAAATGCCCACACCAGACAACCTAGGGAACACGTGGTAGCCTTGCGTTCCATTAGTGACCGCACACCTGTCAAGACAATTTAGGAGAGCTGCGTGCGATTTTTTAGTGCCATAAACGAAAGCAGTTCGGACAATGAAATCGTAAGGCCTCGGGTTACGTGTTTTCTAACTGGTATGATTCGTGAGATGTAGGTTGTTGATGGTCTCATTAACTCGGCTACTACCGTAGACCTTGGTTTGGCTGTCAGCCATCTTTTGAAGCAGAAGAAAGCTACCTCTGAATATCTTTGACAGAAGTCAACTTTAACTAGAGTGTACTTTTCAGAGTACGTTCCAGGAGGTGCTGACCATAGCGGGGTTCGTCGTAAGGATTGAACTTCTGGTAGATAAATTATCCGAATAACTGACGACATAAAGGCTGCTCAAGTTTCAGTCGTTTATAATTTCAGGTAGCCGCAAATGCGCCCAAAGGATTCTGGGGTAGAAACTCCCAAGCCCTTAAATGCATTACGAAAAATATTATCGGCTTTATCCTGGGGTGGCGCGATGCTAGCTAAAGAGCACTCTGCGCATACGACACCGGCTGCATCCCTCAAGGAAAAATTACTTTATAATTTCCGTAGATGGAACACAAACACTGTAGGGCCGATATGATGATTTCTGTGATTTAATCTGCAAGAGTGTAGGAAAATCCAAAAGTAAAAAAATTCGCTAACCGAGCGGATGATACTAGCTCTGTACTGCATTGCTATTTAAGGTGTTTATTCTTACAAATGCTGACAGCTCGACAGATACTTCTAGGACCTCGACAAATGACCGATTACTACTCTGGAGTGGAGCACTTTCCCCTGGCTTGTGCACAAAAATGCGTGATTTAAGCTACAAGAGAAGATTAAAAAGTTAATGTGAGGGAATGACGTTGCGCGTGATGACTGAGACTCCGTTATCGTTGTTTGCAAAAACGGTGACCAAACTCTTTCGAGTAGGGAAGCGTATGTGGATAATTGTGCGGCGTGCCCCCATGACAATTCAGACAAACCAGCATACCACCATTGAATGCATTTCGTTTTGTTGAATGCTTGCTTAGGCAAGGTAGGGTCCTCTACTGATTTTCGATGCCTTCATATATTTAGTGCAAGAAAAAATATTATTTTCTCGTACTCATTTAGTAGTCTGTCATACCAAATGGACGGATCCCTAATGTCAATGACAGTGCAATTCGAGCTCTAATTTTGTCGCTCCATTCGAGCTCGCAATTGATTGGTTGTTGGGTCCTCTACGCTAGCCTAATTAAGGGCGTTAACCAATGAGCGCACGGCTGCCCACATGTGAGTAGATTAACATTATTAGATAGAGTCGATTTTGGGGGCAGTTTCCGCTACTGCAGTGAAGTTGGGTATCTCCAGGTGACAACGGTTAACAAGCCAGAAAAGGCCTTCCTGGAAGTCCCTGTCTTGACGGTAAAATGTCCTAAAATAGCTTATCAATTCCACTGCACGCTCACGTTTCGAATTATGACAATTTTAAGACTACAATTTCCAGGCGCATAATATCATATCCGTCAGCTTATTTATGATCTCTCCCCATTTGCAGAAAATAAATATGCGAAACGAACGTACAGCTATTAGTAACCATAATAGGTTTTCCTGTCCTAAACTTACACCGGGCAATCTTGACAAGGATAAAGCCCGGGTTCTAGAATGGATAATCAAACAATAATAATGAATGCTTGTATGTTCTGTTAAAGTGTACACGGCAAGACAAGTTCAACTATTGGTATCAAATAAAACAGCAAATTTTAAGGGCGTGCCCAAATATGTGTTCATTAATTCAACCCAGCTTTCGAAAGACAGATCGTTCCATTTTCGACAAGAAGTGTTGCCACGGACGAATGTCTGAACCATATCGACTAGGATAGTTTATCAGCCGTAGTTGTAAGTTTTTGAAAGTCCTTACTGCCCTGGGTCAAAGTTCCATCACGAACATTTTTTAGTAGATACCAGCATAAACGATGGGAAAAGAAACTTCAAGGACATTAGACAAACCTTATTTTCAAAAGTATAAAATATCTTAACTATGTACAAAGTGCATGCGTGGTTCACGAAAGACAAACAATCAAAAACTTCTTATTTTGATGATGACATTGTTGGGTCATTCCAGAACTGAATAGTGTACGGACTGTTCATGGGCTTGAAATAGTCAGATGGACAGCGAGATACAAAACTGCAGCAGTTAATATGTCTGGGAATATCCTCTTCCATACCTAAATAGGAAACAAGGCTGAGATGATCAAATGCCGACTAACCAATAATGTAAGTTGTAGGATCAAAAGCAGTTCCACGGGCTTCTGTTGTTGGCACGAGCCAGGTAAGGACGACATACACCTCTTCTGAATGGTCTACTAAAATGCCTAAAGCACACACAAGATAGACTACCAAAAAACTGAAAAAGTACCTCTTAATTGTGCATAATATGTACCACCTTCCACATCATCAACGGAGACTATGTCCCCCACATGTAACCATAGGCCCTAAAAGGGTAGAAGGGAGGCCATTCAAGATAATTAATCAAAACCTACCCTATGGAATGTGCGCGTTTCAAGTCGTATAAAGGCGGTAGGTGCAGAAAGCGGTTTCGGCTAGGAGACATTATAAGGTACAAAATGGGAGACCTACGTCACGTTTAAGGATTTGCCGCCGTGAATGAGCCTTGGAATAAGTGTATCGTGATGATCCATGTAAGCCGAGAGCTTTCACTTTGCTGGTTAATTGGCGTGGACGCAATGATTTTTGAAAATTTGAAGCCGTATCTACATCAGCACGACTTGTTCGTTTTCGACGGAAGGAGCGCAGTGCTGAAGCTACCGACCCACTCTGCGTGTTATCTTTTCGTTCAGGTTGTGAAAAATGAAATAGGAAGATAGAAATATCTCAACGGTGCTCACAGTACATGATCAAAAAATGAAAATACTCTAGGAAGGTGAATACTATGCTTCTACGTGGCAAACATTTTCTGCAACATTTACTTATATGCATTTTGAAGCGCCGTTGAATTAAGACGTATTAATTCAACGGCGTACGCAGACCCCTATTAGAGGGCTAATAGGATATGCTGAGAATATCATCATTTATGTTATCATCTTTTATAACAAGTAAAAGGCACAGCATTTCAAAGGCCTTCATTCTGTCAGTTTTGTCGAAATTCATATCTTTTTCTGTGAAGAGTTGCGTGACTCTTAAATTCAAATTTACGCAAGGCCGGAAATGCAAGGTCGTACGATGGCCGACTAATGCGACTTAGGAGCAGCTACTGCGATGCTGGCCTTGGTTAACATCCAAGTCCTGGCTGTTCGGCCGCTATTTGTTGTGCCGAAGAAGCGATGCAAAGCCAGCAGAACTTAGTGAAAAATAGTGGCAGTAATTCAAAAAACGAAGACTGGTTTTCAAAGAACTTTCAACAGCGGACATTTATTGAACGCAAACAACTACCACGGAAAAAAGCGTTGAAAAACTCAGCTTGATTCCTTCAGTTAAATTTAAGAGGGCCGACGTAGTCTATTGAAATAATAATTTAAACGGTATACGTATACCGTTTAAACAGTACTGTTTATAGACGATGGAAAATGCCATCCGCAGGCGATGATCGTGAAAATAGAAAAGACCTCACGTTTGTGTTAAAGCTTGAAAGATTTAAAATTAAGTTACCTTCTGCTTGCTTGGGTGAGTTATCTGTGCTCATCTGTGCAAAAGAAGCGAAGCGCAGGATCAAAGCACCTCCAGCAGAAAAGATAGGCTTTTTGTCGAATTTGCAGCCATGAAACTAAGGAGTCTTGAATACCGTAGCGTAACATAATAAACATGTAGAAAATATATAATAGAACATGCGAAGTATATAAACTACTTTATTCGCTAAAAAGTAAATATTAAAAGTACTTTTTAGCTTGCAGCTGTAATAACGAAGAAGGATTACTGCCAACTTCTGGTCACTAGAGGTTTTTGGTTCAATGCACTGTCAAAATGCTGTAATGGTAAACATAATGAAGTGGGAAAAGTTAAAACTGCAACTAAAGTGTGCTACTGCGGTGTAGCTTGCTTACTACCCACTGTCAAATTCTCAAAAGTTTTTCAATTGCTGCATGCATGCTATTTAAAACGTTGGATGTACCCTCGAACACCAAATTAAGCATTTTCGTGTTGTGAAGGTCAACTGGTGAAAATGTAATTTATATTTGACTTTATTTCAGCACGTAATCGAGATCGAATTCAGGCGTTTGTAATTCAATTTTCATTTATAAATTGCGTTACAATTTCTGGCCGTTTGAGGAAGTAGCTCATATGCCAAACATTTTTGAATCCTACTGCTGCAAATGACTTTTTGAGCGCAGAACAGGCTGTTACCCAAAATCTTTCCCTGGGAAACCAGGTTAAATGCAATTTCTTACTCTTACCCTCCCTTAAAATCTAGATCCATACGAGATATCTCGATATCGTTGCCTAGTAAGCAATTTATCTAAACACCTGGGTCCGTTGTAAGCTCGCCAAACTACAGTAACGATACATTAGGGAAACTAAAGATGGCCTGAATTCTTGCGTTTTGAATGGCATGTTAGTGCGTTAGGTCCCCATAGTCTATCAAGATAGCCCACTTTTAGAACGATCAACCATTAGGGACTTAAGTCTGAGTTATACGATGATATAGAATTGATTATTATACAAAGGCTGCACAGATATGTGATTTTGTAGAACACAATTTTTCATTCTAGAAATAAAGCTGGAAAAGGTAGCGCACGTTTGCTCTTCCCAAACTTTAATATTTCCGTCCTAGCCTAGATCTGATGAATGCCGTCGAACGCAGTAAGAATGAAAAGGTTCAGAGAGTTTCTATCCGAAGACTATTTTCCTGATCTGGATCCAATATATCCTATGCGGAAAGGTGTTCATTAGAAAACATTAAATTTCTGTGATTTGCATGACTAAAAACTGCTTCTGCTTCCTGTTTTGCATTGCATTAACTCCGGTAGATTCCCCCTATGCCGCTGGTAAAAACTCCATGATCATGTTGCAAACTCTTATCTAACTATTCTCGCTTTTTGCCTCCAAATATGCTTTCATATGCAATAATCTTCCACTGGAAATTAAATTGTCGTCTACATCCTGTATTCTTATTGTCCATTTCCATCCCAAATGCGCAAATTTTGGGCTTTGAGAAGGGTCATCCTGGAATTTGATGTAATTTCTTTTATAAGTCTTATTTATAAAGCACCTCTAGAGCACTGTTAAAATTAAATTAGTTTCCACATGTGTTTCTATCATCGTCTGCAGAGTCAATCCTTTTTCTTCCAGATATTATTGCCAAATGTTATCAACCGTTCTCTACTTTTTAATCCTAACGATGGTCTTCGCGGCCTCCGCCGATAATCGTGGAGTGTGCTCCTATTTTCGCAAAGTTGTCGATGGACTCTGCAGTCCGCAAGGTTGCATCTCGGGTATTTGGGTAATGATCTCGTGACCTGTACTGCCATCTCATCGTTTTGACCCTGTTGTCAGCGGTGAACTCCTCCTGTGTCACCTTCATGAAGGTTGACCCTGTATCCAGTCGGATGGTTTTAAATGGTGAATAGTGGACCTCGCTGTTATATATATATGTTTATCATGCCAGTTTACAGGCCATTTTAAAGAGTTCATAAAGCACCTCTTGGGCGCCGTCCGAAACCCCGAAGACAGGAAAAAACCTAAAACCAACTCCCTCTTTTGCAGCCAGTATTAGTTTTGTTTCCCTTTTGTGTTTTGTCAATGCTGGGCGAAAAAGGGAGTTTGTTTCAAGTGAATAAAAACTGACTTCAAAGGCACGATAAAAATGAAATATATGTACAGTTGTAAACTGAGTTGACCCATTAGCAGGAGAAAAGTTTCAGATCGTTTAGGGACATAAGTTCGGGACGGAGAGGGGTGACACAAGAACGCAGTGTTCTCAGTCTCCCTTCAATGTTTGTCGGCAAAAGTTGCGCGTTGCCGGCTAAAGGATTAGCAGATTGCGGGCTGCAGCTTCAGCAGAATTGTCTGCAGCATGAGAACTGGCAGGGTTCAAAGTCAACGAACGCCATCAAGGTGAATAAGAAATTTCACTCAGTCAGCACCCAAAATTCGGGTTAGTTGTCCTGAATGTAGAAAACTAGTGATAGCTCTCTTAAACATAGCGTAGCTTTGCTGGGCTTTAATAATTCTGGGCAGCTTATTCCAGATTGATATGGCGTTTAGTGAAAAGAATTGCCGGTACTTAACTGGGCGTGCCATAGGAAGAAATAAAAACACATCTCGATGACTGGCGCGCCGAGAGTGCTCGAGCTGCCTTATTGTACTGAGAGGATTAATGTTTTAGCCTTTCAAAAGTGTAAACAGTAAAAAAGACTCTTCTCTAATCTACGAAGTCACAGGGGATCCAGCTTTAAAAGTTTGCACCTTTGTTGGTAGGCGAAGATACGGTGTTCTGTAGTGAAAACTCTTCTAGTGAAGAAATGCTGCACAGATTCTATTTTCTTCCATTCAGTAGTACGCAGAAGATTGAAGAAGGACGAGCAGTATTCAAGACAAGGTCTCACGTACATGTTATAAAGGCTAGTTCTAACCTTTATGGCCTTAAAATTTAGAAGGATAAATTCGGTGGTTCGGCGTGCTTTGAAGACTATCAGGACACAGTGCATTGAATATAAGAATAGGATATGCCCAAATCCTACATACCCTCAATATACTGATGCTGATACTGAACTCCTGCGACATTTTGTTCGTGGCCATCTGTTCTTATTTCCGCCTGGTTATCGTCACCAAAAACCATAAGAGAACATTTGTGCCATGAAAGGGTGAGGTGCCATGTGCAACACCACCGGGCGAAGGCCTGAAGATCCTTTTTTATCAGCTCGAGCACGATGTTGCGATCTGCCGGTTTATATCGATAAGCGACGACTACAAGAAGCATTTGAACTGTCATAGGCTCTTACCAAACCGCGGTCATATCGCACTGTATCGCATAAAGGCTATCAATTAACCTCTAGTTTTTAATAAGCAGGTTTTTCTCCTATGTTTTTTTAAATAGGGGCTGCTGAAATGTGCCCCCGCTTTTATGATAGGAGTTTATTTTCACTGCTTACTCATTAGTTCGCCGTATTTTTCAACGAGGGCTTAAGAGTGTTAGAAAATAGAAGATATGTTAGCCTACATTCTACAAATTTTACTGTGTTGTTGGTCGCTCACCTAGAGTAGCCATTATCCACTTTGTATTTGTTTTTACCACAGCCGTATGTCTGACGTGATGAGGCCATCTGAGGGTTAAATACAAAAATTCATTCATTTATTTACGTTAATTTACCCCCATCTCAAACACACATAATAAAGAAAGAGAATTGACATAGGGAAAATTGCCTGAAAAATCAAGAGGACTATCCCCTGGACCACACCTGTCAAAATGACTACTGGTTCTCACCGATAAAACGACCGATGAATATTCCCTGTGAAAACGTACAAAGCTAGTTCAACAAGCTGGATGAACTTCAAAACATGGCTGATAAGATGAAACCAGACATTGTTGCCCTCACTAAGAGCTGGGTTTCGACAGATTTCACCGATTTTGGATTCTAACTTCAAGGATATGAGCTTTTCACAAGAGGCATACCAACTAGGGGAGGAGTTATAGTCCATGTCACTTGCATGTTGACCGCCATGCTGAAGTACCTATTCCAGCACGAGATGTGTTTCTGTTTAATATCACTATA
Organism: Ligula intestinalis; assembly: GCA_036362985.1. NCBI lineage: Eukaryota > Metazoa > Platyhelminthes > Cestoda > Diphyllobothriidea > Diphyllobothriidae > Ligula > Ligula intestinalis. The sequence continues at coordinate 102,472,900 of JAYGXS010000001.1, read as the reverse complement.
ACTGCTGATTGAGAGAAATGTATCAGAAGCGGTCGTCCATCCATCACCGTTGGTACGTATTACCCTGCAAAATAGGCTGTTGCGAATGTGGGCTATAGTTGGTTCAACCTGAATTACATACGCACACATCCAAAGACTAAAAATATGCTCACAAATTATCGGGATGTATTTTGAATCGCGGTTATTGTTTGGGGCATTAAAGTCCACAAATGATACCGCAAGAAGTCCACAACAAAGAAAATGCTTGCATAGGTGTCGTCCCTCACCCAATTGGACACTACCAGAGCGGATAGCCTCCTCTTAGTAAACTGATTTTCAATTATTTATATTTGTACTGGATAAGGCTGTGATCCTGCCTGATATATAGTTGGCCCCCATGATATCACGAACTGAACTCCCCAGGCGTTATGATCAGCAGCAGCGGATCTGGCGACCGAAAACCAGAGGTCGAAGAACCGCTACCATGTCTTGACAAATGGAGTCGAACCAAGTCTTGAGTTATAATCCTCTTCGGTGCCTCCAAATGTGCTGTGGCACCGGATCGATGGCAGCATGATAAATCTCGTGAGGCAAACGACGGAGAGCAGGTCAAAATCACATTAGTCACCTTTATTGGGTGGTCTGAGATATCCTCGCGATACTCTCGCAGCCTGACCGGAATGTCTCATTTGAAGGATGGTCCTCAGGCAGCAGTGGTAAAATGCTCCCAGTCTTCTTTCATTTTCAACGCGTAAAGCCCAGCATTCGAACCGATAGCGGATGTCTGAACGAACAGATGCGCGGATCAGTGTGGCAATGGAGGTGCCTAGTCGGATCCATTAGTTCCTTCGGAAGATTGAGAAAGCTCGACGCGCAACATCGATTCGGGGGCATAATGTTATTCTTACACTTTCCATTCGGTACTAGGCTTGCTCCAAGGTATTCAGAGGCAAGAGGCAACCGCCTGCATAAAGTGGTGAATAAGTCTAAATTGAGCTTTCTTTACACTAATGCCCAAAGTCTTCCCTCAAAAATTGATGAACTCAAGGCAGTACTTTCGGAGCGGAAACCTGATGTAGTTGCCATAACGGAAACATGGCTAAAAGCAGAAATTGCAGATTCGGAGATTTCGATTCCAGCATACCAGGTTTTCCGCAAAGACCGCCAAAACCGACAAGGAGGTGGGGTTGTCGTGTATGTCAGAACTGAAATCTCTGTTGTAGAAAGAGAACACACTCTAGCCCTGGAGTATGAGTCCATCTGGTTAAAGATCAAGAAGGCGAATTCACAGAACCTTGAATTCCTGGCCGTTTACCGGCCACCAAACATTCTGAGTGGAGCCGACGACTCACTCCTTGGTCTGGTGAAGAAAGCTGCTAGCCACCAGGAGGTTCTCATCGTTGGTGACTTCAACGCCCCTGCAATTGAATGGAACAACCTGACAGTTGAGGCGGCGTCAACTTCCTTTAGTTCCAAATTAATGGATCTCACGCTTGACCTGTCTCTAGTTCAGAACGTTAAGGGCATAACCAGATTTCGAGAAAACCAGCGGGCTACCTGTTTGGATCTCATTTTTACGAAGGATTCGTCCTACATAGATGAAGTTAATTCAAGTGCTCCGCTCGGTAAGAGTGATCATACGACGCTAATGTGGGATTACTCACTCCATACTCAACGGCTGAGGAAAACGGAGGACCAGCCAAACATATGGAAGGCAGATTTTAATTCAATGAAGAATGCACTATCGACCGTGAATTGGGACTGCCTACTCAAGGGGGATCCGGATGAAGATTGGAGATCACTCAAGAGGGTTGCATTAGATCTGCTTAAGCGCTTTTGTCCGGTCAAGGTACACAAGACGACTAGTCGTCCTGCCTGGTTGACGAGAGACCTTAACAGGCAACTGAAGAAGAAGAATAGGAAATGGAAGTTATTCAGGAAAACTGGGTCGCCAGTACACCTCGAGGAATTCCGACGCCAAAGAAATGCAGTAAAATAATCAATTCGCCAGGCCAGGAAAAACTATGAATCAAGAATCCTCCAACAGGCCGAAGAAAAGCCCAAAATTCTATTCCGCTACATTAACAGTAGATTAAAAAACAAGGATCCTGTCGCAGTACTTAAGAATGATGATGGCGGAGAAGTCGTTGAGAATGACGAGAAAGCCGAGTACTGTAGCCGGTTCTTTGCCTCGGTATTCACTAGGGAAACCGAGCTTCAATTTGATAATGCGAACAGTGCTGTTGCAAAAGCCGGTCCGGCACTTCATTCTCTACTATTTCCAGCATCTGTAGTTGAGAGGGAGCTGCAGAGCCTCAAAGAAGCAAAGTCATACGGTCCAGACAATATACCAGCCAAGTTCTTGAAAGAATTGGCAAGCGAACTCTCAGAGCCCCTAGCACATATCTTTCGTTCTTCATTTGAACTAGGAAAACTGCCATCTGAATGGAAAATGGCAAATATTTACCCGATATACAAGGGCGGAGCCCGAACGAAGGTTAACAATTACCGGCCCGTCAGCCTAACTTGCATTTGCTGTAAGGTGATGGAAACGATAATTAAGAAGACGACAATGGAGTTCTTGGAGGAGAACAATCTACTGTCAGGGCTCCAACACGGCTTCAGAAAGAACCATTCTTGCCTTTCCAGCCTTCTTCTCTCCACTGAGCAGTGGACTCGCGCACTAGATGAAGATGGTAAGGTTGACGTCATCTATACGTACTTCAAGAAGGCATTTGACAGCGTCCCACATAAGCGTCTAATGTATAAATTGTCAGAAATTGGCATAAAAGGGAACCTGCTGGCATGGATCACAGATTTTCTTACAGGGCGATCGCAAACTGTGTGCATCGGTGACTCAAAGTCAAGCCCTACATATGTTCTGAGTGGCGTCCCCCAAGGCTCTGTCTTAGGGCCACTGC
>JAYGXS010000001.1:102442940-102469900 GCA_036362985.1 Ligula intestinalis | reverse complement strand
GCTATCATGTTTGCCGACGACGTCAAACTCTGGAGAGCCATCAGGTCTGACGCCGATAGGAAAGCGCTTCAAGAGAGTCTCAATCGACTTAGCTGCTGGTCTGCTCGTTGGCTTTTAAACTTCAACATTAGTAAGTGTGTGGTTTTAAGACTCCGTACTAGAAGGACTGATGAGGAGAACGATTCCTTCCAATACCTCCTCGATGGGCACCCGCTTTCAAATGTGAACGAACAAAAGGATCTCGGTGTTCTGATAAATTCCTCACTCAAACCATCTACTCAGTGTGTAAAGGCAGCTAAACGCGCGACACAGGTGCTGTTTGCGATAAGGCGGGGATTCGTCAACATTGACAAGGAGCTCTTCAGGAAAACCTACGGAGCGTTTGTTCGGTCCCACTTGGAGTATGCTGTCCAGGCCTGGCGTCCGTGGTTCAAGAAGGATTATCTGCACCTGGAACGAGTGCAGGCGAGGGCTACGAAGATGGTCAAGAATCTTGGTCATCTGCCTTATGAAGACAGACTGACCGAACTTGATCTTTTCCCTCTCAATTATTGGCAACTCCGCGGGGACCTCATACAAACCTACCGAATTGTTAGAGGCCGAGACTGTGCCCTAGAATTTGATGATTTCTTCGAATTGGCTCGGACTGACCATCTGCGAGGTCATCCTTTTAAACTACAGAGGAAACCGGCCCGTATCGACGTTCGACGAAACGCCTTCTCTCAGAGGGTCATTGGAGCGTGGAACGGACTCCCGGAAGATGTGGTCCTCTCAGATACTGTTGACATTTTTAAACACAAACTTGATTCTCATTTGCTGAGAAACTGTGACAGATATAATGAACAAAGTGTCAGTAGCAGCACCTTGCAACTGGCTCACACTTATCGCTGATGTTAAGCCTACATTTGTACATTTGTATTATGTACTATTGTTACGGTGGACCTATTATGCGATTTTGGTTATGAATAGGGAGCTCAAGGGCGAAAGCCCTCTTCCCTTAATAAAGTGACTTAAAGTGACTTAAAGTCTACTTATTCAAATTTACGCAATTAATACCCAGAGATGCCTCCTCTTGGTCAAGAATGCAACTGGAGAATAGTTTGGTCTCATCAGTATTTGTGGACAATTCAACCAACGTAGCGATCTCATTTACCCTCGAAACTACGAACGTTAGATCACTAAAGCTTGAGAATAACAGGGCTTTATCATCAACGTAGTTGGCGGTGCTGGAACGATAGTAGGCCTTGAGCACAGCAATTATTTTGGCCGGCATGCCATCTGGTTCCTTTATTTTTTCACAGAGACTCACCATTGACTGAACTGTACACAGCAAGGAAATCAACAAAGCAGACGGCTATCGGTTGCTTGAAGCCATGACGAAATTCAAAAATGCGCCATACTGTAAATACCTAGTCCACGCATCGACTCCCACCTCGAAAAACAGCTTGATTGGAACTCGTCCTGTAGTTTCGGACAGATAAGAATAACCTAAGAAGGATAATGATGAAGACCTTCGTAGTCACGTCAATGCGATTGTTTTCGCACTTCGTCTTATCTCGTATTTTGAAGAGATACATGAGAAAACCTGAACTCTAGCCATCCAGAAATGCTCCATCTCTCTATGCTCGTTTAATCATCTCATAGAAACAAGGCGTCAGAGTATCAGCAAAAGACTTGTAAGTTTCAATGAAAAAACCGTCCTCCCTGGACACTGTTTTTGCGTAGCTTCTGTATTGCATCCGAAACAGTCACACGACACTGCGCAGGCTAGGGAGAGATAAATTATTTCTGCGGAGCAGAGTGAGTGTGTGATGGATTGCTCATAAAATTTGAGGAGGTACTCTAAGGGCTCACGACAACGATGGATCCTGGCCGAATTGTCAGCAGTAAAGCTACCAGTCCCATCACAAACAGTGTCACATAAAGTCGAAGACTCACTTTCAAATGCCAGATAATTTTATAAGGATTTCGATCGTCACTCGCATTTGAGGCTTGCTCTATGAAATTCGCTGGTTCGGACCAATACTTCTGCCGATCATCCCTCGGCAATTTTTCTTGTAGCTTTTGGAGTTGACGGAAGGAAACATCGTTATAGAATCTGGCTTGAGCCGTCTGAGCAGACAATTACAAGGTTCTTTCGGTGGTCTAGCCACTGTGGCACTGTTGAATGAATCCACGATTTTTCTCGGCTATCACATAGACGGATGTTTTCAGCCTTCGTGCTTTGTTGCCGGAATTTTGCGACACCAAGGCGTCTCGCACGGGAAATTTGGGCGCAGATAGAAGGTGAACTGTCAGACGCGTGAGAAAGAGGACATAGTCAGAGACACGGGATTAACGGTTTCGGCACCACGCATCAAGCTGCTAGCGTTAACCCAGCTGTGAAAACTTGAATCCACTTGAATGTAATGCAGCTTACTGATGGTATAACCACCGTTTAAATACCAGGTCAGAAGATGTTCATGACGATTCTGAAAGCGCGTGTTTGTGACAACCAGTCAGTTCTGATCAGCAAAACGCATCATTTTCTTTCATTGTTGGATCGAGAGGCAAGATCAACAGATCAATAATGGGGGTTTTGACGAGTCAGCGACCCAGCTCGGATATCCGAGCCCCGAAAAAATCAACAGATCACGGTGAGGAAGTCTTTTTAAAGTATTTTCTGAAGCTGCGAGTAGAAGGCTTCCTTATCGTGCTCTTCGGCAGCTGATGTTGGTGCATACACAGGGACAGCAAAGATATTCTTAAAGTGAGCATTTAGTCACAATCGATCCATCTGACCATTGACTGGTTCCCGTGCCAGTAGTTCACGGTTTGCTTGTACTGAGAGAGCAGTAGCCACGGCATGTGTATCAGAAGAGTCGCGTGGGCCGCTGCGATACGGAGTGAAGTGGAAATTGACTCCCGGGCGCCTGAGTCGGCCACTTAATTACGCAGAATTCTGAGCACGCTGAGGTGGCCTCATACTCAGTGAGTGACTGTCATAACTTGCACTTCCTCGCCATTGAAATCAGATCATGCACGCGCGCGAGCGAGTTAGCGAGGTCAGCAAAAGAAAATGACAACTTTAAACCGGAATATATCCTACTTAAATTGTTAAAGTAGCACATGAAACAATTCCTAAGCTTTCCCAGAATGGGTGGTCATAAGCCAAACGTTCATTTATTTACATTGAAGAGTCCCTCCAAACTCCAGGCTAGGGACCTGCAGAAAAACAAGGACTCAATCGATGTAGTTTGAGAGTCCTAGGTCCGTCGACCTTGATAACATTACACACGCTGCTAATCTTTTTTGTTTGCTAGTTTACGCTTGGCTGACTCTTGTCTACAGTCCTTTCAAGTAAAAACTGCCCAGCAGTCCAATTGTGTGATTGGTGCAAGTGGCAAGGATGTGGCAGTAAGGCTGTGTTCCTGGATCAGAGTGGTCCCAGGCAGCCAATCAGATATCTAGTCGCACACTATCTCATAAACTGAGCTGCTAGTGCTCGATTAGAAGGAAGCAAGGAGATAAAGGTTCATATGATTAAGTCAAGCAGTGAGTTTCGGAGAGCATATTTTTGCAGTGAAGGAGGTGAAAAGTGAATTTAATATTTCGAATGATATCAGAATATATACTTGGAACAAATCTTGGTAAACCGGTTGAATTTCTAGCTTGACAAAGTAAGAATTCCGGGCTCAGAATCATAAATCATTTTCGTTCACCGGAATGTGTCTCTTTTTATGCTGACGTTTTGGACAGATGGGCAGGCTATCCTTTGTCAAGACAAGAACTGATTTTATCTGTGTGGCTGTGTGTGTTGGCCACAGGCTGATCGTTTTTCTACGATCGCTGCTTGGCACTGCGCGTGGATTTTGGCGTAACTTGACGGCAATTAGTGTTGTGTTCCGTCCCCGTGGTAGAGGATGCTGGTAATTCTGCTCCTGTTCCGGTGATTTCTTCACGAGGCCATCTTTCTTTGCAGCTGCTAGGTTCAGTTTGACCAGACCTTGTTCTTTACTAACGTAACGGCGTAGGCGTTTTTAGGCCGCGGGAAGGTCTAGATGCCTGTTGACAAAGTTGGCGTATGAGTACCATGCCTCAGGCGGCAATCTTTCCGTTTTGTTCGCCGCTTGAATATCGAAGTCGTGGCCCGTCTCTCCGATATCGGTTGCAAGCTACGAGTTTGGGTCAAGTCTCCGGGCTTGTGTTCTTTTAAGCGGGTCTGCAATTGACGCCCTGCTTTTCCAACATAATTTCAATCCCCATCGTTGCAACGTATTTTGTACACAAATGCAGAGGTTTCAGTAGGGGGCAGTGGGTCCTTAGGTTGCGTCACTTGGCGGTGAATGGTCGCGTGGGGTCGATGAGGACGGAACACAACACTAAGTGCCGTAAAGTTATGCCAAAATCTACGCACAAGGCCAAGCAACGAGCGTCGAAAAATCGACCGGTCTATGTCCAAAATACACAGCCACAACTTTGAATTACTGATCGATCAAGCTAGATCTCGCTTTGACAAAGGAGAGCCGGCCCAGCTGTCCGAAACGTCAGCAGAAAAAGAAACACATTCCGGTGAGCAAAAATGATATATGACGTTTTAAGTTCTCTCGATCTGATCGGATAATGAAGCGCTCAGATTAGCAAAACATTTTGCCTTTGAACGTTGTGCATGATATATGAAAGGAAGCAGGAAACGCATAATACTACACTATGTCAGCAGGCGAGTAATTTATTGAAATATCGCATTATTAATTAAGCGTAAGGCCCGCGTAATTTTTAGGGTCGTTCAATAACACACACACACATATGAATAGAGGAATCGTTGGACTTGTATGGATTTTCGTAACGATCAGATGATTTAAGACACTATAGGTAGTAAAAGCTTATAGGAAATAGGTACAGGCGAAAAGATGAAAGTTAAAATGAAGGTGAATCCGTCAAAGGTTAGTCATCTCCTTTGCTGTTTCAGAAGTGGCACAAACTATTTACAGATATTATGTGAAGTAAATTTACTCCTATGTTTCCAAGTTACCGACAGTGAACACATTTCACAGCCTGATCAATAAATGCACCTGTACCTCAGAAACGGAACTATTGAACTACTGTGATATGTATTGTTTCCCTAGATTAATATTCGCGAATATAACGCGGCTCAAATAGGCTCTCAATATCGTTCTTCTGATATCTATTATCCTAATAAACATATGTTTAGTTGGTTGATCCGTATTCAGTAGGTGCCATACGGCGAATGCATAAGGCACATTTTGCTGCCTAAGAGGACTTTTTCAGAGTAGACATACCTAACCTGAAAAAATAATTTCGTTTTCTAGAATAAAACTTTATCAGTTAACTTATTGACCCAATATTTACTAAGCAAACTGAATGCCTTCATTTTAAGGGCTGTACTTGCGGAGACGGCAGCCCCAAATAAAAAACTTTTTTGCCCAGCAGGCTGCCCAATAGCCTTAAAAATATCGTTTGCCAGTCCCTGGCCGTTCGCAATGAGCATTTACTGTCGACTCGGTATATTCAGACTTAGAGCGACGTGGAAGTAAAAGTATCTGATAACAACATCTCCTGAGCTTGACTACGGTCTTTGTTGTTAAAGGGGACGCACTGTCCACATTTTGGGAAGGCAGTACATGCAAAAGCCCCAGAATCCGCGCCGTTAGCGTTCGAGTCCGTACGTTGACCAAATCTGCATCTTTTATAGAGTGAAGTTGCTAGGAGGCGAAACAGCACTAAATTTACAAAACATCACATGTGGATCAGAAACTGGCCAAACTCTAGCGAACAAAATTTCCCCTTAGTAAGAAAAAGGCTTTAAGTACAATGAATACACAAAGGAAATATTAAAAGTGATAATACGTTGTTTAGAAATAAACATTTTTTACGATTGCAGAATTCCTTAATCTAAAAAACGTTGAAAGTGGCATAAGTTTTGTGAAAAAATAAATAAGAAGGGTATAATTGTTACAAATAAACCTTTAGTGAAGTTTGTACGTAAACAGCCTATTCTATTTTTTAATATACCCAGTATGAAGAATAGCAAACCGCCTACATTTAAGTTTGGATTTCAAAGCAGTTTCATGATAATTGGCTATAGTTCATCCATTTTCCATTATTAACCTTTAAATAAGGCAAAATGGTTTCACTTAATTAAACCGATACGGACGTTACAGGAAAAAACATTTGCAATAGGCCACATACTAAATTTGAAATAAGTTAAAATGTGCAATCCTAAATAATTGTGTGGGTATCAGGATGCATTTTCTCACAAAATGATAGTTGAAATACTTTAAGCTATTATGCGCTCCGCTGAGTTTATGAACGTCATTGAATGGTCGGCAAATACCTTACAGTTTTCCAGTGCTCCAAACCGACTGCTCCTTGTTTTTTAAAGTCCAGCAAAATGAAACTTTACTTAAAAGTATTAACCGACATCACCAGTTCTCGCAGACTCTTCATAAGGCAGATGACCGTTTCGTTTATATTCGCCGACGTAACAAGCATGAAGCCACATCGCCGATGAAAATGGGACGTTCACAAAAAAAGTCAACAATTAATATGCTCCGGATTTTTTCGAAGACCGTTATCAAATAAGATTTCTTTTGAGAAAGTATTGTAGCAATTTAATTCACTGGCGGGTGCCTCTGTTCTTTCTTTTTTTTCAAGGTTAAGTTAATGTACGTTTGGACCGTTTTGTGAGCGTTTGTACTTTCTGCTGCAAACGAAAAAACATACTTTTATCCTTATGGCGGAAAAAGTCTTGCCATATTTTATTACTTTTAGTCGCTGTAAGCGCACAATCGAATAGTCTGAAAAAGGATAAGATATTGCTCATTCCGCATCAGAGTTACACAGTAAAGAAAACTAGACCATAGAATAGGCATCTTAACATATGATCAAAAGCTAACATAATTAATTATTGATTGGCAATTTTTACGAAGAGCAAAGGGTAAGAAAATGCTTGAAAAATTTAATCAAAATATTGCTTGCAGGCATATTTAATAGGCCATCAGACAAGAAATCACACCAACTTGCAAACCAGACTTGCCTAACGCGATAAGGCCTCCGGTTTAAAAAAATAACCTACTGCGTTACATTTCATTTCATCAGAGCAGAAGTCAATTTAAATTTGCGGCAATTTTGGCTTGATAAAACACTCAAGTTCAGATAAGTCATTTCCCCATAGAAAGACTAACGAATGCGCAAACGAAGTGTAGGATATCTATAAACATAGGAAATTAGCCAATTGCAAAGAAACGTTGATTTTCATACAAAATAAAAAACATTTCGAACGAAAAGGTAAATTATAAACAGAGACTGCATGCAAGAGGAAATTTTTCTGAACGGGTTAGGTAAATAAGTAAAATGCACAATATTTCAGATGCCAAAATTGATGATTATATTAACCGTCATCCCGATTGGCGAGCTAACAGACCTACTGTACTCTTGCCATAGTTGGACAGGACTGCTCTGCAAGAATGTCTTTAAGCTGCACTTTCTCATCGGTAGCGCAAACACATGCACATAGACCCTCGTTATTTGATTTGGCAGAGGGCGTTTAGATTCATCTCAACATGTTGCACATTAATTCGAAATGAAATGTAGCCCAGTATGCACGCATCAATCTCTGTTGAGCTATAAGTACACGCACTTGCCTGATTTTACGAATACTATAACTCTACTGGCGGCACTGTTTAAAAAAAGTCACCTTCGAAAAAACGTTATTGCCTGATGCTAACGGATGTCAGCAAAAGTAGCTTATGTAGCTCCACTTATATACCCCTAGTCCCAGCATTTTTTCCTGCAAAAATGATACTTTTAGAGTGTCGGGGGATGAGCAAATAGGATAGGCAGAGAAGAAAAATTTTAAAAGTAAGTGTAAAGTGAAAAGATTTAGTCGAAATTGCGTCCCGCGGCCGCTGGGAACAGGTTGTTCCGCTTGGGAATTGAAGGTGTGCGCGGCGCTTTGCGCTGCATAGTATACTAGTCTAACTCCAGAACGGTAAGTTGGACCACAGGTAAGTTGAAGTAAACGACCACATAACCAAGTGTTCAAATTTCCAGGAAATTCAAGAAACCTGCCATTTGATAACAAAGTTTTTTCGCAGTAAGTTAACTGATAATACTGGTTAGGAAAATCTACGGGTATAAATCAACAAAACTTCTAAATACAGTAAAATTAAAATGAATTTAGCATTTATTAAAGTATATTCCACTACGTGTCCTAATTTCCGCCCATAAAACCTGATAACCCCCATTTTCGTAGGAAAACATGCAGGTTGTAGGAATTAATGGATGGGGCTACATAAGCTACTGTTGCCCGGATTTCAATTTGAGGGATAAAGCGCACAACACTAAAGACGAATAGCATTCCCTGGATCCAAGCCAACATATCCGCACCCTGTCTCCAGATTCACCGAGTTATACAAATATGTAGGCAGTTACAAGGACGCAGGGTAGCGCACACAAACCAGCCACCTGAAGAGGGTTTTCAGATCTTTTTATTTTTTTTGTAGACCTCATCAGCTCTGACGTTCCAGTTGAAGACAGTGTCCCAACTTGTCACATATTCCCAAAACCGACCTAGGCTTTGCACCTGCTCGCATTTCCTGTTTTTCTGCTTTAACATAATCTTTAGAATTCATCCTATATCAATCCATTCATCCTTTGGAATGATACCTTTTCTGCACAACCATCCAATTTTGCGGATCCTCAGGCTTTTATTCAGCGTTCATACCGTATTCTTCCCACTGTGCTCAAACGTTTAATTAGAGATAGGTGCAGTGTAATACAATTTGAAATGGGGATGACTTTATGAACACCGAAGGGGATGGGAGGAGGCGTGGCACTCAAAATAGAGAATAGGGCATAGTTTGTAGCTGAAGTTACGACCTACACTGTTGATAATGTGGAAGCCAGCGTAAACGATTATGGTCGATTACCGATGCACGTTACCGTCACATTTCATAGCCACTTTATCAGATAAGCGTGCTCAGTGCGTGCAAGGACAGATTAAAGAACAATGAGCTCATCCATAGGAAACATATGTTATCATTAAAAAATATTGTACGCCGACTCTCCAAAAACTTTCGGCAATCCTTCTGATAACGGGTTGCTGCGTTGTAAACCTAGCTATTTAAGAGAAAAATGAGCCATATAAGTCAACTGAACAAAATAGCCTCTTTGATAAAATTAGAAATGATAACCAGTGAAAACAAAAAGACTAAGACGATGATAACATATCGCAAAATTAAATTACATTCTTAGGAGTAAACTGGAAGGCTTTTCTATTGAAAAAGTATTTTGATTGATTATGAACATTCTTCGTCACCATGCTTAAGAATAACTTAGGATCGGATGCACAAAAATAATAATAAACAGTCCCATGCGTAGGCCAACATTCATCATCCGGAAGTTGTGCAGTTCATTTGCGTTTTCTTCACAATTCTGAGTTTTGTTTAACATGGGTTACAGAAACTGGCAGGTAGATTTTGAAAATGCTTCGTAAATCTATACCTCGGCCGAATGTTGCCCTAAAGAATCACACTGAGTGACCAGAGTTAATAGATGAGGTGCATTAAAGCATTGGTTCCACGGATTTTGCTTTATATGTAATTGCCAACGTCCATTAATTATTTCGTGTGCTTGCAGTGATAAGCCTATCATTCGTTTTCCTCGGCCAGTAGGCGAAAAACACGGGCAAAATTCATTACCTCTTCACACCGGTTAAAACATCTAGACTGATCGGTAAAACTGGAGTTTCAAAAGTCCCACCTTGCGAATGAATATGAACTTCGCAACAACAGGATTCCGTGACGAGTAAGAAGTATTTGAATATTTATCTAAAATAAAGAACATTTTTGTAATACGGGAGACCAACTAGAACAAGGACTTCAGGCAGTCTTTCGCGTCTTGAAATCACTTTTTACAGACCAGGTTCTACAACAAGGTGAATAGCAATAGTTTAGGATACACTTCTGAAATACGCCTAGGATGTTTATTGTCCATTTTCCGCACACTAAACGAAAGCGCGCTTCTAAAAACTGACAGTTATGACTTTTTAACGAAATGAATAATGACATAAGTAAGCGTAGCAACCATTTTTACGAGATGACCTTAAATGCAAGAAGACATTTCTTAATTTTGGGTTTCAAGCAGCGGCCCTTAATTTTTGAAGACCAATAAGTGTCTGGCAGCGTCTGATGTAATATCTGGGCAAATTAGGAGCCATAGTTTAGTCAACGACTATTAATAGGGTATTTGCATAATAAAGTCAACCCTTTGTGAACTCTAAAGTCCTTGAGTTTTTTTTTACAGAATCCAGTACCCATATACATTACTTAGGACATCTAAAATATATAGTTAATCAAGTCCTGCAACTTCAATATTTTAACGAACCATTACCAAAAACGAATGCGCCTCTTCAAATCGCATTTTGATTGGTAATTTAACCATAAAAAGGAGGAAGGACGTTTTCTTCGTGACGTATATTCTTCTCTGTGGTTTCCCATGGTAGTATAATGTCTCCAGTTCTCTAACATCTAAAGGACGCAAACCACCGCAAGATGAGGAGTTACAAATCCCAGTAAGTTTTGCCAGTTATGACTCGAATATTTATGCCTTGTCAACATTTTTAACAAGCGCGGACAGCAGAATGTATAGTTCTTACCAGAAACGTTGGTGACGGCATATCCCCTGCAACCCGTCTTTGCCTACAAGTGGAATTGGTATAGAAAATTAAAAAAAGCCAAATTATTGCTCAATAAAGCGAGAATAATCAAAAAAGGCGGTAACATAAAAATGCGACATAGGAAAGACAAAAGAGAAATCGTAATATACAAAAGGCATGTGCACATACAAGGCCAGGGGATTATGAGGGCAAGTTAGGATTGACAACGTGATCCAGCTGTTTGCATAGATCGAAGTGTTCCCGTCGTACATAGGCTGTTGCGTCGCAAGTTCCGAGTTGTTTGTGCTCAAAAAAGTAGTGGAAGGCTGCTTTGCAGCCAGCAGACTGACCGGAAGCGTGTCATGATTAATGCAGGAAGGACCTTAGTTTCCTCGCTTAGAGATCAGTTAGCAGGTGCACAACTGAATTGGCTGCGAAATACGGTAACAGTAGTTAAAACAGTGAACCACAGATACCCCATTTGTCCTATTCGAACTGTGGTTATAAGGGTTTTATGGGTCGGGAATTTGGACAGAAAGTGGAATACAGTTAACTAGTTACTATATGCATCTTTATTTTATTGTATTTAGAAATGTTGTTGATTTATATCTCTAGATTCTCCTAATCTGTATTGTCGTAAAAAATATTGCGGAAAAACCCACTTATAAAAACGCAGGTCTCTTGAGATTCCTGAAAAAATAGAAATGGGGGTATGGAGGTCGTCTCCTTCAACTTACCTGAGGTTCAACTTACCGTTCTGGAGTTATATTATTATAGTCCGTAGCGCGAAGCACCAGTCAGACCTTAAATTATCAGGCGGAACGACTTACTTCCTGCGGCCACGGGAAAACAAAATTAGACTAAATTTTTCCACTTCTAACTGCTACGAGTTTCCTTCGCTACCTATCCTATTTCCTTACCCCCAAGACCCCTTTAAACACCGCTTCCGTAGGATAACATTCTGGGACTAGGGGTATATGAAGTGAACTACTTAAACTACTTTTGCGCAAAATACCTTTGTTTGCGCCCAGTGTGCACTTATTCGCAAGTGCATGCGAATTTATATGTGGGATCCAGCAGGACAAAGAGATCGACCCTTGTTTAAATACGTCGGCGCAACTACTTTGAGGCTGGTCGAGGATTCCACAAGTGGTGTGCCCTCGCAGGTGAGACGTATGTCGGTTGTTCGCTCACTGGTGGCGCTTTCTAGCACTACCCTCCCCATACAGAAAATTGTGCATAACAGTTATTCCTCCTGTGAGATACCCACAGCGTGTTCTCTTCACAAGTGATAGCCTTCAAATACACTTTCCCCCCGACTGTCCTCTTGAGTTATGTATGATCGCTTATATGACAGTTTATGACTATCCTGGTGTATTCGTAATAAAAAAGTGTGTGGTAGCATTTACCTCGGTTTCCAATCTCTATGATTAAGCATTCTAGTGGAATTACAGAACGTGGACACAACCAGAATACAGTAGACGCAGAAGAACAGCTGAGTACCGGCCCTAATCAGAAGGAAGCTACGCTACTCAAAAACCCCAGTGCGTTCGGGCCTTACACAGTGTCAAGGCATCCGTTGTCCGTTTAATTGGGCAGGCGTAACTAGGACTGATGAGTATGGGTTCGGCTGCGGTGTCCGTCCTTTAAATGGTGCAGTGTAACCGTTGCTCCAGGGCATTTATTGGTTGGTTCCAATGAGATCTGCTGCCCACGCTTTTTCTAAATTCATACCGGCGAAAATGCCTTATAAGTTCTTAATTTGTAGTAAAAAACGCTAAATGTGATTTTAGAGTTGCGAAAATCCCAATCAGAGAATTCAGAAGCCTAGTTTGGTGAGCGTACGTATGCTTTCGGTAAATTGTCGTCCGGCCAGTGCATTCTGTGGGAACAGGGTACAAGCTGAACGGTGTTCGCCTTTCCGTGAGAATAGGGAGAAGGCGGGTGGATACTCCAAGGTTGGTTATGAAGGCAAGGTTTAATGGGGCGGTCTAAAGGAGAGGAGAGGGAAAGAAACAGAGTGCGGACGAGTGTATGCCACTCAGTGACTGTAGGCTACGCCAAATGCAGAGCTTGTAGAAAGATCTTTGTCCACGCAACGCCGGCTTCATCAATCTGATAGCGGTCGCTTTTGCTGTTGCTAGCAGGCGCTGTCCCAAGGACCTTGGATAGTTTGGTGGGACTTTGTAGATCACTCAAAAAACTTCGTTGGGGTAAACCTGATATCCGGAATCAGCCATGTGTGCCAGAATAGAGCTGTTTATGCTCCTGACCTCATCTTATCTCAACCATGCTGGAAGGTGTTCGTTTATTCTTTTGAATAGGCACCGACTGGTGCGAGAACTATAACTTGTTCCACAAAAGCAAGTAAAGGAGTAGATGCACATGGAATGGTAATCTATTGATGTTGTAACTTACCATACTAACAGCCTAGGTACTTGCTAAAAGGCCCAGACACGTGTTTCACCGGTAATCTGCCGCTGCTTGACACAGCTGCGAGGGGTCCGGCTCATCAGTGGGTCACCCCAGATTTCCCAATCTGCTTTCTGGTTGATATACCGGTTTTGAAAGTTAATTTCTGATCACCGTATGTATCAGTTTATTGGAGGTCTATAGGCGTAGGCCGAAATTTTAAGCGTATATTTGTGTTGAAACCCGTCAACCCCTGTGAAATATACACATGCTGCCTTCAGACAGTCCTCAGTAGTATAAATTGACGTGGTAATCTATCCTTTCCTTTTCCTTGTAGGATTGCGTTGGTTGAGAATAATACCCGAACTCTTGTTGCTGGGAAGGTTCGTGAAAAGGCTTTGTCTGGGCGTCTTTTCAGGAGTTCATTTGCCGTGTCCCCTCGAAATGGGATCTTAATGAATAGTGTTTACGTTTCCACAGTGACTGTGATGGGCTTTATTTGTTTCGCAGCCATGTTTTTTGTTCAGTTCAGTTCAGTTTTATTAGGAAAATATAGGTAAACAGCTTTGAACTCCCTCTTTGTACATAGCTATCACGCAGACTGTCCAAGGTTTCCAGGCTTGAATGGCAAATTCCAGTTGGGGTCGCACAAACGTGCCGAAGACCTTGCCAAAGACAACTTCATCAAATTTAGCAAAGGCGCGCTTGATTAGACACAAGCTGGACATTGCGGATTTGGCCACCTTCAGGCATTGGAGTGATGGCTTAATTGAGGGAGTGAACCACACCCCCAGATCCTTCTGGGCCTCTACTTCTGGAAGCGGTGTGTTATTTAGGTTGTAAACCCTCCGATACGAAGGGTTAGTACTACTGAAACGCATTATGTTGCATTTGGTGACATTATATGGCAGGAGCCACTCGTTTAACCATTGCTAGATTCGGTGCAAATCTGCCTGCAGATTTGCTTTGTCGCCTTCGCTACGAATGACCTTCGAGAGTTTATAATCATCAGCAAAAATTGTGGTTTCGCAGTCTAATCAACTTATGCGGTCGTCGAAATATATAAGGAAAAGGATAAGACCCAGAACAGAACCCTGGGGGACTCCACTATCAACTGCAACCTCCGCCGATCGCTGATCACCAATACATACGGTTTGAGTTCGGCCAGTCGGAAAGTTTTCGATCCATCGCAAAAGATGCCTGTTACCCCTATACGTCTAAGTTTGTATAGAAGACGTTGATGCGGCACAGTATAAAATGTCTTCTTGAAATCTATGAAGACTGCGTGCACCGTGTTTCCTTGATCGACTGCTCTGGTCCATTGCTCTAGACAGAAGAGCAGATTTGTCAAGCAGGACCGTCCTCTACGGAATCCGTGCTGTTTATCAGAAAGAAGTCGATGACACTCTAAGAATCGCATCAACTCTATTTTGATAATTTGCTCTATGATTTTGCAACATATTGCAGTAAGGCTTATTGGCCTGTAGTTGTTTGCGGACGCCCGACTCCCAATTTTTTGTATGGGTGAGATCCACGCTGTCTTCCAGTCGGATAGCAGTTGGCCTGTGTTAAGGGAGGCCCGAAAGAGTAACTGCAGGGGTTCTGCCAACTCCACGGCTAGCTCTTTCAACAGCTTTGCAGTTATGCCGTCCGGTCCTGGTGACTTCGTGTCTTAGAGCTTAAGAATTTCTTACAGGACAGTAACTTCTGTAAGCACAACTGAGTCAATAGTCGGAATCTCCTCGGTACTAAAATTGGTAACGGTTAGCTTGACCTCTCTCGTAAAAATCGACTGAAAGAACCCGGATAGATGCTCGGCCTTTGCTTTGTTCTCGAAAATGTCGGCACCGTCATCCGTTTTTAATAACGGCATGGGGTCTCTTTTTCAGGAAGATTGCCTAATGTAGTTGCAGAAGACCTTCGGATTTCCTACTGCATGGTTTATTAGGTCACTCTCGAAACTTTGGCGGGTTTTTAGTACAAGGCCCTTAACCCTATTTCTCTGCGCTTTGTACTTGTTGTACGAATCGGTGGTCTTCTCTCTCCGATACGTTCGAAACAGCTTTTTTTACGGTTAACCTCCCTCTTCAGCGTGTTTATTAACCACTGTGGCCTATTTGTGGCTTTCATTTTCGAGATGGGGCAGAAACTGGTGATTAGCCTTGCTAACCTGCACTCCCCTGCGCATGGGCAAATGCACTGGCCGAACCAATGACAAGGGAAGCCCGGCTATCCTGCACAACCACCTCCATAGTCCTAGATGGGCGCTATCCACCAAACGCCACACCCAGTGACCACAAGAGGTGACCTTCCTATGGCCCGGACAGACAAAACCCTAGATGCCAAGACAGGTGGGCAGGAGGGCCATATGGTCATAGAAACGGAAAAGCGCCAAACCTAAAAATAGTCCAGCCATCGCGCAGTAGAATGCATCCCCGCTGAGAAGATAACACCAGCCGCACTTCTAATGTCCTTCCCCGCACAAACACGCGAGGCGTCTTTCGGACCTTAGATGTGACAGACTGACATCGGGCTCAGATGGATGAGTGATGAGCGAGAATGCGGTTCGATGCTGCGGGAAGTTGACTTTCACTGAAAACCTAAGTCGCGCTCAAGTCACTGCATCAACCTGTTTGGAGCATAACTGGGGCATCGACAAAATAGATGGCCCAAGCTTTCGCGTGCAAAACCTAGAGTTATTAGTTGCATACGAATCTGTCTGGGCGCTTGTTTGACACAAAGCATTATCATGGGACTTTCAACGGCTACATCAATCGTCTGTTGGTCTGCGTCATCCGTACAGCGACAAAAATAAACCCAGCTTAACCAGCATGCTCTATTGATCACTTCCGTGGAGGACAAGGAGGCTTGTAAGCGCATATTTCCATCAGCTATGCTTATTGCAAACATAAGATGCATGTCTTACACTCAGATATTGTTACAGTATAGTACTACCTACTTATTCATTAGTACTTAACTACCGACACAATTATAGGATATTGCAATGTTAGTTTATTACAGAAGAGATTGATCTCCTATTAGACCTGAGACGTCCTCTAAATCTCAGGAGAAGGAGTTAACTACTGGAAAAGTATTATAATAGCCTACTAACAGCAAGTGGCTAAATAATCCTCGATATAGGTTGCGGCTGCATACTAGGTCCCGATCTTATGCATTCAGTAGTACTAGGTAAGCGCTGTCAACCGAACGCTACACCCAGTGACAACAAGAGATGACTCTCCTGTGGCCTGGACAGACAAAACCCCTAGATGCCATCTCAGAAAAACAGCACTATCCTCACTTAGTTCAGTCGCCGAATCCTGTTTAGGCATTAGGCAGGCCGTCCCCATTGTTATTCCTATCTTGAGCCGGCTCCCAACGTGTATAATTATATGCTCTTTGGATCAAATATGGTAACAGTTTCCTATGGACTGAACGAACTATAATCGCTATTATCTTCAGCATCACAATTAATGCGCTTTTACCGCAGCAATGTACTGTCATACTGTTGCCCTCTAGTGCCGAACTTGTAGAGCACATTTCTAGAAAGATGGTTATCTCTAAAAATCTGAGCTAGATCCAGATAACCTAGAAAGGCTACGGTAGCCACTTGTTGCGACCTAATAGCATGAAGCAACTTAGGTAACTAGACAGCAGATTCCTCTCCTATTACAAAGACTACCTCTTCTGTGTCCTCAAGAGGGAGTTAGACAATGCAAAATTTAGGCAATTTACAATTAATGGCAAAATGCAACATAAAGATATGGTAAAACTTGAGCTATTTCTTAATAAATTTCGTCAACCAATAAGATGACAGCCTGGTGGATAGAGTTGAAAGGGCAGTGCGCATGAAGAGCGCTGATTTGCTGGTTTCACCACTAACATTAATACCTACAGCATCACTGAAATTGTCCTACTCCTGTTGCATTTGATTTAGACTTTCCTACTGTACCTACCTGATACTGTAATTTCGTACGGCTGTCCTTTAGATTAATATTTGTAGTGTGCTCTCTCCTTACTGTACTCATCGATTCTACTTTAAGAGGTTCTTGCACTATCCCACTATCAGTTAAATAGAAATAACACTGCCACTACCAGTACTATCAGTATAAATCAATACTGGCTGCAACATAGGGAGTTTGTTTTAGGTTTTTTCCGGTCTTCGAGGTGTTGGAAGGCACCCAAGAGGTGCATTACCAACTCTTTACAATTGCCTGTAAACTGGCATAATAAACATATTATTATTATTATTATAAAGACCTAGCAGTAGAAGCAAGAGTCGTAGCAGTAACAATGCGAAGCTAGTTAAAAACCTTACCTGCCGTATGAGAAAAATCACCTCAGCTGATAAACTAATATTCCCACCTGTTATACTGAACTGATATAAAATAGGATGAACATCATATTTCTGAACCATAAGTGCTGATAAGGGAAGTTGCTAAGCTTCCATGATTTGTGGACTGCTGAATATCTTGCTTCCAACTAGATAGACGGCGCTCCGCAACTTCTGAGCTAAAACTAGATATTGTAGATGTAACAAAAGTCCGAAATTTGAGCACACATCGGTGGCAGATATTAAGCTACCATCAAATACACATTCTTTAACCCTACTGTTACTAAAATTCCAACATTTCTACATGCATGTACAGGCTTTAGCAAGTATGATTACTAGAACCAGCACTTTAGCCTAGGCACAGCACTTCTAACAGAAGTATCCTGACAAATGGCACATGTCACTTTGTTACCAACTAAATGCATGAAAGATCCGCAGCTCTTGTTGCATAAACCATTCCCAAACCTTGAGTTGACTTATAGCCCCTAATAGGTCTATAACTGCACAATAAACTAAAATGTCTCACATGCATGCACAGGCCGCATGGTAGTCTACCACCTACGGGTCTTAGCAAGTATGATTACTAGAATTAGCCCCCTAGAATAACACTTCCAAAAGTAGTACACTAGAAATCAAGGGAACACGGCCCAGACCAAACTCCAACCAGTGGAACTACTTTCCTTGAGATAAGAGTGCGTAAACCAAGTCAAGCAGAGCTTGCTCAGGCCCCCAAGCGTGTACTTACCCAAAATAGTTAAACCCAGACTCACATTTCTACTGAGAGCAAAGGGATATAAGCCCTAGCGTTGGCTCAGCCCGCATCGCCGTTGACAAATGGCGGCATCAGTGCTAGCGACACTTTTTGTCGAGATTGAGGGGACATGAACCCCGTGCTGGCTCTAGTACTCCTGGCATAGGCACGTACCTATAGCAGCAGCTTCTTAGTCCATACAGTTCGATGGATCAAGTTGAAAGTGCGGAAACCAAGACGTATGCATCTTTGCTCAGAACACCCAGCTCTATTATTACCAAAATGCTAATCACTTCTACCTCATACAGACAGGGGAGTGCATACTGGGTGCGACTCCTTAAATAGAAGATACACAGGCAGTACTTATAGTATACGATCTACTAGCCTCAGCAAGTATACTTTCTAAAATTAGCACTTATATCATAAGCAAGCACCGGTGGCAACAGCATCTTATTCCGTACAGCTCGAGGGATCGAGCTGAGAGTGCGGAAGCCAAGGCAAGCACAGCTTTGCTCAGGCCCCCAAGCCTGTACTTCCCCGAAGCAGTTAAACCCAGATTCACCCTCCTTATTCAGATCACAGGTATAGGAACCCTATTGAAGGCTCAGTCAGCGTCAACGCTGACAAGTGGTGGCACCAGTGCCGGCGCCAGTAATACTACACTTATTGTTAGGTTTTAGGGGATATGAACCCTGCGCTGAATTTAACCAGCGTCAAAATTACTCCGATGCACCCTAGCAGTAACACTAGAAATAGCAGTAGTGGTTGTTTAGCAGAACGAGGCCTGGCTTCTTAGAATCAGGCTAGACGCCTACTATAGGTGAGTGAGAGGAGACAGTGCAGTAGTACCGGCGCAAAGTCTACTGCCACTATATACCAAGTTTAGGCGGTGTTTACGGCTGCGAACTACGTCCTTCTTCTGTGCGACCATCTCGACTTGTAGCCGTTTAAACACAGTTGAGAAGGTTAGAGTGGGGTAGGTAGCGGTGCGCCTGCTATCACCATACCTGACCACAGTCACCGTCTCTACTCTTGAGTAAATGGTGGACACCTTCGATTGCGATGGTCGAACTAACACACAGTCTTTAACACCGTCCAATCCTCGTGGACACACCCGGTGAATGCCTCCCTCCAATCTACGCTGTGCACTTTGCTCCTCATTTGGTTGAAGTTTCCGCGCCATATGTTGTGTCTAACGGTCGCCCTACAATCAGGTACAGAGAAGGGTGAGTACTCCCACTGTAGTACTACGTGGTCGCTTTTGCCTAGAGGAGGTCTTCACTGTCAGGCGCTTTTGACAGTACAAGATCCAGGCAGTTAGCCTGTTGGCCTCCACGCTGCCTGGTCGGCGATAAGACGTGTTGTGATAGAAAGGCTTTTTGTACCGTGCGTAGGAGTCGGCGATCGAAACTTAATTCTGATCCTGTCGCAGAACTGAGGTTCCAGTCGATATGCGGAGCATTAAAGTCACCTATAATCATGACATTGGATCGCACAGCAAATGCTTCAACTTCCTCAATCAGGCTATTGTCTGACTCTGGATCGTTCGACGGTGGTCGATAAACTGCCAAGATGTCGACGGCTTGAGACCCCGGCGTTCTGACGGTGAGCCAAAGGGCCTCTATATCGGACGCAAGCTGGTCAGTTTTGTTTGACACGTGCAGGCCCTGCCTAACATAGGTGATCACACCCCCACCCTGACGCCCGGCTCTGTCTTTTCGGAACAGCTGAAAACCGGGGAGAGCAACTTCCCGATCGTCTATCTTTGTGGATAATCATGTTTCCGTTATACAGACCACATCTGGTTCCACTTGGTACATAGTAATCTTAAGCTCGTCGTATTTAGAAAGCAGGCTTTGTGCATTGGTGTACATGCACTTAAGTTTCCTTTGTCGGCTTGTTCGGCTAGTTTTTACGTTCAGGCTTAACCCTCCCCCAACTGGGTCGATTGCGTGGTTATCCGGAACGGACCTCTCCAAGGTGAGAACAATGGACGTTGTATCACTTGGTTGTTGTAAATAACCAAATTTTGTTCTCCTTTGCTTTGTCGCTTCTTCATTTCTATAACGAGTTGACGACGTTTGTCTCGTTCTGCAACTGAGAAATCCTGCTGAAAAAAAACTCCCGGGTGAGAGTCTTTTATTCTAAAACGCTTAGACAGGATAAGCTTTGCTTCTTGGCTGCTGGCCATGACCACCTTCAGAAGTCTGGGACGCATCGATCTAGTTGGGCCCTATGACCGTTTTCCAAGGCGGAATGCCTTAACGTATTCGATTGTTACGTTGGGTCCCAGCATTTTGTTCATAAGCGCACCGAAGAGCTGGATTTCTGCGGAATGCCGGTCCATGGGAGTGGTTGCAGTTGATTCTGCCAATCACTGTATTATGACGTTGGATTCTCTCTTAGTGACATTTTTTACGCCTACGACATTGTCGCTTACTTTCTGACTAACAGCTCTTGTGCTGCTATTTTGACGGTTATGTTTGAAACCGGAGTCTATTGGTGCAGTACCAGCGTCGTTTTCTACTGCGGGCTTTGGGCTCGGGCTGGTCGATGTTGTTGCTTCCCGACCATGGACTTCGGTGCGATTTCCATGCAGTTTTGCGGGGCTGGGCACTAAAACTTTGAGGGCCTTAACACTCGTATCTTTTTTGTCGACAGCGAGCTTGTTCAAATCTGCCTCAACTGTGGCAACTTTGTCAATTTTGGGGGCCTTCACTCCGGGTTTTGGCACGCTAATGCCTGTTTTTGTGTGCGCCTTTACTTGAAGTACTGACGCACCTGTATCTACTTTGCTGGCAGGAAGGTTTTTCAAATTTACCTCAACTGCGTCTACTTGGTCAGCTGTTTGGGCCTTCACTTCAAGTGTTGGCACATTCGTGTCTTCTGTTGACGAAGCCTTAACTGTAAATGCTGGCACACTCTTATCGTTTTTGTTTTTGTCAACTGTGGGGTTATTCAAATTTTCCTCATCTGCGGCAATTTGGCCAACGTTGGAGGCCATCACTCTTGGTGTTGACTCCCTTGTATCTACTTTGCTGGTAGAGAGGGTTTTCAAATTAACCTCAACTGCGTCTGCTTGGTCAGCTGTTTGGGCCTTTACTTTAAGGGTTGGCACACTCGTGTCTTTTGTCGTGGAAGTCTTAACTTTAGGTGCTAGCACACTCTTATCATTTTTATCGACTGTGAAGTTATTCAAATTTTCCGCAGCTGCGGCAATTTGGCCAACTTTGGAGGCCTTCAATCTTAGTATTGACGCCCTTGTGTCTACTTTGCCGGCTGGAAGTTTTTTAACATTCGCCGCATTTGCGTGCAAATATTTCGTCCTACTAGAACGCAGTTGTCTCGGTGCAGATATTGGGCCCTGAGCAAATTCTTGTTCCTCTCGAATCTTTATTCGTGCGGTTTTGTCGATTTTAGCCCTGGATAAGGATGAAATCGATTCTGCGGGTGGACATTTCATCCGCCTTTTGGCAACTTTAACGGTCCTGGGGCTCAAGCTTGCCTAACATTGTACACTCTGGCACGTTTGTACATGCTTGTCCTCAGATTTGGGCGTGTCTGGACTTATTAGGAGTTGGCTGTTTGTAAGCGCCCTTAATGTTGATAAGAGCTGTGGTTTGCAACTATTTTCGTCAATTGGCCTTAACTTGTCGAGTTTAAGCAGTTCTGCAAGTATTTCTGATAGTAGGTCCTTTGACTTTTTGCCGCATCTCTTTGCAGTGATTATAACCCTCTGGGCATATTGTGTCACCAGTGTTAGTGCACGCAACTGTCGGTGGCCCTCGCAGCTCAGTTGCGATGGCCGAGGTGTTTAAACGGTCGCCCCTGAGGCGAGCGTGGGCGGATCGATGCCACATGTGGACGCGACTTTTTACTCACGCGCGACAGTTGGGTCGTGAATGTCTGCGTTCCCCATGGGGTTGATTTTGGGTTTTGCGAGCACAGATAACAACAAAATTTGGAATGGCCTACAGTTATTTTGCACTTGTATTCTACTCTAATATCCTGGCAAAGGTTACAATGTCGAAATCCATATTGTCTATACTAGCAGAAACTATTTCGGGTTGACCAGAGCAGGAAAGACAGCAAAAATATAGGTTAGCTAATATTTATGTAGCTAATATTTATGTCTTCTAATCTGATATCCAAGCTGTGGGTTTAAGTGTCAAATTGAAAGTTACAACTTTGCCTTACCTTGGTAACCACAGGCCCCAGATTCGCACATTCCCCAGCCCAATATTCCCCACAACTCACTTCCCTGTTTTCTTCCTCCAATTTTGTTTTAACCTTCTTTCCCTATCTGCCTAGGACCAATGACCTTTCTGTATATTTTCAATTTCGTGTTTTTCTCATTCGTGGACCTTAATGCAATGAGGGGTTGTAACTGAGGAGCTCTCCCGAAATTTATGGTACCAATAAATCTTACAGCTATAACTATTTTCAAGTTCTCTCCGGGAACAGCATGCTTCAAAATTGATAATGTTTACGCTAGTAAAAGCGGTAAGCGGTCAAATTTCACCGCGTAACTACAAATGGATGGTCTAATCTGTGAGTATGCAACAAATATACACAATCAGTTTATAAATTAATGCACAGCAGTATATCAATTTTAGACTCAGCCTCTCCGCAGATATTCCTCAGTGATCCTGAAGAATTTGATTTGGACAGGTAGAGTGTGTAAACCAAGCCAATAATCCCAGCAGGATGCTCCATTTGGAGCAAAATTCCTGGTCGAACAGCGAGGGTATTAAAGGAAATTGGACAGAGGATCGTAAAACACAGCATGTTTTTTATTCAGTTTTACTCTGAAGACAATTTCTTTCGACGTAGAAGTTGAAATAACTTTGCCTTCGTCTTGCTGAAAATGTAAACCGCGCGGGTTCAATTTAGTTCACATTCAATCAATGTCTCAAGATAACCGTTCTTGCGAAGTAGGTCCTCAATTTTCTTGAGCTCCTTTTCAACACTGTCTGGTGAGCAAATTTATCTAGCTCTTTGCTATAAGCATCGCACTAGATTTCGTTTCTGTTGAAGGGGTACGAAAATTTTAAAGTTTGTATACTGTCCAGACCATGTTTTCTTTCGATTAACTCTCCATCGGACGCTACTGTCAGGTCTGCGACTTAGGAGGACGTCAAAGAAGGGAAGCGAATCTGCCGTTTCTACGTCCAACGTGAAGTAAATGGACAGATGTGCTTGGACTACATAAGGAAGATATAAACCATCCCGACGGGTCAGACGAAATCCAAGAAAGTAGACAAGGAAAAAGATTGCACGGACGGAGTTGAGACACACGTCCTGCACCGTGAATTTAATCACACTTGGATCGATTTTACCTGCCAAACTTTACCGCTCGTATGGAATCCACGAAAACGGAACATCAAGCTGACTGCTCAAGCAGGATTTCCGAAGCAATCATCTAGAATCCACCAGAATGACTACTAGGTAGAGTTAATTATTCAGGAGGTTTGCCAGCTTTGCTTAATTTAGTTAATCCAATTGTGTCGAATGCCGCAAGTTTTTTTTACGCAATTGAGTCAACTAAAGTAAGCAAATCTGCCAAACCTCCTTAATAGTTAAGTCAGCCTAGTATTCATTCTGGTGGATTCTAGATGATTGCTTCAGAACTCCTGCTTGGGCAGTTAGCTCACTATTCCGTATTCGTAGATTTCATACGAGCGGTAAAGTTCGGCGGGCAAAATCGATCCAAGTGTGAGTAAAGTCACGGTGCGAGATGTGGCATTTTTTGCTCAACTGGTAGAGCTTTGGCTGCGCAAAGACCTTCCTACTATGCTGGTTCAACTTCCGCCGAATGAGGCAGGTTATTTTCACAACTGGGGCAACTAAAGTCAGCAAATCTGCCGAACTTCCTAAATATTTCTCTATGGTCCTACTTGCCGGGGTCAGAAAACATTTGGCAAAACAGGGGATGATTAGCGCACTAACTCGTAGGTACTGCATTAAAAAAAGGTCTCCAGACTGAAGTCGTTGGTTTTCATCCAAGTCCAAGTTGTGACCTTTTCTTCAAGAGGCATTACAGCCTGAGATCTCAGGATCGTGGCTGGCAAATGGTTTTTGATTTTGAAAACGAAGCAGCAGTTTTAATATCAATACAAGTTGTAATTAAAGTATGTTAGCTGTACCTTATACTGTTGAATACGACAGAAAAGGCTAAACGACCACAGTACACAGTCCACTGAATAGAAACATGGGCAAAACTGTCATATAGGGTCGCCTAAATATCTATTTCCCCCGCCCAACTATTTTACGGCAATGGTGGTTAAACATCAAATTCTTGGCCAGCGAGTATAAATGAATATTTAATTGTGTTAAAAGTGATCAAAGAATATTAAATTGAAGTAACTTATAGTTTTTTTAATAAGCTAGAGGAGATCAACCCCAACAGCATAAACTCCTATCGCTGAGGCAACTGGTGCCTATAGATGCGTATTCGAGCTTATAATGGCGGAATTTAACTGAAAAAAGTTAAATTCGACGTTGGGTAGGTGGAATGTATTGCAATAAGAATAGTCGGGCTACTGCAAATGTAAAATAGGTTATTATTATAAGTCAAAGACAAAAAGGACTCTTTAAAGACAATCCTACTGAAACATGTTACTTTTGGTTTCAAAGCTGCAAAAACTCGATAAAAGAAATGAACCGATTAACTAAGCCGGAGCTCCACAACTCATAAGTCAGCATATTAACCTCCCCGTCTACGCGGACAAATATGATGATGTCACCTGCCCAGACAGCCACGTTTTGTTCAGTTCCCACATAGTATGCGCTGGCTTAGGTACCCATCCACGAATCCCGTTTAGTTTCATCGTGACACTTCAGTGATTAAGAGCCCGATCCCCCCTAATCGTCTTAATTTGAGTGAAAGTCTAAGGCTGGATTTGTTATCGAAAGTCGAAAGATAATCAGACGATTGAACCACCAACTAGGAGCTTGGTGGCTTGGGGAGAGTTAAGAAAAACCTGAGATAAAATAAGTCAGTAAGGTAGGATCTCTCCTTGAAACGCAGATGGAATCGGGCTGCAGATTTTTTCATTAGCGCACCCACTAATGCACCCTAATTTTGATCGTAATATCAAAATATTGCGTCTGCCCACTCTGATTTTTATTTGGAGTTTCAAGTTGAAGATACTGGTAACGACCACTTTTCAGTAAAAACTCCACAACCCCTTGACTGCCATACCATATAGTGCAGACTAATGCGCTCATTTCGAGTGGTTGGCATAAAGATTTGGATGAAATAAGACAACTAAGTGCTAAACGACATTACTTAGAAATAAACAGGTGACCATGACGTTTCTTTACTAACGTTAATGCCCAGGGAGCTTTATAAATATTCCTTCCTATAATTGAAGTTCCAAATTGCTTGACTTGTAAGATTATCTTTGAGCTTAAGTGTCATCCCCTTTAGAGTCATGCCTTGATTTTGAGAAATTAAAAGCCAAAACGCCTGTGGGTCATACTTGAGTTTAGGGCGCAATGCATCCGAAAGTACTTATCTCAGCTATGCCTGACGATATTCACAGCGGACGTTGGCCTTCTTCGTAGTTAAACCCTAAGGTCGTTCTCCAGGTGGCTTATTATAATATAAAAGTAGCTTCAAACACTGGAACGAGAAATTTTTTCACCTGACGTTTCGTATTTATGGTCCGACATATCATCAGAAACGACATCGAACGGGCAATTCATGCACAAGGAATTAGAGTTTTATATGATGCAATCAACATGCTACCTCGTACTTATGATGATTAACGGCAGCCGTTTCTTCGAGTATGTCTTC
The DNA here is from genome assembly GCA_036362985.1 of Ligula intestinalis. Taxonomy (NCBI): domain Eukaryota; kingdom Metazoa; phylum Platyhelminthes; class Cestoda; order Diphyllobothriidea; family Diphyllobothriidae; genus Ligula; species Ligula intestinalis. The sequence goes on along the minus strand of JAYGXS010000001.1, from coordinate 102,443,946 downwards.
CCTATGCTTGATGGCGGGCACATGACTTGGTAATCTTTGAAATATCATAACTGCATGTTGTATGTTGGCGTCAAGCTTGTTTTCTCTGCTGGATCGCCGACACTGGCGTTGGAAACGGCATTCTCATGTGTGATCCTCGAGGGGCTGATGACTTTGCTCACACTAAGCCCCGGTAAATTAACTGGGGTGTGGAGGTCATTGCAATTGTTAGTAGCACTTGTTAGTAGCAAATTATTATTGACAGTCTTACTTACCTACCGGAAGTGAACGTTCGACAAGGTGTCTTACAAATTGCCTGCATTTTAAACCATTTTCCTATTTCTGGACTATTTTCATACTGTGCCGCGATAACTCCAGGACCTACTTCGAGAGACCAGACATCCCGCCAGATTCATCATAAAGAATATGATGGAGAAAGGAACAAAGCCAACCACACTCACTGTGGAGAAGAAGACCCTATTCCTCAAAGTCTCATTTCAAGGGGATGCAGCAAGCGAACTCTAAAGCAGACGCCTCAACCTTCCCAGCAGCGTAAATTCGGGTGTTATTTTCAACCAATCCGGTACTGCATGGTGTAGGTAAGGATAGGCTGCCAGCTCAAACCACTTCTATGTGTATCTAGTCATTTAATTGCTCATGTGGAGCAGGTTATATCGGTCGCACGAGTAGACGCTTATCAAAACGAATACAGGAACACCTCTCGGCATAGCTAGACAAAGGTGAGACCAAAAGCATCAACAGTTTTATCCTTGAACACATGGTTGACTCCTGACATCATGTGGACCGCGACGAAGCCTTAAAGTTAATTTACAATGTCCCGCCAAACAACCCAACATCCCTGGGTCAACGTCTGCTAGAAACAAAAGAAGCAACTGCAATCTATTGGTGAAGGAGACATATGGTCGATCACTGGAACGAAATTTATTTTTTCTTGAGCTTTCAAGCTCTTACAAGAGCCCATCGTCAGAGTGGAGAAACAGTAACAAATGTGGAAGCTACTTGGGGC
>JAYGXS010000001.1:102417557-102432940 GCA_036362985.1 Ligula intestinalis | reverse complement strand
AGCTTGAAAGCTCAAGAAAAAATAAATTTCGTTCCATTGATCGACCATATGTCTCCTTTACCAATAGATATTCCTGAATACGAGTATTCTCTCGCATTCGTCAACCGCATTCTGGTAGATAAATCCGGTTTTATGCGCACAAGCGCGCGTTTAAATTGCGGTTTAAATTTCTCGTCCTCCGTGGGAAATACTATTTTCGGTATTTCGGGATTTCTGACCAGCTAGCGCTCTGGCGGTCACTGTTTTTTAGCTAATGGATTTGTTTTCGCAACATCCCCAGCCTCAGAAGCCACGGCAGGCAGTAGTCAAAACGAGCAAAATCTTCATGACCGCCTTCCGTCAACAATTCTCAGGGATTCCAGCTACCTACAAATGACTGAGTCGTTCCTTTCCATTCAGTTAATTGCTTTATACATATTGCAAAGAGCTATAAGATCGTTTAAATTTACTTCGATCTATGATGGGAAGCATAACGAAACCTTTTAACACAACGTGTAAAAAGTTTGCCGCGAGTGGGATTTGAACCCAAACCCGTGAATTGCGGGCATCGGTCGTTACCATTAGACCACGAGGGCGCACGGTTTTATTTAATTCAGGATATAAGCCCAAATCGCAATTTCGAGGGTAGAAACCGCATGGTTGGCGCAACGAAATCGCGCCCTGCTAAAAGGTCAGAAGTCCTCAGAGCTCAATAGACACACAGTACCAAGACAGAGATGGCATATCAGACATGGAACTTTCCAAAGCATTTTCCGTCACGCAGAAGGATATGGTATGCCTTAAAACGGAATTAGCGGAACTGAAGTCACTTTTGCATATTCTAACGCATGGCTCGATGTCGGAGACGACTGAAAGCCGAGAAAAGGCAAAGACGAAGAAAACAGAGGAGGTTTCCATACTCCATAAGCAAATTACAGCCGAAACAGTAGTGGAACTCTACCTAGTCGAAGAGTCGGAAATCCACGGCAATGTAGAAGACCCAGGAGTCGAACCCTGTAAGTTGGCCCAACAGGCAGACGGTATCGCCACTAGACTAGTAGACCACGATGGAGGGACTGAACATTTTGCTTACTCAAGGGGTGTCGTGCTGAACACAGTCCAAACAACCAAGCGGGTGGTGTATAAGATACCAGTAAGAACTAGTCTGGTTGCGTCTCCCAAAAAGCCCAAGACGCCACCAACTACCAAAAAAGAAGGTGGCCTTGGCACAAACAAGGAGCTGCCGGGTCCTCCCAATTATCAAATGCCGGAGCTTAGGGATCTCACAGCCCAAGTCGAGGATACCCACACGTCGGTAGGGTCCATTAATAAACCTCATAGCCCGTTATTTAATCACAGCCAGTGCATCGTCATACAAGGCATGCCTGAATCTTCTTCGGAAACCCCAAAGAATAGAATTGACCATGATATGGATTTATACCGCGGACACATTAAACTTATCCTACATGAAAATGAAGAAACGGTGGTCTCCGTCCCAAAAGCATTAAGAATGAGCCTGAAGAAGGGTCCATATACGGACTCGGGTCAAGCCAGACCAATGAAATTTATACTCAAGCACGAAGAACAAGCGAAGCTACTGTTGAACAGGAAATCGGAAGTACGGAACAAGTACCCAACGTTTTTTTTCAGCGGGAGTACTCGCCGGCCGAGAGGGAGAAGTGGAGGGCACCGAAAACCGAACTCCACAGGAGATTCAATGCGGGCGAGAGGAACCTGCAAATAATGAACGAGGAAATCATCACCGCCCAGAGGTCATTCCTCTGGAGACAGCCAATAACGCTGAGTTTTACAGACAAAAAACAGACCAAAACTCAGGCAATAAAGTAACTAATTCGCAGAGACCTTCCGGCTCCCTCGACCCACAAATCGCTCAGAACTAGAAGCCGGCGAAGCTGCGCTTTCTTTATACGAACGCTTAGAGTTTGTTTCAGAAGATTGACGAACTCAAATTTCGTATAGCTGATTTACAGCCGGATGTCATATCCATTACAGAGACCTGGCTACAGGCCGACGTAATGAATGCCGAAATTGTACCCAGAGAGAACCAAGTTTTTTGTCGGGACCGGATACATAGGAGGGGAGGAGGAATAACAGTGTTTGTCACGAAGGGCATCATTGCGTCAGAACGCAAAATTGGTTCCTCTCATGATTGTGAAGCTCTATGGCTTAAACTGAAAACGCGTGGTGCACCCACTTTACATTTCATGACTGTCAATAGACCGCCAAATAAATCTCCAGAGGGTGGCGAGACCTTGTTTGGACTAATGCGTGAACTGGCTCATAATAAAAATGCGCTGATCACTGGAGATTTTAACGCCTCACTGATTAACTGGGATGAACTATCAGTTAGGGGTTCTCATGAGTCTTTTAGCTCCAGATTCTTAAAGCTGACGGAAGACCTCTCTTACGTGCAGAATGTTGGATTACCAACGAGAATAAAAGAAGCACAAACAGCGAAATGTTTGGGCCTCGTATTATCGAAAGACCCGATCGATACAAGCGAAGTTATGTCAATCGCGCCTCTTGGAAAGAGTGATCATGTCATGATCCTGTGGGAATATGCTTCAAACACCAATCAACCGAGAAATACGGAGGATCGGTTAGACTAATGGCGCGGAAATTACACCGCAATGAGAAATGAACTAGCATAAATAAATTGGTATGACCTTCTAACCGGTAGTCCGGATGCCGACTGGAACACTGTCAGGGATCTCATAAGCGAAGTTATGCATCGAAACTGTCCGCTGAAAAAAGTACAAAAGGCGAGCAGGCCCCCCTGGTTAACGCAAGATCCGAAGAGCCAAATATACCGCAAGAACAAACTCTGGAGAAGGTACGCATCGACACGCCAGCCTTCACAGTACGAAGAATTCCGCCAAAAGCGGAACGAGGTTAGATCAAACATTCGAAAAGTGCGGAAAGACTACGAAGCGATAATTATCGAGCGGGCCGTAACGAAGCCAAAGGTGCTCTACAGTTGCATCAACAGCAGGCTAAAAAACAAAGAAACAGTTGCAGTACTAAAAGGTGAAAATAATGAGGAAATTATAGACAATCTCGAAAAAGCAGAACACCTTAGCATGGTTTTTGCATCTTTTTTCACTGAGGAACTGCATTTTAATCCGACAGAATTCCATGCAGAGAGTAATTGCAGAATCATGAAGGACCTCCGTTTCACAGAAAAAGATGTAGGGAATGAACTTCTTGCGCTTTATGAAGCTTAGCCTCCGGGTCCAGACAAAATACCAGCAAAGGTACTGCAAGAGCTGGCTTTGGAACTTTCCAGACCGCATACGCACATTTTTTCATTTGTCCTTTGATCGAGGCCTCCTTCCATCCTATTGGAAAGTTGCGAACATATACTCTATTCACAAGGGTGGATCCAGAACCAGCGCGAACAACTATCGACCAGTGAGCCTAACTTTCATCTGTTGTAAAGTTATGGAAAGGATCATCAAAAAGGCCACTCTGAAGTTCCTCGAAGAAAAAGACTTCTTTGAAGGTGCCCAAAACGGGTTTCGAGGAAACCACTCCTGCTTTACCAATCTGCATTTTTCTATGGAGCAGTGGTCCAAGTCATCAGACGAAAATACCCCCGTAGATGTTGTTTGCACAGACTTTAAAAAATCTTTCGATAGTGTCCCTCACCAATGGCTACTCTACAAGGTTGGCGAATCCGGGATAAGGGGCAATTTACTAAATTGGGTAGGAGATTTTTTCATAGGCCAATCGCAGTCCGTGTGCGTCGGAATCGCAAAATCCTTTTCAGTGCCAGTTGCGACTGGAGTGCCTCAGGGCTCCGTTCTTGGGCCACTATCTGTATCTGTATGCTTGATAAAAGTGAGTTGTCTCTCTGTCTGTGTCTTCGTTATCAGTGGTCGAAGGGGTCACCTCATAAAGCCTTCTGCTCCTTCGACGCGCGTGTGGCACTGGCATGCGCGTGTGTGTGTTTCTCTAATGTCCGAGCGTCTGACTGCTTTCATTGTTTGGACGTCTCTTTTTCGTGCGCGTGAGGATTAAGCGATCATATCGCTGTCGCCCCGAATGACACCCGACGTGGCAGGTGGATGTGAATACGCCACGGGGGTTGGGCGGGGGTGGGGAAGGGGTCGTCGCGTCCAGGTCGTCGCAGCCGCTTGAAACGTCACTCCCCTCCTCCTCCCTCCTCTAATGCAGCAAGGGCTACACCGGTGTTTGCGTACCTGTTTCATACTCACTGACATAAACCCCCTTTCCGCTTGGACCCACACACACATGTACTTGCTGCTTGAAACGGCACCCTCCCGCCTCCCCCTCGCTCTTAATGCAGCAAGGGCTAAAACGGCTGCCTATACAGCTGTTTCAAAGTCAGTGACCATAAACCACTTGGTCTGCTATCGCTTGCCCCCCATACTTACGTTTAGGCAGCCGCAGCTCCTTGAAACACCACCTCCCCTCTCCACGGTTATGCGCCTGCCTGCCACGCACTGGGTTCATAGTCCAGCTGGCCCAATCAAACTGAATTTCGGCTAGCTTTTAGTTTAGCTTGAATGGCCTGGCATACAAAGGCGTTCGCTTTAGTTCTTATCCTCACAAACTACCATTATGGACAACAGTAACACTGGCAGAGATTTTATGAACACAAGCATCATGACCAATGATGATGGGCCTGCTACTAAAGGTAACGTTGCAAATTCGTTGTTCTCCTGTCCTACCTTTTTTGTTCAAAATAATAATCTATTTGCAGGTGCTACCTTATTAGAAAGCATAGGAGGTAGAGCAGCCGCGAGAAGACAAGTTCGGGCAAGGGAGCAGAAGAGACTTGCCAGTGCTAATAGACGTTCGCAAGAAACACAAGAAGAAAGACGGCTTATACTGGAGACTGACGCCATTCGTCAGTGATACCGACGCTCCCAAGAAACCGAAGATCAAATGCTTCAAAGAAGACACGAAGATACTATTCGCCATCAAAATAGCCGCTCCCAAGAAACCGAAGTCCAAACTATTCAGCGAAGGACCCTAGATACGGCAAGACATCCGCAACGTCGGCAAAACATATTATCTACACGTAGAAGTGCGCGTCTGGCTAAGCAAGCACCCCAAAGAGCTCCCAACGCCCAGCCAATGCTGAAAACTTAAGTTTGCAGCCAATTCAAATACGGTATGACGGCTCTGGTCCGTTGGTTGCTTCCTTAATGCTCAGATTTGGAGCAGAGCCTCCCTCAATTACGACCCAAGTCTTCATTATGCGGGAGATGCGAATGTATTATTTGAATCTCGCAAACAGATAGCAGTAGCAGATATCAACTACCACTATCCCACTGTGCCCCTGATGACCAATCCGCGACGGATCTCGAAACTTCGGGCGAAAACATGTATTGTCCCAGCGATCGAGTCGTCTTCTTTTCAATAAACTAAATTTTTTGATATCCTAGTGGTACCTACAGCCTAATACGTCCTGGTCTCTTAACGCTGAATGAAACTCAGATAAAAGGGGAAGGACGGTATATTATTCGGTTGGGCGACAAGTTATGCGGCGTGAGGTTTAGGTGATATATAGTCCGTTTTATAATAACCAATACCAAAAACTTACCTTTAAGCTTGGCGTAGACTCGGCTCAGTTGTTGGCAGTAGAGATCAGAAATGAGAGCACGGCCATTCAGAAAGACTTCAACGTGAACCACACTTTCCACCATACGCAGATCATTTTTTTCTTGCCAAACCCATCTTGATCTAGGACCGATAGAGGAGCCTGACTTCATGAAACCAATTTTGTACCTTTAGGGATTAGCAAGGTCAACCCATTTATCATCAGACTTCACAAGGCGACTCCAGAATCAATTAATCAGGAGAAGTTTTGTAACAAGTGACAGCGAATGTCTCCACGTTGGTTGGTTTGTGTTTCGTTCACTTCATGTGGGTTTTAATGGAACATTTTATCGATAAGAAAAACGCGTTGATGCAAGTTTTTCAAGTGCATTTTTATAGAAAAATTAATATGAGAAGAAAAACTTTAAAAATAACGGATAGAAATATCATAAGTGTTGCAGATCTTTGGCGTAAAACAAGAAGAGTCAATTTTTCCTTCTTTCCTCTTGCTACTCAATCTTTACTCGTACGTTTTGGTGAATTCATCCTCGTACATCATATCTCTTTCTATTGCATATTTTTTAAGCTTTGTTAAAAATTGTCAATGTATCCTTAAATGCACGCCAAGATCGGCCTCTTCCTCCTCCTCCTCCTTCTCCTCCTCTTCCTCCTCTTCCTTCTTCTTCTTCTTCTTCTTCTTCTTCTTCTTCTTCTTCTTCTTCTTCTTCTTCTTCTTCTTCTTCTTCTCCTTCTCTTTCTTCTATCCCCTACTCACCAGAAGACGGTCTTCAACTGTGTCCCGGTAGGTGATGAGGTTGGACGCGATGCCTGGCGTGGCGTCAAGTTGTATCACAGCTCTATACAGATACGTTGGGGCTTAATATACGCTTACCACAGTTCACACAGCGCAGACCATGTCACGATGTTAGCCTTTATGAATCAGTGCAGCGAGTAGCCTTCTAACAGTGAGTAGGCTTTCAGCCAGCCCACAGCAAGTCCTTCATAAGCACGTCATTTGTGCAAGCCCTGGGATTTCGCAATGGCTAAATCAGCCACTCCGTGTGCATAGGGGAATGCTCCACAGTCTAGGACCTGCCAAGCTACAGCGTAAATCGATCAGACGAAAAGGGCAAACGGCAGAATTGCAATTAATCAGTGGGAAGCCACACATTGCCTGCGGTCAACATTCCTGCAATTGCACGCGTACACAAAACGGTTCATGTGGTGTGGCTGGCCGGAGCAAAATTAATAGATTTGGCGGTGATGAGGGTAAGTTGCACTGCATAGGTTATTTCATCGTGAGAGAACAGTTTTCACTTGCAGATATTTAAAACAGCATCCACGGTATTGAAGAGAACATAAGGTGCTTTATCGGAAATGACTACATCGTGGTAGCAGTGGTGGTAAAGATTAATTGCACTTTCGACTGGCCTTTCTTCTCGAATATGTCTGTGAGAAATTTGGGTTCAAGGAGATATCAAAGACGCCATCACTAGGAGAGCACTTGTATTGGTCTGAGCTTTTGGACTCATACAGGAGGTCGTCATGCGAGAAACAGAGAGTGCAGCAAGCATTGCCATGTTTTCTAGTCTATTCGCGAAATTAGTGTTTATTTTCCAGCATGCTACAAAAGGAAGCACACATTTTCTGTTTTCCTTTTATTAGATGGATACAAAGAAATAGAATATACAGTATGACTTAGAATTTGTGTTGAATGTCGACATTTACGAAAGGTTCATACGCGCTCGCTAATCGGCATTGATTAACCTTTTTATATTGATTAGCGTATAACATATGCTCAAAGTAACTTCAGTCACGATGTGATGCCGGCTTTTTAGCGAGCGTCTTTCTGACTGCACTCAAACAGTATGTACTAAAAAAACAGTTACTTGAGGAGTGTGCATTTTTCTCATTGATTCTGACGGCCTTTATAAATTGAAATATATTTTATGGAAAAAAATACACGAAAAATTCTTTCTTGTAGTTCTTGGTAGCAAATTAAACCTTCTTTAAATTTTATACTTAAAGAAAGGGTATACTTGGGTTTTAGAAAAAGTTCAAATAATGAGATTTTTTTACGACTGTGAGGTAATTATTCAGAGTATATCGTATCCCTTGATTTATTAATGCTGACTATAATGTCTACAGCATGATCCGAATGACACTCTTTCTTTATATACAAAAATTTAAACAGGACGTAATTTTTTACCAAACGAATACAAGAAAAAATTTTTTCGTGCTTGCCTTCCTTAAGATATAATTGAGTTTACAAAGGCAGTCAGCATCAATGATGAAAATGCATACTTATTAAATAGCCATTTTTACAGCACATACTTTTGTCAGTGGTCAAAAGGAAGCTCATTAAAAAGCCGGCATCATATCGCGATTGAAATGGATTGAAAACAGACTACACTATAATCATTATTATGACCTTACTCAATGCTGATTTGCGAGTGAGAGCACCCTACACGAGTTCTGGGCCGTACTGTCCGTTACTTAGCTAGCGTTTTTATGATAGACTGAACGTTAGAGGCACTCACTTTTTAGCTAGGAGCCTGAATGCTCCTCCTGTGTACTAACTTTAACCCCAAGCATTACTCTCCATACTTCTAACTCTAACGGCAAGTCTGCTAAATTTAGCTTGATAGCGTTTAACCGCTGGACTTATGATCAACAGGTCTTGCAATCGAGCCTCGGGTGGTGCACAACCTGTGGTTAAGTATGACTGGGTGATGACGATAAGTGAGTGAGAATGGCCATTCCAGGCTATTTTTTCTTTCCCGGCATTGTTTGTGTGCATAAAACACCGTACTTACTTGAACTTGTTACGGCTGTGATCATGCCTGATCTAACCGGCCTAAATAATGTCACAGACGGTACTTCTCCATGCGGGATGATTGGCGGCAGCGGATCTAGAGAGCTCCACCCGGTCTTTTCTTCAGTGACGGAGACCGAAGATAGAGGGTTCAAGGACTGCTTCAATGTTTTGACGGACGTTATCGAGCCAAGTCTTCAGTTGCCCTCCTCTTCGAGGCCTCCAGGTGGACTGCGGCGCCGGCCCGAGGGCAGCATAGGTAAGCTTATGGGGCGGAGAACAAACAACGTGTTCAAACCACCTCAGTCGCCTTTCTTGAATGGCCTTGGACATCCTCGTGATACCATCGCAATAGGTGCGGACTGTCTCATTCGAGATAAAGTCGCTATACTTAGCTCGCAGACTGGTCTTCAGGTATCGATGGTCAAAGACCTCCAGTCTTTACTCATCTTCAACGCACACAGCCCAACATTCACATCCATAGGTGCAGACTGACCAGGTGGATGCACGGTATACACAAGTCTTCGTAGCGAAAGAGATGTTGTGCTTTAGAAGTATTTAAAAAACCGAGCGAGCAGCATCGATACGGGAAATAATGTCATACTTGCTCTGCCCATTCGGTAGTAGCCTCACCCCGAGGTATTTAAAGCTGCCTACTTCTTCAAGTTGATTGCCATTAATCCCCAGTGGTGTCTTCTATTTTTCAGAGATGCAGCTGGAGAATAACTTCGTCTTTCCAGAATTTATGAAAATGCCAACCGACATAGCGGTCTCATTTACCCGCAACACTACAGATTGTAGACCATCAAAGTTTGATGCTAGCAGCGAAATATCATAGGCGGAGTCGAGATCAGGTAGCCGGCGTCCGGGTCCAAGCTCACCACCAATTAAAGCGAACATGCGTAGCAGAAATCGGTGAAGAATGCACAGAAGTTTGCAGTTTTTATAGGAAACAGTCATTACTGCAAGCCTGCAGCCACAATTAACGTTAATTACCTTCTTGCGCGGTTTGCTTGTTGAACGGCACGCGGGCTCTGACCTGTTGAACTTTCATCACTGGCGGTGGACTCGGGCGTGATAATTACTCGGCCGTCTGGCTCTCCGGTGTTGGCGTACGATGGGGCGGTGGCTTTCCCGTTTCTCAAGTGACGAATTGCTTTGGCCAACTTGAATCTCAGCATTGAATATGGATTGGATAAATCGCTGCACTTGTTTATGGATTGAGGGCCCGTGAACCAGGACTCAAGTAGTTCTCGGCTCACCCGATTGTCGCCTCTTGCGAGAATTTCGGCCTCATCAAATATGAACGTGAGGCCAATTTTCGTCGAATGAGCCGCAACCTGAGAATTGGCATCATCTCTGTGCATGCTTTACTTGTTTCTGCTATTCATGTCTCTGATGATGAATCCGCGACGGATGTCGAAACGTCAGGCGAATAAACTTATTGTCCCAGCGATCGAGTCTTCTTCTTCTCAGTTCGTCACTGTCCTTTTAATGTAGGGCCTTCCCGAGCATCCAGTCAATAGCGTAGTTAAACAAAATGGGTGACAAGACGCAGCCCTATCGGACATAAGACCGCATATCGAACGGTGTGGCTGCCAGCGGAGCTCACGAGTCAGCCCCAAGGAAGAACGAAACGAGTATGTTCCGTCATAGATGGGCGAGCGTTCGTCAGCAATTGTAAGCCATAACTCCTGCTAGAATTCAACACAAGGTTGCCTGTAAAGTTGCGAAAGGGTTACTTATAACCGTGCCTTACCTTTTCTTTCTCTTGGAACGAAAAATTTCCGTGTACTTTTTGTTACCCAGCTGATTGTGCATTGAAGTATTTGCAGGATAAATGCTTAGCAAGACAGCAAAAAGTCCAAGATCCAGGGTACGTCTTCTGGCTTGTTGCACAATTAATTCATTGTCCTGGTTCGAATCCCAGCTTGTGCAGGTCTGAAAGGTGAGTGCACGTTGCTGAAAATGGTTAATAAATCAAATACTGTTTGAATGCTTTCTATCTATTTTGTCTGCATTGATTGCAAGGAAGGGAAATAGCATCAGGTACAGAAACGAGAACTAAATTTTTTGACTACATTACATCATGAAAATCGAATTTTCGTTCGTATTATCAAAGTGATACTTGACCAAACCGTGTGACGAACCTTCCCAGCAGTGAGAGCTCAGACATTCGTCTCAATCAATCCGTCTTGTACGTGGAAGGTAAGGATAGGTTGCCAGCTCAGACCACCTCCATGTGCATCTACTCCTCTGATTGCTCCTGTGGAAGAAGTAGTATTGGCCACACGAGTCAACGCCTTTTCAAAAGAATACCTCCTGACATGTTTGAGAAATATGGGGGCAAGAGCATAAACACGATTATTCTCGCGGACCTTTTTGGTTCCTGACGTCGTGTGGACCCCAGTTATTTACAATGTCCCACCAAACTACCCCAAGTCCCTAGGCCGGCGTCTGCTAACAACAGCAGAAGCAACCGCTATCAGGTTGAGAAGGCCGACCGTGTGCGCGAAAAAGAACCTCCTGCAAGCTCCGTACTTAACATGGCCAACAATCACTTAGCCGTACGTACTTTTCTGCTCTTTCTGGCTCTCTCGCCTCCTCCCCTCCTGGTTCGACTTCAATAAATCCTCATTGCCGCTTAACCAGCTGACTTTTATCAGCCCTCAACCTCCCTCTCCATTACCATGGCTCAGTTGCATACAATGATGAATGCAATTGAGCGCCTCTTAACCTTTGAGTCCGTTCCTCACGTCAATGTAGTGGCCCCATGAGGATTTATTGAAAGATAAAATATGTTTGCCAAATGCCCTACTGTATTCCCTGATGAGAATTTTGGCAACTGATCTTTTTAGGTCTAATAAAGTGATGAGTCATCACCTTGCTGGGGAGCTAGCCAAACCACTTTCTATGCTTTTCAGTACCTCGTTTAACGCAGGTTATTTACCCGCCGATTGGAAATCCGCACGGATCACACCGTTGTATAAAGGCGGCAGAAAGGTTTCTGCAAACAGTTATAGACCAATCAGCCTCACTTCGATCTGTTGTAAGATTATGGAAAAAGTAGTAAAACGAGAGCTGATGCGTTTCTTAGAGCAGCATAACCTTCTATCGGATGCGCAACATGGGGTCCGCAGAGGCAGGTCCTGCGTGACGAACCTGCTCCATTGTTTGGAACGCTGGACTCGGGCAGTTGATGGAGGAAATCCGCTTCATGTAATCTACATCGACTTCAAGAAGGCTTTTGATAGCGTCCCACATCAACGACTTCTGCACAAACTCAGCCAAATAGGTGTTCGAGGAAATCTGCTGAAGTGGATTCAAAGCTTCTTACTTGGTCGCTCTCAAACTGTCCATATTGGTGGCCAGCAGTCGGCAGACGTTGCAGTCGAGAGCGGTGTCCCCCAAGGCTCTGTCCTTGGCCCTATACTGTTCATTATATACGTCAATGACTCCGTCCGTGAACTGAACTGCGATGTGGCTATGTTTGCCGATGACATTAAGATTTTGAACATCATCAATAATTCAGCTGACGAAGAACATTTGCAGCTAAACCTAAACCGTCTTCAAACTTGGTCTCAAGACTGGCTTTTGCCGTTTAACGAGAACAAATGCAGTATCCTACGAGTTGGCCGACCCAGCTCTCAGAACCCCATGGTTTACAGCCTAAATGGCATCCAACTGCAAGAAGTGGACGCGCAGAAAGATTTGGGAGTATGGATCTCTACGTCTCTCAAGCCCTCGCTGCACTGCGCGAAAGTAGCCAAATCTGCGATGTCCGTCCTATATCTTGTCAAAAGGGCTTTCTGTGCCTTCGATAAAGACTGCTTTGCTAAGGTCTTTGGAACATTTGTGCGGCCGAAGTTGGAGTTCACAATCCAAGCATGGAAACCCTGGACCGCGAAAGACCTACATTCCCTCGAGAAGGTCCAAAGGCGCGCGACCAAACTGGTTACCGGTCAGAGCTTTTAACCCTACGAAAGACGTTTAGTTAATCTCGATCTATTTCCGTTAAGTTACAGACAGTTACGTGGCGATCTCATGCAAGCATTTCGTATAATGCGCAGGCAGGACTGTTGTCTTCTACCTGGCGACTTCTTCGAGTTAGCAACAACGACGAACTTAAGAGGGCATCTCTTCAAACTGCGCATAACAGGGGCCAGCCTAGACACACGCAAGTTCTTCTTTGGTAATAGAGTAGTTGAAGCTTGGAACGCTCTCCCCGAGAATATTGTTATGTCCCCATCAGTGGATGCATTCAAAGGAAATTTAGATTTTCATACCCGAAATGCCCACTTAAATTAGACCTGGCGAGACTGAAATTATATATAGAGGTAGAAGATGCGATCGCTGCAACCAGAATTTTATTTGTTTGACGTTTCGGGTTCTGTCGAGAATCCTTCATCGTAGATAACTCTAGAGCTGTGTGAGACATGCACATAATTCGCCGTATTTGGAGTTAATGGCGGCCACTCGCATGCGCAACATAATGATCAGCTCCTTTAAGCACTACTGGGGTCGGTTATTGGTGATAGCCTAGCAGCTCGCTTTCGAGTCATAAACTGCTGTGATTTCGTTGCCCGTGTCGGATGAGGGCTCGATAATTGCGTGGTTATTATGTTCGCTGTCGTCGGATTTGTTGCTGAGCCCGGCCCTTCCACGTGACTGATTCTTCTGCTCATATAATGTACCAGTATGGAGTATGGGAACTGCAATTTGCTGCGCTTGTTGCTTGGCTGTGGGTCTGAGGACAGTGACTCGAGCAGCTCGCGGCTAACGCGGGTGTCACTTCATGTGAGGTTTTCGGCCTCGTTCAACTAAAAAATATGGCCGTGTTCCGTCGAGTGAGCTGCAACCTGGAAGTTGGCATATTTCTTTCTCACTGCGACTGCGTGCTTGGCCATTTGCGTCTGGAGTTATCTCCCGGTTTCTCCGACGCAGCTTCATCAGATACGGTAAACGACTTCAGCTGTTTCCTGCCGTGGCAGTGGATCGTTCGGTCTCATGACTCTGCGTCTGACGTTCGCTGCTGGCCTGTGCGCCACTCCAACTCCAAGTGGCGTGATAAGGTGACTGACTGCTTCCAATAAATATTAAACTCATGAAAAATCTCACCTAACTTTTTGGCCAGCTGGATTTGGTTTCTCCTCTCGACTGCATATGCGCTGGTTGACAACATTTCGTGGGTAAACAATCGCTCTCAGTACCCGTCAAATATATTGTAATTCAGCAACTTCGTCACCCACTTCACTGCAATGCGTCTAAATCCACCGATACAGCACTTTTATGCAGCTGCGTTTGCGATTGATCGGGTGGTTTCTGTTGATATGCAGGGCTTGCATAGTGTTGGTCACTTTTCTGAAGACTTTCGTTTTGAGGCCACCTCCATCTTCGCGGGGCAAAAGGACATCCAGGAAGGGTAGCTGATTGTTTTCTTCTTCCTCCATATAAAAATTGAAGGTCCGAGGAGACGGCATTTAGACGTTCTTTGAAAGTCAGCACCTGATCTCACTCGATTACGACGAAAATATCGTCCACATACTGAGCCCAGAATATCGGTCTGTGGTGTCGGAAAACCAGCAACTCCAATCGTAGCAAGACCGCCTCGGCTGTATGTTCCGAAATTAGCCAGCCCATGGGTATGCCCTTCACCTGCTTGTAGGTGGTCCCTTTGAATTTAAAGTACATTGGATCTTCTACTTCTCAATAGTTTTATTGTATTTGGTTCAGCTCAATATCTGCTTGCATTGGTCAGAAACGGTCAGAATTTTGTCAGTTTTGTTGGTTCGCATTTCAATCTGAGAATCCTGAAGTCCTGGTAACGTTAACTCCTGAATAATGTGCAAAAAAGGAAGAAGCATTTGGGAGAGATTCTTATTCTGCAAAAGTAGCTAATGTAGTCCAACTCATATACCCTAGTCCCAGAATGTTGTTCTACAAAGACGGCGTTTGTGGGTGGGGAATTAGGATACGCAGTGAAATATACTTTAATAGCTGCTAAACACATTTTTATTTGATTGTATTTGGAGGTGTTGTTGATTTATATCTGTAGATTTTCCTAATCTGTGTTACCAATTAACGTATTTCAGGAAATTCCAATTATAAAATTGCAGGTTTCTTAAAATTCCTGAATAATAGAAATGGTGGTTAGTAGGTCATCTACTTCAACTTACCCGAGGCCCTTTGTCTGTTCCAGGTTTGGTTTTTATAAGTATTTAAGTAGCAATGACAAATCACTTTAAGCTTCTATTTAGAAAGGAGCCATGCAACCAACCAGGTTACGGTGGACAGAAAGCAACGAAGTGTTTGCTACAGAAAACAGCATTGTTTTAATGGAAACCCCAAAATACTTTTGTTGTACAGTATTTGCTATTTGTTAATTATTTTCTTAATGAACTAAACTTTAATTCTTTAGCGTTCCCTAGAAAAAGCCTTGCATGATTAACCTGTCAAATAAGGTTTTGAGTTGGTCGTTTTAGAGTACAAAAATAATGATTAGCTTATAAATTATAAATCAAAGTATACCTTCTTTTGAGGAACAGTCACTTCTCTGAAGCGGCGTAAATTTCGTGGTGGTGGGTTTAGCAGCCTATGCGCCACACAGGTGTTTACTGTGAGATTTCTGCCTTTCATTAGTTCGGTCGCTAACTTAAAAGCCGATTTTGAGACGCGGCGCAGTAAGTCAAATTTATTTTTCTGATGTGCTTGCTCAAACCCTTTTCTAGTTAAGAGCTTGATTTATGCTAACATCACGCCTCAAGATTACAGTTTTTCTGTCTCTTTTGCTTTCAATCGTTCAGATTTGCGTCAGCATGTCATCTACTGACATCATTTGATTAGCTGCATGCTCATGTCAGACGACAGCTGGACATAGGCCGTTATTAGAAACCTGACAATGGATTCACTACCATCTCTCCGTGAACGCTTCTTCCCTGTTAAAGAAAACAGAAAGTTCAGAAGACGAAGATGCGATCACTGGAACAAGAGTTTTATTTGC
>JAYGXS010000001.1:102390273-102412557 GCA_036362985.1 Ligula intestinalis | reverse complement strand
GCATCTTCGTCTTCTGAACTGCTTCCTGGGACTCGAATATTCGCTACCATTGGCAAAACAGAAAGTCATCTACATAGATCGGCGTTTGCTACACCAACCATCAAAGGACAATTATGGTAACGCAATATATTATTGAGGCGAATTTGCTTTTTTGCTAAATAATATCGCGAAGAAATGACGGACAAGCACTGAAGATAATTCTGTTCCATTCTAAAGAACGACTTAAATTGAAAATTCTTTGATTAAAAGAAAAGCCTCTTATCTTTTACTATTCAAGAAAGAAAATTTTTGACTAGAAAGATGCGTGAAGTGAAATTTTTGAATTTTAGGGAGAGGTCGGAGACCACTGCTCAACTAATAAAATGCCATAAAAATAATACTCTAGACACTGATAGCTAGGTATCCTGGTTGGCAGCGTTCAAGCTCGGTGTGTGTTGCCTACTTACAGTAGAGCTAATTGTCCGAACTCGAAGTTTGAGACTGGTGACGTCTGAAACTTTCTCATCAAAGTATTTTTCATGTAAAAGCATTTTAATGCAAAGCACTTCATACGAATAAAATAAGACTTCGCGGGTAATTGCGTATGCAATTTTAAAATAAAGTGCAGATGAATTAACAAAGCAAAGAAAACAGAATTAATTGGGAAGATCATTTCTCAAAAAGTATTGCATTCCAAAATAATCAATAAAAACAGAGAGAGAGAAGACAGCTTTCCTAGTAGTGTAGACTGATGTATCCTGCTAACATGAACAAAATGTGGGATAATTGTCTTGCACATGAAAAAGGCCATGAGATTTGCATAATTTATTGATGTCATAAAGCTTTGTGACCTCTTATTCAAATGCAGACGGTCGTTGCCTATAAGTAAGATAACTGTCCAATTAAATGTAAGCCTCGAAGGGTGAAACTTTATAGGTATAGAGAGTAAAAACACTTGTCCTAGATGGGGGGGGGGGGTAGAGTAGGAGGAGGTAGTTGTCGCAGCATGGCAGTTCATGTGAGTGAAAGCCCCTAAGACGCGGTTGAAGGGAGGAAGGGGTTGGGACAGGGGACAGGGTAGCAATCAGTTCTAAGGGGACGATGAGACATGAGCGGGAATGAATTTATCGATAATTACCACAGCAATGTGAGATTGATCACATGATCGACCTGCTTAAAGAGTCCTGATTTTTTTCATCTTATTGCAGCGGCCTCCGCAAATCGTAGGAGACGCCCGGTCGTCACCCGAAGTAGGACCTAAAATGAAGTCTTTTGGTCGACTCCATTGCCAGTGTCCACTAGGTGCTTTGCGATTGAACTCTTAGGTGCTGTATGTTCCGCCCTGAGTAACCACTTCGGGATATTTTCAGCTGACGGCGTTGCCGATTGCCTTTGCGTACGCCCGATGTATTTGCATCCGCAACTTCATGTAAACTCGTAAACACAGTGTGATTTGGCGTACATAGGCAACATGTCTTTCGTCAGCCGAACAGGAATAGCCGCTGTTGTGTTTGTGTACAAAAATTACGCGGCGGGGAAATTTCTTTCAATCTTACACCGAAGCCGTCGTTTTATCACGTTAGAGACATAAGCCCCCTTGAAAATGCTCGTCGGCTTTTTTGGCACTGATATTTCAGGAGTAATTACTTGTCTGCGGTTCCGATACTTATCAATGAATTTCTCAGGATAAGCATTTTCAAGAAACACTTTCCGGAGAAAGTTAATCTATTCATCGATCCTATCTAAAGAACAGATTCTAGCGGATCCATTTAAAAGGCATAAAACCAAGTTTCATTTCCTCTGAATTTGAACGCAGCTAATATCGGACTTGATTTCTGCTCTGAGGACTCACCGTGCACGCAGGTGGTCGAATGGTGCTTACTGCTTCCAAAAATAGGCGCTAGAGTGTAAGTGGTCGGTGCGTGATAACAAACCGCAAATGATAATTATACAGTGCCTACTTTTGTCTCTAGTGAGCCTCTTTTTTCATTTAATTGAAGCGCCAAATTACCTTTTATAGCTATAGTTAGGGTAATTTTGTGCAATTTTTCGTATTTCTATTGAATTTCAAAGCATTGTTCACTAATGGAAACAGGTGGTATAGGACAAGTGCCGAAGTCAATATAGTAGAAAACTTACTAATGGAATGTGTTGTTCGAGGCTGTTTAGCGTAAGTTTGATGGTGTTGGGTTAATTGTTTTTGAATTGGTTTAGACGGTCGAGGACGGAGACCAGTAATAGTTGAGTGTTTTTTGAAAATTTTAAGGGTGTCTTCGTTTACTATGGCACTAACTGAGGCCAAATTTATAGCCTTATGTTGAAAAATAATGCTTTTGTTACCGCTTGAAAAAGGTATGCGTTCGATTTAGCTTACGACTATAATATGAAGCCATAGACGCCCTCAGTGTCTCCGTCCGCACCCTGCGAAAATTTTTCATTTATGTTATCAGTCTGGATGTCAATCTTGTTAAATAGAAGAGAGCTCAACAAACATCGAGTAGCAAAAACTAGATTTTATGCTCAGTTCTCTTATAAAACTGTCAACTTTAGAACACGTGATTTTTCCTGTTAGTCTGAATTGCAAAATTCTTACACTCAACAGGACACACACCGAGTTGTATTATGCTTTCCGCTTCTGACGTCAGTCATATAAGGCCTTGAATAATTGCGCTCTCAAAAATGAGTTCAGTAACCTTACAGTTTCAATAAAATAAAAAATTCAAATATCGCTTCGTGTTAAAGGCACTCAGTGGGTATCTTCGTTTCAACACCGAACCTTCGGAGGCGAAAGTTTTGGCTGGACGGTTTTGGAAGGAACGAGTATTCAAATGACTACTGGAGAACGCTGCGGCGTTCTCGGCCAGTTAGTACCACCAAAAACCCCGAGGTGATTTGCTGAGAATAAACTTCGACGAAGAACTATAGCGTAATGTGTGCCAAAGTGCTGCCATTCTGGACAAAAAGTGTGGAAGCTTTGCTCAGACGATGGTACTAAAACGTGAAGGCGCAAAGTGATAGTGACTTCTACAAAGGGTGCACGAAATGCAATCACAATCGGGACTAACCGAAAATCCTGATCGGTACATAGACAACCATTTCTCTATGACGCTGGTTAAAACATCACCGAAACACTATCCTTGGGTTCTAAAGTCTGCATGCCTACTTGAATTGTGAATCGGTTATAATAATAAACCCTGTTGGATAATCTTTATAACCAAGCTTACGGTCTGAGGGCAATCCCCACAGAAAATGTCCAATACTTCAAATCAACGCTGGTGAAGTTAAGTTACCAATACCTGAACAAGAGACCAACAAGCAGAGGATTGCTGACAAAAGCACACGCAGCAAAATTGAAACAGCTGCGAACGAAAAAGGACATGTTGTTTAAACAATAAAGAAACGGGATAACGGAAGGGGCGTTGTTATAATGAACAGATGGGGTTTCATTTGGAAGATGCAGACCATTCTATCAGCTCAGATGAAATTCAAAAACGGAGACAAAGAAAAAGATTGTACTGATGAGGTAGAGGCCCAGCTGACCGACTGCTTAAGAAGCCTCCACATAGGAGGTTTCATGAGCGACCGTAACCTCGAACGCCCCCGACCAGTAGGCATTCACACCCTCCCACCTTTATATGTCTAACAAATATCCACAAGGATGGTCTGCCAGATATTCCAATTATGGACATGCACATCCCGCCGTAGCATGCAATAACGAAGTGTTCAGCAGAGAAACTCAAATCTTCACAGTATCAGCTAGAACCAAGTACCCATCGAGATACGTTCGAATTTATTGATGACGTCAGAGGCGTGCGCCTAAAAGAAATGATGACGCTCTCTCTAGACATTTGATCGCTGTTTAAAAACGCCCTGGTTACCGAGCCATTCGGTTACATTTGCGAATTTATATCAACTAATCAGATGAAAATAGGAAGGCCGAAATATTCACTACGCGAACTGTTACTCAGATACACAGTAAATGTGCAGTTGCTTTTTGACAACTATTTATGCAGGAAAATAAATGGCCTTGATATTGGGTCGAATTTTTGACCTCTCCCAGCAAACGCATTTATGGGCAAGCTAGAGAAATTTCAACTAAGCGATAAGATCAGTTAACTAAAATAATACGTTCATTATATTAATGACATCTTTGCAATCGTCACGACCGTAGCCGACGTTGCTGCTCTGTTAAATGTTATCATCCAAGCAAATTCCTCCCTTAAGTTCACTTTGGAGGTAGAAACAGCAAGTTAACTTCATTTCTTCGGCTCCTCCTAAGTCGCAGATCTGATGGTAGCCTCAGAAAGAGCCTTTATATAAAGCAAAACTGGTCTGAGAAACATATAAACTTTATCTGTGTGGTATTCCGGCAACAGTAGCGCAATCGCGTCCGCTGCCTTGTGCAAAACGCTAGAAAAATTTGCTCCACAGACAGGTTTGAGAAGAAGTTTAAGAAAATCACGGACCCGCTTCGCGAGAGCCGGTATCCTGCGGGATGTATTAAAAGGAATATTTCGCATCACTTACCTTGGTGTATCTTGTTTACCTTGTAAATGTATTGGCCTGGTGAGAATTTATCGAAAGCATACGTATGCTCATCAACTGCTCTTCAAAAATAAATTACTTCTCGCTACTAAATAACTTACAAACCTAAATACTTTGCGAAAATTCCCATTGACAAGTTCAGAAGATAAATTGGCGAACATAAGCTTGTTTTCGATAAATTCTCGTCAGGCCTTTACATTTATATGGTATGAATAAACTATGGTGGTTGGTGAACAGATGAAGTCGCGGCGCCCCAGTTGTTATGGGCGAAACTAGGTATCACGGCCACCCACAGCCGACCACAGCCCTCGGAAACGGGCCCCCGCAGAGACGACCAAGTCCCATGTCCAGCCACGCACACCTTATCGGCGGTCCTGGACGCCGGGCCGTCTAGACATTGACACTCTGATCTCAACTCACCCAACACCCCCCCCCCACCCCCCTTCCTCACCCATCCTCCCCACCATGACAACGAGAACACTTCATCTGTCCAGCAACCACCAGTTTATTCATACCATATAAATGTAAAGGCCTGACGAGAATTTATCGAAAACAAACGTATGTTCGCCAATTTATCTTCTGAAACCGAAATACGCCTTATTTGGCAAACGATACTCTTTTTCTAGCAGAATAAATGCGCGGCTAAATATCACAAGGACCTTTTTGCGAACTTTATGACCTTCAAAAACCTTGCGTAGGTAAACAGTCTCGGGGTATTGTCTAGACAATGGACAGCACTCTGAACATGATGTCAGTCGCTAGGTCGACCAAGCTCACGCTAAGGCGACAGCCAACGCTATAACATTTTGCACAAGGGTTAAACGATGAGCTAAACTGAATGCCTGACATCAGAGCAAATCGTCTGTGTTGCGGTTGGTAAGCGATCAATGGTCCGTCGACAGTCGTTTTCGTAATTTGTACACGGACAGGAAATATGATACAATGAATTAATTACTTTCTTCTCTCAAAATTGAACTCTTAAAAAAATGGTTCATAGAATATGCCCATTAGCATAAAAACAAAGATAAACACATCTTGCCTAATGCGCGCCTTATCAGCAGCTAAAACAAAGAGTTCAGAGGTGGAGAAGTGGTGGTTCCCAGAAACACCAGAACACTGCCACTTGGTCCATCGATATACTGTTTTTACTTGGTAAACTTTTTAAATTAATTCTAACAGTTATTATCGTATTCCATAATTGACAGGTTGAAAAAAAGTTGGCAGTTAAGGGAATGTGCTGCTGCAAAGCCGTTACCCCAGTGCGTTACAACTTAAGTTTATCGCTCACGTTAGACAGCCCTAACCCTAGAATTAAGTCTTACGGTCCGGTGAGATTAGTGGAGTTTTGATTGATTATCTGTTTAATTAGCTTCATTTTAGTTTCAGTATATATTTATTTCTAGTTAAATTTATTTTGGTTAGTTTGTCCTAGGTTAGTTTAGTATATTGTATTGGGCAACAGTAGTTTAAGTAGGTGTCTCATATAATCCCTAGTCTCAGCATTTTGTCCCACGGAAAAGGACGTTATAAGAACTTTATGAGTGGGAAAGTAGGAAATGCAATCGAATATAATTTTATAATTGCTATATGTATTTTTATTTTGTCATAGTTAGAAATTTTGTTGATTTATATTTGTAGATTTTCCTAATTTGTCTTGTCATTTAACGTATTGCAGAAAAAAAACCCCAAATAAAAATGCAGGATTCTCGAAATTCCTGAATTGGAATTGTACGTATGAGGTCGTCTACTTCAATTTACCTGAGGTCCAGCTTACCGTTCCGGAGTGATATTGGTATTGTCCGCGTCTCAAAGTGCCGCGCACAACATCAATTTACAGGCGAAACAACTTACTTCCAGCGGCCGAGGAAACAAATTCAACTAAACTTTTCTACTTTACATTTACTTCTAAAAAATATTTCACTGCCTAGCCTATTTTTGCACCCCCGAAACCTCTATGACTACCGTTTCAGCATGCAAAATGCTGGTACTAAGGGTATATGCGGTTCACAACTTAAACTACTTTTGCTACTTTTAGTTATTAAAGTAAGTTAATCTTACGTTGGCGGTACCTAACTAAGTAAAACTAAACAAAACTAAAACTAAAAGTAAACTATTAAGCCAGTACATTGCATGTCTGGTCTTGCACACAGCCATTTAGCTGCATGTACTCATTCACGCTCTCTTTGTCTGTCTCGCCTTCCTCCTCCGCCTTATCTTCCTCTCCCTAGACTGGTTTCTTCAAAACCTCCCCACGTAACCACATTGTACTTATCTACCCTTTTCCTCCCGATTCCCACAACTCGCTTGCAAGAAACGACGAAAACTATTGAACGCTTGTTTAGCCCATACCCCGTCCACATATAGATGTAAAGATCCAATGAAACTTTTTCGAAAACCTACGTATGCTTGACAACTACTCTTCAATATTCTCTGATGGGAATTTTTGCAACTTACTAGAGTTAAAAGTAACCAAAATTCTCGGCGCTAGGGATATCCAGCGTGGGCGCCCAACTTACATTTAATCTCCAACGGTGGTTTTTGAAGTCAGTCTAATGACTGTACTATATATTTGAAAATATTTTGGGCCACACGCTATCTACGCGCAGTGTCTATCAGCCCATCCATCGATACAATTCCTCGTAAACTGACACTCAAAGTCATAAAGTGCAGTTCTCACATAGGCAGTATCATATCTGGTCATGCTACTTGCAGCAACTGCTTGCTTCGTCACTTTGTATCAACTTAGCCAGTATGCTGGTGTTTTAGTTTATTAGGCCGCGGCATTTAGGCGTCTGCAATCATTCGTTTTGATTCTGTTGGTCAGGTTCACAAGCAAAATAATGATAAAAGTCGAAGCTTCAGATTTATTAGTCGCTCTCAAAGAATGTACTAATTCTGCAAGTAAATTAATTTTCCCGCTACTGCCCAAGAGTATTCGGCACACAGAGGGTAGAATTAGAAGAGCGGATTAGCACCACGTGTCTTCCCGTATCTACGTAAGCTCAACCGGATTGCAACGCGATACAGAAGAGGAAAAAAATTCTGTCTAACAGTCCGCTGGCTGAATTGTTGCAGTTCTGCCAGAAATAAATCAATCAACCTGCATCGACGGATTAAATGCTTCTACTTAAAGACATTAAGCTCATATATCAACACATCCTTATGCAACCTTACGCAGGTTGGATCTACAGACGGCAAGCGAATAATAATTATATCATTTATAACACGTGCAGTTTGCGCCCCCTGATCATAAATTTTAATGCTGTACCATAACAGCTGGCAGAGAAGGTTAATTTTCTGGTTATCAAAGCAAAAATTGTGTCTTGCTGTACTTATTAAATATTGTCAAGAGTAGAGTTATTCAAGTCGATAGAAGTTAGTAAAAGGACTAAGGAAGATAGATTACGTGTGTGGAAAGTTCTACGAGAGGCATAAAATTCTGGATTTTCCACAATGTATCATGTCAAATGCCTTACTGATAGCGCAACTCGGGTCACAAAACAATAAAGAAAATCTGAATTTAAAACTACTGATATTGATCAGAGATCTGCAGACGGCGGGGTCTTAATTTCAGAGAATTCTTATAAATCAGTAGTATGTTGACTTTCTTACATTGCGAATAACTCTTCCTACAATCGGAATATTCATTCTTTTAAATATTTTCTGGACATCCTTGATTTTGAAGGTGACTTCAAATCCAATCAAAATAAGTCTTGAAAAAGTTAACGACACACTGAATGGTCATAGTACTGAAAATGTATATCCTTGTATTCATTTCAGTGGCTGGACTATATGGAAAACATTTGCGCCGTTAATCTGACAAGTGTTCAAAGGTGAGATAACAATTTTTGTGAATTTTGCAGTTACAGGTGTTTACATAAGTAAGGTATAAAACTGCTTGAATAACCGGAAAACCTTTTTTTCTCAATGTTCGAACTGCTGCCAGAGTTCACAATTTGACTTAGTACCAATAACATACGAAGGTTAGACACAAAGGGTGGCAAGTCAGTTAACGATCAATAACGCAAGTCTGAAGGTGACTGTCCAGTTCTTATCTAAGGGTCAGGTTTCAATGAATTATTGGCTCGTCTTGCTTTCGGCATGGAAGGTTATCTTAACGACTACCGGTTAAATATGAGTGGCAACCACTTGTGATAATTAGTTACCTCTATGCACAAATACCTTATGTTCATGCGTGTGCAACCAGTAAAATGCATTCAGTCTAACCTGTATGGTTAAAAGCACAGCTTAGGCATGAGACACAATCGTACATTCACGTCAGATGACCGCCTTCTTGGCCACTTACGAATCTATAACACTAATATAAAAGAACTTGTACCAGAAGCACACGCTTACGTCCAATGCATCCAGGTCAACTGTTAGAGGGGCCAAACACGTCATCCAGACGTAAAAAAGTACGAAGTCACGTGAGGCCAATCTGACACCTACACAACGGTCGAGGTCGTCTGACCGTCGAAGGGCCAACTAGACTAGGACAAAGAAGTCAGGCGGCCACTGCTGCCGGAGCCGAGAGCCGAGCTGAGAGCCGAGCCTACAGTGAGGTCAGGCCTAGGATATACGCACAAGCGCGCGCTAGCGGAGTGCGCACGACCACTTGGAGAGCCAAGGGGGAGCAACGACGATTCCCCCTTAAATAGCCAGGCTGCCAGCAGAGCGGGACTCTGTTGTGGACACGCTGCCGACTACAGGAGACCGCTGCCTAGACTAAACCGATGACAAAAGATTGCTGCTGGACACGCGACGACCAGACGAGACGACTGGACACAGGGAAAAGTGCTGATATACTTGTAAAAGTGGCAGTAAAGTAGCGTCAGTTATCCCATCCTGTCTTCTCTTCCTAACACGCACTGGGGGAACATAACTGGTGTTGACACAGGAACCCACTAGGTTACAACCGTGGCGACGCAAGTGATCACTCCAGACGCGGGTGAAGACACAAGCTCATTAAAAGGACCACAAAAAATGATCCCTTTCGAACATATGAGGATGATGTTGGAGACAAGACAAGCCAATTTCATCGCCCTCCTCACATTGTTGCGGGAAAATGAGAAGGAAACAGGCCTTAATGACAAAAAAGGTGGGAGAAAAAAAGTAAAAACAGCGACAACAGAGGCCATCGCAGCAGCAGCAGCAGCAGCAGCAAAATCATCAACAGAAGCAGCAGCGGCCACAGCCACCGAAGCGGACAAGACTGAGCTGCAGATGTTGACAGAGACAACAGATGCAGAAGCAGCATCACCAAGGAATGACGTTTCAACAGAGGCACCAGATGCAGGAGCAGCAACAACAGATTCACGTAGATCAGCAGCAGAGGTGCTGTCAATACTCAGCTGCAGACCAGATCAAGGTGCAGACCAGACCGAGGTGCAGACCAGGTCGGGATGCAGATGCTACCGAGCATCAGACAAGCCCGATGTGCAGACACCACAGCGCTGCAAATCAAGACTATATGCAGACCAGGCTGAGGTGCAGAGCAGGCCGAGATGCAGGTAAAACCGGGGATCGGACAAGTCCGAGGTGCAAACACCACCGATCCGCAAATCAAGGCGATATGCATACTACTCCGCACCGCTGAATATCGCTGGCGAAGACGGTGAGGACTCGCTGCCGATGATTGAGGATAAGATTTAACTATTATTATCTGCCATAAGACCACTGACTCGAGCCAAAAGACAGTACAGCCAGATAGACAATTATCAAGACTGCAGGACGCCAACTAGAACCATACGCCCGCCGGACAATTCGAACTTGCAACAGCAGGACGTGTTGGGAGGACCAAGCATGTCAACCAGGCAGTTCGAGGGCACGCCGAACCAGTCAACCTTGGAACGGTGGGATGTGTTAGAGGAGCCGAACACGTCACCCAGACGTCAGACAGTACGAAGTCACGTGAGGCCAATCTGACACCTACACAACGGTCGAGGTCGTCTGACCGTCGAAGGGCCAACTAGACTAGGACAAAGAAGTCAGGCGGCCACTGCTGCCGGAGCCGAGAGCCGAGCCTACAGTGAGGTCACGCCTAGGACATACGCACAGGCGCGCGCTAGCGGAGTGCGCACAACCACTTGGAGAGCCAATGGGGAGCAACGGCGACTGCCCCTTAAATAGCGAGGCGCGAGCAGAACGGGGACTCCACTGTTGAACACGCTGCCGACCACACGACACTGCTGCCGAAGCGAGACTGACCACAGAAGGCCAGCTGCTGCACACACGGAACAGTGTTGATGTACTAGTACAAGTGACAGTAAAGTACTAGTTGTTATCCTGTTCTGCCTTCTCTTCCTAACACGCACTGGGGGAACATAACCAGCGTTGACACAGGAACACAGTCGGTTACAACAGTGGCGACGCAGGCGATCACTCAAGACGCGGGTGAAGACACAAGACCATTCAGTTAAAACGTCAACTATGCACATTGCACACGAAATTTCGATTGTCGCATGATTTACCTGGCCATATGCATTTTCGTGGGCATATACGTTAAAATACCGTAGTTAAAACACATCCCTTTAAATATCCACAACAGCCTTCACAGAACAAAAACAAACAGCGTATACGTAGTATACGTGTCGCGAAACTACTATGATTAACAACTCCTAGCATAATCGTCGGGGGTCTTAATAGTGGTTTATCAGCCCACCGCCGAATCGTTAATTGCCTCGCTTCAATCAACCATGTTGAGTGTTGGCGTAATTATTACTCGGCAATTTGGCTCGCTGTTGGTTGCCTGTGGCCAACCCGCGCGACTGATTCCGGCGTACAGACAATGCCTTGGCACAGGATATGGGAGCGCGAGAGAACCGCACTTGTTAATTAAATTCAAGCCATGGAACCATGAGTCGAGCCGTTCGCAGTTCAAGTAGTGGTCACCTCTAGCACTCGTGAAACTTGCAACTATGGCCGTTTCCCGCCGAATTAGCGATGACATGAAAAGTACCTTCATTCATTCTCACTGCTGCTGTTGTATACTGGACCATTTGCGGCCGCAGCAGTCTTCCAGGTTCACCGATGTAGCTGTCGTTTCCGCAACTGCAACGAATTTCCCAAACGACACCAGACAATTAACTCTGTGGCAGTGAGTCCTTCGGGCTCGTGACCCGGCGCGGGACGGTCCCCTCCGGCCTGTCAGCAGCCCCAACTCCGGTGATGCGTTCATATGAGAATCCGAAACCTCAGAGCGAAAAAACTTCGTTTCAATGGTACCATCTGCTTCTTCTCAACTGTGTCCGCGAAGTCGTAATTTTACTTTCCATCGTTCTATCAGTCACTCTATCCAATTCCAACAGCAGATGCCTGATAGGCCCACTGAGTTAATTTTTGCAGGGGAGAGCGAACTGAGAATGAGGCCGATAATGCGTACGCAGACACCACGGCCCTACAATGTATTCTTCTGCACAGTAAAGTTAAAGCCCTTGAATCCACCCACTAAGCAGTAAACGTCAGGGTCTGGACAGCTGCCAGCCACGGATTTATCTCAAAAATCGTACGCAGGTTTGTTACGCGTGTTACACGTTACAATTTCCGTTACCTTGTAACCTCCATTCTCCTTTAAGTAAAACAACTGCAAGCGCTTTTAATTTCTTTTCTATTGCACAGTTATCATGCACATATAACTCCCTGCTTTGCACTATCCGTTTAATTTCTTAAGCTATGAATTCCGTAAGAAACTTCGGGGAGGTGATCTTATGAAGAAAGGCGGCCTCAAAAGAAATTCTTGGCCTCTAGCCTAATGTAGCACTGTTGCGCATGCGAGACTCGGGCCGTTCACTGCGTTTACGTTAAAACGCGAAGGGTTTTGCAGAGGAGCCATGCCATATGTGGAATGTGTAGATGGGTTTAATTAACCCTGGCGGCTATTTTTATCTAATACCACACACAAAGGTGCGTTTGTGCATACAAAATGGCACAGAAAGTGAAGTCAACTCTGGAGACTCCGTCACGTACTTTCAGGATCAGAATGCGCTCAAAGCTGTGGCTTGGAAGCCTGCTAACTTACGGAGGAAACCGGTTCACGTAGGGCCAAGTGTCAAACTGAAATTACGTCATTTTTGTTAATAGCGCGTAGATAGCATCTTTTTGTTTAAAAAAAGCCCAACCAATCGTGAACGAACCAGGCGCGTTTGACAGGTCTAGACGGGCTGTTAAGCCTGGCCACTTGCAGCACCTGGTCTCGCATACAGTCGTTTTCATTTGAAATTTCCCTCTGGCCCAGGGTGACGAGGTAGGAGTGAGTGGAACAGAATCAGACCGAGACATCGGCGTTTAGTTTTTCCCCTGGGACAGACTATGAACATTTTACTTCCAAACTGGCACAACGTCAATGTCTAGGCGTGTGTTCTTTATGCTCCTATTTCCTGTTTGCTTTAGAACAGGCCTGACATGTTTGTGCCTTTTAGTACTGCCCTGGCGCCGTATAAGGATTTTTATCCTTGGGTCTAAGTTATCTTTGCTGAGGATTTTATCCATCAAAATCAACTCAAGTTGTGTCAAAATCCATCATGATTTCTGTAGCATATTATATTGAGTTCACAAGTGTTTTTCGATACCTGATTATTGCCAGGTATAGAAAACTAGTGTGTCAATGAAGGCGACCGTTCAAGGAGGTAATTTGCAAAAGCTCTATCTGTCATATTTACACATATGAGCAACTTTTTCATGAAGTATGGTGTTATCGTACATACACTTATGCCTTGCGTTTAAATGTAATATTACTAATCCGCCCCATCTTCAGAATTTCAAAGGATGCTTTCAGCTGTAATAACAAAGATTGTTATTTCAGCGCTTTCATTCTTTGTCATGGAGTGTACAATACTAGTGTATCAGCATACGTATATTCATAATAAAATTCCTCGTCAAAGTTGACAGGAAACTCATTTTTGGTGCAAGCCGTGTCTCGGGCGAATAGAAAACCACTTTTCTAGTTTGTCGATCCGCTACTGTTAGCCTTTTCTTCTTTTCCATCTTAAGTGTTTTGCTCAAGTTCCTATAACCAGCATAAGCTACGATTGCACGGCATACGAACCATAAGCAAAGCCAGTAACATGCAATATCACTGGACATAGCAATCCATCCATTGCTTTCCTTAAATCAAAATATCTTAGTGAATTCCATTCGTAGCAGTAGGCTGGACGGGTAACTTGACAGAATGGCGAGTAACCGTACGGCTTCCGTCGGGGCCCTGTAGTTCAGATGGTTAGAATGAAGGCTGCAGTAAAGAATTCCTCTGCTCTCATGGGTTCGAACCCCACTAAAGCCGGCTAATTTTCCTCAAATATGTCCAAAAAGTTTTTCCGTGGTGAACTTGACGGCCGAAAGCTTCATATTTTTTATCAAATCTGATTTGATAAGTTCTAGGGCGGAGGGCAAAAAATTATTTCCTGGCGTATGTGGTATTTTATTATCGAAATTTGTTGGCCATATTAGCCACATAAACTATGTAAAGATAAACGGATAACATCCATGTTGAATCTCGCTTCCATATGAGAGAAGCAGGTCAGACAAGGGATATGTTTTATTTGCGAATGATAAATGTTTCCTTAAATGTTTCGAAACATTATGGTACAAAGACAAGCTCAAAAATATATATGTTACAGTCACGCAAAGAGTTCACTTTTTGCCAAATGTTATCTTTTGCGTTGCCTAGAAGACAGTGTCAGTTAGAAATAAGAAAAAAACTAAATCCGTTCAAGGTATTGAAGGGGAATTACCGAAACCTTTGAATACAGCTGATAAATAAAAAAAGGAAAAATGATGGCTGGGGTCTGGATACCTGCATACATGGAATTATACTTGTAATATATAAAGCATTCATCAAAATATAAATGTTCAAAAATAAGAACTTGCAGAAAAATCTGCAGTTCCAGCAGATCCCAATCTTCGTAAGTACATAACCTTTTGCGACTTTCTTCTGAAGAGGATTCAAAAGGAAAAGCTTTGATTAATTGAACTTTAGCTTGGGAATCTTTAAGTGCTTTAGTTTGAAAGTCCCCTGCACGAAGTCTCCTGCGTGCTTTTAGAATTCACAAGGAAAGAAAGCCCACGCTTGGACTATTAAAAGCATCCGTGTCTTTAAATTGTCATTGCATGCCTTTGCATATGAAAGGTGAGTCGGGGGCATGAGCGTATACTTGGATATTACAAATGTTTAATGGAAGCGACAAGGCGGGTGCTAGGAGGCAGTTCAAACAAAGAGAGCGCGATTGCTGAAACAAGAAGTTTGTTGTTCCAAAGGCCGGGATCCATACTTAGAGACAAGCACAGAAATTGGGTGCTAGGGGCGTAATTTGTGCCGTAATAAAGTACCGCAGTGGCCACGCGAGCAAAAATGCGTACAGAAGAAGAATAGTGCTATCTTGAGGATTTTAAAACCCTGAACTTTCAGCAAAATGGCTCCATTCACGGAGAGCAAAGGATAGGTTAAATAAGGGGTCATGTTAACAGGTCAAAGGTAAAAGGTCATGTAATACTCACAATTCAAGTTTTATACGATATCCACATGAACTATGGAGACAGATCGGCTTTCAAATTCTCAATTTCCGTTTCTTCACAGGTGAGGTAGCGTGCTAGGAATGGGAGTACCGAGTGCTGATTTGCTGATTTGTGGCAAGACATATGACAGAAACCTCGACGCATGGGACCTGAAGACTTCGCAGTCATTAGTTCAGAGTGGAATGGGTGAGCGAACTCATTAAGTATGCGATCAGCAAATTGCTTGACCGTATTACAATGGCGCTGTATTAAATGTCAGCTAAAAGGGTATAGGAAATACCGGCAGCTGAAGAGAGCATTCGGAGGCTACGTTTCAAAATGACTAGGTCTTTTTTAAGCAAGGCTGAAAAATAACCAAAGAGCAGTAAAGAATAAGGGAGAGAATACAGGCATCTACAAAAAGCCAGATAAGGGCTTGTGGTTCGTGATATGAAGGCAAGCGGCAGATATAATATGAAAGCATATAAAATATAAGCGTACTACAATTAGCAGCGGTCGCACTCACTGATTTGATGATGCCTCGGCACTCCGCATCCGAGTCGACCCGAGTCCTTCTAAACCACAAATATATGCTAAGTAAGGCGACTCAACAAATAATTTTGGGTCTGAATCTCATTTTTGCCTCATGATTATATTTGGATAGTAAGGCACTACAGAATTATACACTTTATTTTAAGAAACCGCAAAAAATTTGCAGTATTCATAGGACACAGTCATTTCTGCACACATATAACGACAACTAGCGATAATTGCCCTCTTGTGCGTTGATAGCTTGTTGACAGGCATGCGGGCTCTGACCTGCTAAACTTTTATTACGCGTGGTGGTTTCGGGCGTAATGAATGCTAAGCCATCTGGTTCCCCGATGTTGACGTAAGACTACGCGGTGGCCTGTACGTTCCCTAAGTGGCGACTTGCTTTGGTCAAATTTAGTTTTGGAACCAAATATGGATTGGGCACTTGTTTATAGATTGGGGGCCCATGAACAATGACTCCAGTACTTCTCGGCTCACACGATGGTCACCTCTTACGAGAATGTCGGCCTCACTAAGAGGTGATAATCGTGTACACGGAAAATTACTTGAACAATCGTCACTCCGAATTTCCTCACGCATGACGCAATTTCAGCAGGTCACTGCTCGCATGCCGGTCATCAAGCAATCCACGCACAAGGGAGCAATTATCGCTAAGTGTCTTTATACGTTTGCAGTAATAACCGTGTCCTGTAAATAGTGCAACTTACTATACATGTATCACCCAATTCTGCAACCGTTGGCTGCTGATGTCTCTAATGCAGAATCCGCGCTGGATTTCGAAACGTTAGGCGAGTAAAATTATTGTCCTAGCGATCGCTTCTCCCTTTTCTTTATTGTTTCCTGGGACTCGTATGTTCACTTGTATTGGTAATTTCGGCTTTTTTAAACTGAAAGATGTGGCCGAATCATGTCACATGAACCGCTACCTGAGAATTGGACACCTACTTCCTCACTGCTACCGCTGCATGTTACGCCATCCTCATACAGAGCATTTTTTCAAGTTTCCTCGACGTCATTCTCTTGAATACAACGTTACCAGATCTGCTAAATGACTTCAAACGTTACCAGCCGTGGCAGTGGATCTTTTGATTTCGTTCTTTGCGTCAGATAGGTACTTATGGTCGGTGTGCAAATCCAACTTGCTCGTCAAAATGCGGGGCTGAGGCAGTTTGCTTTCCCATCATTGTTGCATCTACTATTTTCAACAACAAAGCGTTGTCAGCAGTTTGCTGTGAGCATAAATCAAAGCTATTGCTGTTCGATAACCATGTCTCCGGGTTCACTGTAGTGGGTTGCAAGACATGGATATAGCGCCCGTACACAGGGCAACGTTTTTAACTAATCAGGTTGTCAATACAAGCGAACATCCGTGTCCCAGGAAGCAATTGAGAAGAAGAAGAAGACTCGATCGCGGAAATCCTACAGCTCCTGAAGTTCTGTCTCAGGACGTACTTCACGTTTGACGGAACGATCTACTAGCAGGTGAAGGGGACACCGATGTGTTCACCGATTTCGGGACTCATAGCCGAGGTGGTCCTGCAGCGGCTGGAGTCGCTGGTTTTCCAACACCACAAACCGAAATTCTGGGCTCGGTATGTGGATGACACCTTCGTCGTCATCGAACGGGATCAGGTGCTCACGTTCAAGGAACGGCTCAACAGCATCTTCCCCGACATCCAATTTACGATGGAGGAAAAAGAGAACAACCAGCTGGCTTTTCTTGATGTCTTCGTTTGTCGAAAAGATTGTGGTGGTCTAAAGACTAAATTATTCAGGAAAGCGACAAACACGATGCAAGTACTGAATTACAACAGCAACCCCCAAACAGCCACAAACGCAGTTGCGTAAAAACACTCTATCGGCGTGTTGAGACGCACTGCAGCGAAGAAAACGACAAAGTTGCCGAGGTAGAATACCTCCGACGGGTGTTCAGAGAAAATGGCTACCCGCGCAACTTCGTCAACCGGTGCTTGCGCAAACGAGCTGGCCAACAAAAGCGCACCGACCCCAAGATTTGGCGTTCGATCCCGTATGTCAAAAAAGTATCGGAAGCAGTCGGCCGCCTTCTTGCACCACTTGGAGTTGGAGTCGCACACAGGCCGGAGGCAACCATAACGCGTCAGATAATAAAGCCGAAAGACCCACTGCCACGACAAGAAACATCTGGGGTCGTCTACAGGATCTGGTGCAGTTGCGGTCAAAGCAACTATGTTGGATAAACTGGCACACTTCTCAGGACGCGAATTGCCGAACACGCGGCTGCAGTGCGGCGAAATGATGCCAATTCTCAAGTTGCGGCTCATTCGACGAGACCCGGCCACACCTTCAAATTTGATGAGGCCGAAATTCTCGCAAGTGTGCGACTCGAGTGAGCCGAGAACTACTTGATTCATGGTTCACGGGCCCCCAATCCATCAACAAGTGCAACGATTTGCCCAATCCATATTCAATCCTGAGATTCAATGTGGCCAAAGCAAGCCGTCACTTGAGGAATGGGCAGGCCACCGCCTCATCGGACGCCAACACCGGGGAGCCAGACGGCCGAGCAATCATCATGCCCGAGCTCACCGCCCATGAAGAAATTTCAACAGGTCAGAGCCCGCGTGCCGTCCAACAAGCAGTCCACGCACAAGAAGGCAATTAACGTTAATTGTCGCTGTATGCTTGCAGTAATGACTGTATCCTATAAATACTGCAAACGTCTGTGCATACATAACCTTTCTGCTACTCATGTCTCTGATGACGAATCCGCGACGGATATCGAAACGTCAGGCGAATAAACATATTGTCCCAGCGATCGAGTCTTCTTCTTCTTCTTCTTAATCAGGTTGTTGCTATTCAAGCTCACCTTGTCTGGCGTATTTGTCATTTCTCTGAATAGTTTAGTTTTCAGGTCGCCACAAACGCTTTTGCAGAAATATTCATTAGTCGAGAATTTGTGAATATTCCAAACTATGCCTTCCGATTCGCCGATCATAACCACACAGAGAGGACCGCAATAATGCCGCTCATCAACAGTAACAGCATCGACTGGAGGGGATTCTCTAGACGCGTTCAATATCTTGTCTGTTTTGGCGGATGTGACAGTCTACGAAACATGGAATTTTAAAATATATCCTTTCTAAAATGTCTTCAGTCTTGAAGAAACGCCGGATACGTTCTTGCCATCGAAACAGGCAAAAAATGTTAAAAATAATCTTGAAGAAAAAAAATTCATAAGAACTTCATTACAATTAGTCATTGTTGAAAGTTTAACCCGTTACCGTCCATCTTTTTTGATACAGAGTGTTCACTAGGTTCCAGAGAATTATAGCCGATTTTGAGCGTTAACATTACTCTGCCTTTTAATTTTTACCGGTACTTATCATCTTTCTCTAAAGTATCGGTCCACAACAGAATACTTCTCCGTGTATACATTTTTAGGTAAGCATTATGCTTTCAAATTTTAGCAATAACATTTTGCAGGTTTTTGTGTTTTATTTCTGCAAGAATTTGTTTGCCGCGGCTTTTTTCCTGACTCAAGCGCTGACCAAGGTTTAATAGGGGCGTCGAACTGGGTTACGCGTTTTGGAGCGTGACCCTACTACTTTAAAATAATAAGTGACAAACTACTCGCACCACTGACCGTTATCTGCAGGCATTGTTTTCTACGTCGTTTTGAACGAATTTTTCTCAAGTTTTCCACAACTACTCTGGAAAGAAATCAGAGTTCATTAGATCTCGAAGATTCGTCTTTAAAAGTCGTAGATTAAACTCTTCCTAAACGCTGACGCATGTCATCGACGGATATTGTAAGAGGCAAGATCTGCAAAAAGGCTGTTTCAATGGTTCCCCTACAATACTTCCACTTCAACGATAATTCTTTCATGTAAACGATAGAAATAATGTATAAGGACATCAGTACTCCCTTTTTGAAATGAAAATATATTTTAATGGAAGCTTGTAAAACATAAATGTACTTATGAGGAAGGAAATGGACAGAAGGGTACAAAAACATGAAGTTAAATGCGACGAAAAGAATAAGTGAATCAAATAAACATATGCGGGAGTCCAGGTGCAGTCCGTTGGAGTGCAGTCGGGGATGAGATAATGAACTGTAGCAACCATTAACAGTAAACTCCGATTGTGCTCGAGGTGCTAGAAAACAATACATAAGGTTAGCGTAGAAACCGAATTTTGCTAACAGGCAAGCAAAGCTGGTTTAGTTAAAAGAGCACAATTGTAAATGCTAACCAGTTTGAACTCAGGAATTATTTTGTAATTAAAGAGAAAAAAAGGAGTCTAAGGCAAAAATCTGAAGCAAAATTGGCTAATTATCACCCTCATTTTTGATTGTTTTCCTTTTTAAAGTAACCATAGTCGATTCAGCCGTGTAAACTATGTTTCCTGCATGATGCAATGGGCAAATATGATAATGGTCACATAGTGAAACCTAGAGGCAGAGTAACGCGCCCTTCCATTTATGTTTCGCGTTTATGTACGTTAAGATAACAGTATTGTCTTATTTCAATCGAACAACATAAATAACAAGCAAACATCTTCATTTAAAATTAATCACCGCCTCTATTAGTGGTTTTGGTATGGATTGCAGACTTTCAATGTAGAATTAATCACAGCCTTTTAGCTTATATATTATATAAATTTGCAGCAAACTAAGTAAAATAAGTCAAACGGCCTTTAGGAACAACATACGGTTTCATAAATTGAACAATTCTCAGATTTATCCTGCTTTGCGTGCATCGACATCAAGAGAACGCATAAATCATAACTAAAAAAACATTTCCCAGTCATATCGGTTAATTTTAAAACATGATGGCCAACTGTGGAAAATAAACCAGCAAGAAAATTAACACATGCTGAAGTGGTGCTAACCAATCTGATAACGAGGAAAACGTGACCTGTTTTGCCTTTCAGCTCCGCAAGCAGCCACCCCACAGACATGTTTAAAGGCAAAAGGATACTACCGAGGATGATTAAATAGGACTGGTATGGTCAGTCTTGGCTTACATACTTAAGTCAGCGTACTTGATTACAATCGGGAAATTTACTATGATCTTGATCACAACCAAAAGGCAAAGGAGCCTATGATGCGATGGCTAGGGTCCGGGCCTCAGGGTTCGGAACACCTATGTTTAGGTACGGTTGGTTGGTAATGGCCAATTACACAGAAATTCTCATTCCAATGTGTGTTGACTTTTCCAGGAATGTTTTGGTGAATAAGAGCTGTTAACACAGTTCAGCGTCTTTGTACTGTCATCCAAAGTGAGACTTTGAAAACATATGTACTACACAGCAATAGATTTGCTTGACTGTATTTAAAAATGTTCACGGTATAAGTGGAAGATCAAGAGGTGGTTTTGTTAATAATTTCTTGTCAACAAACTTTTGGAGGCCTTATACTATTAATGTCCTGTTAAACCTCCCAGGATTCGATACCGGTATGCTAGCATAGAAACTAGCCTGATATGACATTAGGTTACATATGAATGATCTAGCATGAAACTAATCAGTACTCTGACAGACCTAACGAGTAATGTGAGAAATTTTATTTTTCATGTCCAGAGGTGGTATAATCATTACAGCTCTATAGATCTTTCGGAACCGAAGCGGATAACTTATCAGCTTTATAGTTTTACTTATGAAAGAAAAAAATAAAGTCTATTCTGATGTTTTATCCACATGGTCAAAGCATTTGCTCGATAATCTGACTTCTTTCCAAAAAGCTATTAGGAATTTGGAGAAGAACTGCAATGGCAACGTTTTCCCAGCTGTTGGCAACAGCTGCTGCATTCCATGCCGGTGTCAGTAATCGTCCTCAGTGACAGACAAACTACTATATACAGTGCAAAAAAGTTCGTTAATCAACAGATGCCGTCGCAGCGGTTGCCACGCCATTTCTACCACCCTGTCCAATCCCATTATCAAACCAGACCACGAGGGTTTGAAAAAGGAGACCTAAATAGAGGCAGACAACGGTGTAGTTACCTCTACGATATTTCACTGCACTCCTAGTGATATTAAATCTAGCGTGCCTGATTCAATTGTGACGCGCTAAAAACCATGGCTTGGGCGATCAACAAATGATAAGATTACTCGGCCGTTTCACAGCCAGAGATGCAGGCTGCAAGAATATTCCAGTACGTCATCTATGGCTCTCTCGTGTATGTTAAATATGAGCCGCTCAAATGAAAGTCAGCTGCATCTTGTGGGAACCAGGTACTGAGTGACAAGCTGGAGCTCACTTCTGGTCATCTTGACATGGTCTTGCCGTCGAAGGATGGTGTGAGTGATAAGCACACAGAGTCGAGATGACTCGCATGCGATCGCTGGGAAAAGAAACTTTTTCGCCTGTGCATAATAAGCCAATTCACGTCTCCTGTCAATCAATCGTCTTAAACAGGACTAAAGCAACTCGTGGTTACCCGGACAGTCACCTCTCGCGAGAACTTCGGCCTCATCTAATTGTACTGTGTTCAAGTTTTGTCAAATAAGCCGCGACTTGGGAAATGGTGTCAGTTCACCACAACCATGCCGCGTGGTCGGCAATTTGCATCTTGAGATATAGTGGCTTCTGTATCTGCAGCTGCAGTAGACAACGCCAGATTGTTCTTGCTGCTGCGCTGCGTCTTTCAATGCTATAAGTTAACGCCCTTTCGTTAAATCCGGCCGATGGCCTTCGAGAGATTTTTGGCGTACGGAATCGCTCACCAAAATTTG
>JAYGXS010000001.1:102335355-102390263 GCA_036362985.1 Ligula intestinalis | reverse complement strand
TTCATAATAATCAGATCATTAAAACGTTTTTTTACCATTAACGTGCAACACTTAATTAAATATAAACGTTAAAAGCGATGCGATTTTTAAGCAACTGGCTCTAAATAGTATGGTTTAAGCCCATCTGGGTGGTGATATACTTGAATTTATAAGGGCTTTGAAAATCACTAGAAAAGTGCATGCATAATACCAGTCATTTTTTTATTACTAAGGGCTGTGTTTTAGACAATGTAAGTAAACTTTGTCAGCAATTCAAGCTTCTGGTGTGCTTGCAATGACTTGATATTATATTGGATGATGATCATTAAACATGCAGAGCAACGTGGTCCTTTTTAGGTAAAAATCGACTTTAGAATTGAGGTTTACTTTTCCATTAATATAAATAAAATGATAAAATCATTCGTTAAAGCAGCAGAGATTGGCGCACATATTAAAACATTAATTTTGACTAAAAATGCTTTTCATGGTAAAATAAACGAGGTTTTGCCAAGACGTCTACTGAAGAGGTCTGCATTTTACTTTAACTACACCAAAACATATGAAAGTATCAAAGCAAACACTTACTTATTAGGTCAATAATTTTCGTATTTTTATAAATTTCGTGTGCCCTATCTAACACTCAGATCGTATGGGCTATGTTAGCAGAAATCAGCAATGTGTTTTGCTTATAACTCGAAATCGTCTAGTGATTAATGAAATTCGGCAGAAATCCATATTATTGCAGTCCTAAAAAGCTATTGGCCTCGGAATACTTTGAGTAAAAGAATATATGATCGCTGGAACTTGAGTTTTATTCGGCAGCCTTTTTAAACTTTGTCGGGGATCCCTATTTAGAAGCCTTTGCAGAAACGGGTAAATAATGCGCAGGGGGATTGCACACACGCTGAGCGTTCACTACACGTGGTTGAATTGGACGTGAAAATTGCTCAGGCATTTGTTTCACTGTCACTGACGATGGGCGACGCGTTGGCTTGTCTGTTTCCAAGTGGCAACTTGCTTCTGCCAAACTGAACTTCAGCATCAAATAGGGATTGGACAGGTCGTCGCATTTGTTTATACACGATTGTCCCTTCTCGCGAGAATATCTGCCTCGTCAAATTTTTATATATGTAGCCGGGTATCGTCGAATCGGCCCCAATTTGTGAATTGACGTCATTTTTCCGTAATCTGCCTCTTGGGAAGTCTACCAGTTTCTCCGAGGACTACAGATTTTTCCCGTCGTAGCAGTGGGTGTTTTGATTTGATTATCTGGCGTCTTGTGGTTGTCTCCGGCCTGGGTGCAACTCCAATACCCGGTTGTACGAGAAGGCGGCCACCGGCCATATGGAATCACTCGCCAAAATTTCGGTCGATATGATTCTGCTGTTCATCCTGTTTGAACCCCCATATGTGATTAAAGTTCAGCAAGTGACTACCCGCACGCCCAATATCAAACAAATATCATACAAGCGGTTAATTATACCCGCCAGGAGAGTCGCTAATTTTCATAAATTTGCAGTAGCATAGTGTCTGTATCCCATAAATACTGCAATTATCTGTGCATTAATTACCCGTTTGTGCTAATGTCTTCGATGAAGCATCCAAATTCTTGTCCAAGAGAGCACATCGTCTTCTTCTCAATTAATTCCTGGGACAGAAATGTTAGCTCGCATTTTGAATGCATTCTTTTATTTTCATCATTTTTTAAAAAGGAACTGAAGGCGGCGTCTTTTTCTACGCACAGAGCTCTTCACTGTGTGAGTTCTAAGTAAATAGGTTAATAATCTAGCCAGTACAAATGACTATAGTAAAAGAGAAATAGTCAGGTTTACAGACAGATAGATGGTGTGGCGATGGGTTTACCACTTGAACTGTTTCTTGCAAATGTCTTTATGGGCAAGATCGAGAAAACGAGTCAAAGGGACACCATCAAGGACCTTGCATTCTACGGTCGATATGTAGATGATATCTTCTGTTTGACAGACTATACCGCTGACATTGACGCCTTCGTCGCGAGGTTTAACAGCGCTCACCCATCACTCAAATTTTCTGCTGAGACTGAAGTGGACGATGAAATTGCGTTCCTTGCTGTCCCTCTGCGAAGGCAAGAGAGTGGATGAAACCAGCGAGCTGGTCAGACGACGCTTGAGGACTGCAATCACAAATGCTTTCCCAGCGGCGAACTTCCGGGTGCTCTTCACGATCTCTACCCTCCTAAGATTGGGAGGTAAAGACTGACTCCCATTGAAGGCCGCATCAATGTGCATTTACTCGTTTACTTGCTCCTGTGGAGCGGGGTACATCGGCCGTACAACGAGGCGTCTCGAAAAAATGGTACGTGAGCACATACTGTCTTGGCTAAGTAAAGGTAAAACTAAATAGATCTCGAGTGCTATTTTCGCACATCTTGTCGATACGAACCATCGAGTCGATACTAACAAA
Organism: Ligula intestinalis; assembly: GCA_036362985.1. Lineage (NCBI taxonomy): Eukaryota > Metazoa > Platyhelminthes > Cestoda > Diphyllobothriidea > Diphyllobothriidae > Ligula > Ligula intestinalis. The sequence continues at coordinate 102,387,842 of JAYGXS010000001.1, read as the reverse complement.
GCCTTTCAGGTGATCTACAGGACACCGTCTAATTTTTACAAAGGCCTACGCCAACGAATGCTTGCAGCAGCCGAAGCAGCAGCTATAAAAAAACCAAATCCAGTGCTGTGTTGTCAGAAGACTCTGACACAAGCTTTGTAACTTCCATGGCCTAAACCGACACCAGGTGGCGGTAGGACTTCACCCCTTCCAACTAGCGACAGTCCCTCAACCAACACGCTGACATGGCCTACATGCGCAAACTGACATAGTCCGCGTTGGCCAATCAGCTATTGATTTTTCTACCTATTCAAACTTTTATTGTTAGGTACAGCGTTAATTTCCCTTGCAAACGTTTGATCTGATGAAGAGTTGCTGAAAACAATTGTTTGACATAACCTGACTTCTAAAAAGGCGTTTGTTTTTTAAGCCTTCTCTAATTTAACTTAAAAAGCCTAAAACTAAAGTAAATTACCAACGCATTCAAACAACGCTGTTCGGCAACGGTAAACAATTCAGTTTGAGTTATTGATTTTTGAGTTATTGATTTTTCTACCTATTAAAACTTTAATTGCTATGTACAGCGTTAATTTCCCTTTCAAACGTTCGATCTGATGATGAGTTGCTGAAAACAATTCTTTGCCATAAACTGACTTCTAAAAATGCGCTTGTTTTAAGCCTTCTTTAAGTTAACTTAAAAAGCCTAAAACTTCATAAAATTACCTACGCATTCAAACGACACCGTTCGGCAACAGTGAACAATTTAGCTTGAGACTTAAAACTTTTTCGTATGTAATTTGTGGAGCACAGTAAGTCCCCAACACGCTAATTCTCATTAACGTTTCCCGAAAAATGTTAAGCTTTTAGTTTCAAATGGGTAGGGACCTTTCAGATATTGGGACGTAACAGTGTATCAGAACCATTAAGTAAACGATTCGATGACTCAGGTAATAAAAGCCAGCTTAAAAAATAGGCGGTGTAAAAATTTATTCAGTTGATTGTTGCTATACGGCACTGTCTGCATCATACGGCCGAAAGGCTCAAAAAGCCGAAAAATTGGTAAGACTGGCGCTGAATGTTACACCCTATTAACACTTAAACGCATTCCCCACCATAGGAAATCGTATACACTTTGAAGTTGCCTCGAAGTGCCAAACCAGTGGCTTGAAGGACTGCTGTCTAAAAGTAAAAGGCAAGGTGATTTTAGATTTGACGAACGCTGGAAGAGGAGCCATACCATATAATTTCATGTTAATGTGGGGTACACTCACGCAGGCGAAATCTGACCCGACCACCCACCTTAGGTACTAAACTTCACGACCATGCCGCGTGTGAGGCATGCGGAGGCGGGAAAATAAGCCCTCTCCGCCACTTTCGCCTAATTAGATAGCTTATCCCTTCGAAGAGTGCATAACTGCGTGAAAACGGGAGCAATCTTTGGGGTCGACACTGTGGAATTGACTCCCACGCCACTCCAAAACATTCTATATTATAAAAAAAATGACGCACCCAAATACCTTTCTCGTTAGGTTTAACGTTGTGCTTTGAAATGGTGCTAACTAGCCGTATAGATCAAGTTTCGCACACTGCGGGGTACATGACAGACAGATTTTTTCGGGACGGCCGAAGTGACCTACAACAACTATTCATATATTTAAAGAGAAGTCTGCATGTAGTTTTAACATTTATGTCAGCATGACTCATCTTAATATACAAATTTCACGTTTGCAAAAGTCAGAAATCCGGGAGAAGTTATAGTCTACGGACCTCAAATGACTATACGCCGCAACCTAAAGACAGACTTTTCCTACTCAAACCTCCGCAATTCTCTGCTAGTTACGTTGCAACGATATGGACTGCAATTACATTGGCGAAGCAGGGCGGAAATGGCAGACCCACCTACACAAACTGCCGGCTCGGCAACTTGACTCAAACTCGCACCGTGCAACAGATATCGGAGAGACCGGGTAAAACTTTGATATTCAGGAGGCAACCATAGTAGGCCGAAGAACCTCAAAAGCGGAAAGACTGATGCTTGAGGCATGGTGCTCCGCCAACATACAGCTGGATCTTCCTGTGGCCTATAAAGTCCAACGCCATTACGTGAGTAAAGGACAGGGCAAGATTAAATTGACCTTAGAAATTGCAAGCGAAAACGCACATGTGACGAAACTACTGGCAGTAGAAGCTGGAGTACCAGCCTCTTCTACAGTAGAGACGAAACGCTACACTAAGTGCGATCAAGCTGGACAAAAATTCACACGAACGGCCAAACAGCACACGAAAAAGTCGATCAGCGCACGGCCAACACGTACAGCCAAAAATTCAAACTGCTAACCAATAAAGTCAGTTTACGCTTTGACAAAGGACAGCCTGCCCAACTGTCCCAAACTTCAGCGCACAAACAAACTCATCTCAGTGAGCAAAATGTGATCTCTGAAACAACCTTATGCTGACACCAAGGCTAATATTAGCCCTCTATTTAAAAATGCATAGGTGGCCAGATGACTACTTGTGCAATAACGTCAACAGAAAATGTAAAAAATATTTAAGGACAGGGTATATTTGGGAGCCAACGTGATTATTTTACTTTCGGAAAAAATTTTGTGTTGTCAAATTTACAATAATTTATTATTGCACAGTTTTCATTTACAGAAAACGAGGAAATTTGTGAGTTTCACTTACTTCCAAAAGAGCGATATAAAACGGGTTGATCGACAGACATGTTTGGCTGCAAATAACTAAGTTAAACGGAATTCAAATTAGTTCTGGACTCTGAAAACGTTCAGTGGAGAACACAGAGAAAGGCTTCGGAGGTGCAGCCTTCGGAAATAAAATATTGATATTCTGCCTCATGTAGGTATCCCTTCATTTTGCCATCATTTGGAAGACCACTATCAGGTAAAATGATTAGTCCGAAAACATGAGGCTATAAAGTTCTTCTTAACAATAATAAGAATTACTCACTTACGTTACTCCTAAGTGGACGCAGACTATGTATTAAAGGTATCGTAATTAAAAGAACGAATGTAATAGTAGCGAAAATCAGAAGATAAACGGAGCGAAGTGACTATTTAACAGCGAAGAACGCACCTCGTCTGAAGGGTCATAGTATTGCTCAAGATAAGGATGGGCAAGGGCCTCCTCAACGGTGATGCGACGAGAAGGTACGAAACAGAGCAACCGATCCAGCAAGTCCAGACCTAAATCGAAGTAAGGAAGAAAGATAAACTACTATTATAAATAAGTCACGCATTCTCTCGGCACCAGCAATTCTTTTTAAGTCTTACGAGACGAACTAAACCAAATCGACAGCGCATTTAAATGATATTAAACGCATTTTAACATTAACAAAAAAATTGCATCCCTATAAATACTATGTGTTGAGTTCTCGAGTCTATTGCGATCTCTTAAGAACACATTTTACAAATAATAAATTAAAGCAGACTTTTCAATTTGGTAGCGTTTATTGTGTAATCGTAACATGATGAGCGAAAGCCAAAGTTGTACGTTTTGCTTGAGTTCAAGTATTTATTTGCCATATACGATCGGTAAAGGTAATCGTGGATGACAAACAGTCTAACCCGTGGGAGCCGAATGGCTATATTTTTGGTTTCTTTGATAGATTCATATTTTACTCTGAATATTGAACCTATTCAACATGCGTATTTCTCAAAGGTTAATTTTGGAGAAGCAAGAGAACACATCTGGCCAATCGGTAAAGGGCTACTCCATCATTCTAAAACTATTTTTGTGTACCTTAAACCACAACAGAATAAAATTCATCACATCCAACCTTCTATGCAATGCAACTTACAAGAAATATTTATTTCTGCATATTGTCCGTAAAATTTAAAGGGGCCCTTCTCTCAGGACGAAATTCTGCCTTAATAGGAGACATTCCAGCGACAAAGCCAAAAAACAACATTTTTCATGCTAACAACCTTGTCCGAATAGTCCAATTACATTTTTAAATGACATATGTACGTTATTTCTGTTAAAAAATGAGCAAAAATTTCATCTTCCAGTTTTATTAAATTCTAGGAAACGACGTAAGCTTTTTTCACAAGTTTTATTATACGGGACTTCCACAATTGTTCTAAAAAGATTCAAATTAGCAAGTAATAGGTCCCAAGCGAGTCAGTAAAATGGACGTTTGGCGATGATACGCACATTACATGATTATTTTTTTCAGTCAATAAAGAACGTTAAATCAAAAAAGGCAATATATTTTTAGTTAAGCATATGCACGTTTAGAATCTCTCATGCGTGCCCAACTTTAAATTATTTGTTTACTTTGTCCATACATAAACATGCTAAGTTTGAGCAGTTTTTAAGACTTTTCTGAATACCCTTTTAGGCGGAACCAGTTAAAGTCGATCCTACTTCATGTGTCGGCATATAAAACAACCAAAGTACTCATTAAGTATATGTGACAAGAATTTGGCAAGGACTGCAAAATTACATGCAGATCAATTTACGAAAAGTTGCCTTTGGAAGGACTTACATGTTGTTGATAAACTTCTGCCTATGAGTCACTCCACGTTGGGTTTTATCACTGACGTTATTTTTTAAATTTGGCTAGAACTAGTGGCAGCGCGTAAATATTTTTCGACGTCAACATTTTTAGCTTCAGTGTCCCCTAGTATGAGAAAAATTATCACGAATATCAGGTAATGGATGTGCGTACTGTATATTTTCGACTATCTGTCCCATCAATCAGATACTATATGCGATAGTTTGAACAGATAAGCACACATATTTTGGCCAGTTTTAAACCAGCTCAACCAGTAATGGAGGTTTATTCTATCCAATATTTCAAGTGGTTTAAAAATTGTCCTTTGATATTCTATTTTTAACTGACTTATTGAAGATTTTACTCTGTATCACAAAACGCAAGGTAATTGAGAATTTGAACGAGTATCAGTTGCAGTAAGCTACCTGGAAACCGTGAAAGCGTACTTTTAATTTGAGTAATACTGTTTAAGCCGGAAGCGCTTTTACTCCATCCCGCAAACGCGCTGCCTGTTCTTTCGATAACTTTATTTTTGGCGTTTTATGTACGCAACGACGTTTGCAATATAGAGAGAACATGTTGGATGCAATAAAAATAGTATGTTAAGAGTACATCCCAAATTTTGATCACACCCAGAAAATGAACACACGACATTTTATTTTAAAAAGCACGCAAGATGAGGAATAAAATTGAAAAAAAAACAAAACGTATTAAGATACGTTTCGTCATCATGTCCCGATAATATGGCCACTGAGATTCTCATAGTATGCATTCTCATCTTGCATGCGGCTGCAGGCAAGTAAAAATGAACGGCAAAATATCGAAACAAACATAATTAACATTATTTTAGGTTTTCAAATAACAATCTGGGAAAATGATATTCATCTCTTCGGATTTTGACTATTAACGACAAATGGGAGGATCTGATCTGTTGATGCAGACGTGTTTAATGAATTCCAATTGTTCGTCATTTGGTATCCCTCAAAACTGACTGTTAAGTTAACTTCTAAGTACAACTGTTTGAGTATCTGTAAACCGACAATTAAGAAACTGCTGCAAGGAGAAAGTATTACGCTTTGAAGACATGTTTCAGTGGCACCTCTCGCCTCATCTTCCTGGGCACAAAATGAAGCTGCGCACGAAGATGTCCAAGCTAAACTTCCGCTTTGAATTCTTCATGCAACGTGTCATACAACAGTGGAACAACCTTACACAGTCAGTCGTGGAGGCCACTTCCCTTCAGATGTACAAACAACGCTTGGATAATTACATGTGTCCCGTCCCTTCCCTTCCAGTCCAAATTCTAAAAACCTGACATATATTGTAAAAAACAATGTAATTCACTGTTTTCCAATACTATGTTAGTAGTAGTAACTTTTATAGGTGCCGTACACGTTATGAATAGGGTTTTCAAAGGCATTGCCTATTATTCTCACCAGAAAAAACTGAAACTTAACTGAAATAATTCTTGCATACCTCATATTTAGAGTCATAAATAGTTTTTTTAATTTGCAGTATAAAGAATTAATTTAAAATTGATCTCTTTGCTTTTATAGGTACCATAGACTCTACTTGCTTTATCCCTAAAATGAAAAAGTTATTTGCAGTTTCCTACAATCGGATGTCACCTTTAATTGTTTATAATCATAAACATAATCCAGACATAGTTAATGAATAAAAGTAGATGATAAAATTGCCGCGATTATTATTTACCCTTATGCTCGCATTATAAAAAACGTTTATAAAATAGGGATATACACAAGGATGATTTTGCGTTATATGTATAAAGTATCTGTTACTTCTGTTTGGTGAATTGAAACGAAATATTGCATAGGTTAAGATGTACAGTCGCCAGTGCAAATATTACGTTAGTTAATGGTAAAACGATTATTTTGGGAAGATGTAATGTTTTACAAAACTACATTTAAATGAAATGATGGGTGACTGAGTCAATCTTGTTTATCATTTCTTAGCCATCCTATCCTATGGCATGAACTATTTTGCTTAAACGAGGTTGAACGTCATTCACTTGAAATAGCATTCTTTTTGTCCATATAAGATGGCACAGCGAAAATGTTAAAAAACGCTTTAAATTCCTTTTGAAGGTTTCAGCCAATGCAGTTGTCTGACGTTCTACTTCTGTAAAATCGTTTTTAGAATTATAGTTAAACCTGTTTTTATTTAATTTTTGACAGTAATGTGGAAGAAACTAAAACGCAACAACGCTTAAAATTGACTTATTTCTATAATATATTCTGATATATTACACGGAAATAATAATTGTCTGAAATGTCTGCTTCCAAGTAAGAGGCCACTCATGCGATTGTGTTACAATTTTAAGCAGAAAAAAAACTCGAGTTTGATTTTTTACTTGAGGGAACTTTGATCAGGACTTAAGTTAAAGGTTCAAAACCTCAATCGCTCAGGATATTTAGTGTTTTCCCGTAGCATCCCTCACCCTATTATTTGACTAACGATTTGGGCTCTTGCAAAACTACGTAAAAGGCTTAATAGATTATAAATGGGACCTAGATCATGGTTTAGAGCAGTTCACTATCTAAAATTTCTTTCAACCACTGCTTCCTTATCTGAGCCACAGGCAGGTTAAAATTATCTTTTTTACATACAGCAGTTCCTGCAGCGTATTAGTTCACAGAGAGACGTAGCTAAGCGGATAGCGTCTAAAGTAAGAACGAGGATTTCCGCATTCGCTATAAATATCTTTATCTGAATATTTTGCGCCAAAAAAAGGTTCCCACAACATCATACTGTCTTCTTAAATTACGTGTATACCTTGGCTGTGGGCTGTTTATGCAACCATGTCAATAATACTTCCAGCTAGATTATCTGACCTCATTTTGACGATGACGACAGTCTGCTGATAACTGGTCTTAAGCACCGTCTATTCGCCAACGCCTGCATACTATGGAGCTTTCGATAAGTCAGTGGCAATAATTTTTTTATGGTTCGCGAAGTTGAGGCTTCAAAATCGCACCATAAAATCTGGCTTAATGGTGCGCAACATATTGATTTACACAGCTACCGCATGCAAAAAACTTATTTTTACGATTTTAAATGTAATAAATCACTAAAGGTTTCGAGTCTTTCATGGATTATCCGAGTTCCGTACTTTTAAAAACACTGCACGCAACAACAAACTCTTTCAACGCTCAAAAGCTGCAAATATTACCCCCTTCAGTAGTCGTAAAATATGAGAAATATCTTAAACTCGTCAATTTTGGAAGCAATTAGATTTTTCGACAAAACGCATCAGGTAACTCCCAATTTACGTTTTTCAGTGGAACTAAAATAGCGTTGTGCTTGTTTCTTATTCGCAGATCGGGCATACATTAGTTACACTGTCATGCATATAGCCTCCCCGATCCATGCGAGCGATTTATCAGCGAACACAAATAACACAGCTTTTTAGGTTTGAGAGATTTTAACCATTTATTCGTTTTTATTTAATAGGAAATATACATATGCTTGCAATAACTGTTATTTCGAAAACCTAATAGGTTGTCTTGGCAAAAAATAATTGATTTTCTGCTGAAAAACTTACAAAAGGTATTTTTAATCTACTGAATTCTCTAAGTGCGCTTAACACGTGTGAGTTTCTTTGTAAGCATTGCTAATAAATATGACCTATTTAGCTGAACCAATATGATGAGAACGTCTTAAGCAAGCACAACGGTAGAACCTTCGCGCAAAGCTATCGCATTTTCCAAAGAAAAATAAGATATAGTAAAAAACGCTTTTTCATTGATCACCTTTGTGCAAATATACGTTTTGACGCAAACATTTTCCAGCTTGACTTTCCATATTGGCCAATACATAAATTTTTAAATAAATTTCGTCAAACTTCCCAATATAAATAAAGTCTGGCTCTTTCATTAATCAATCAGGCAATTTGATTCATATACAGTAGTCGCCAATGACCATGCAACGTTCATAATGAAATTTGACCTAGTAATTTAGCGTATATTAAGTAACACTATTTTGATTCATTCAGTTTATTGAATGTTGCAAAAGCCTTTTCCTTAGTTAAATCGTCATTTTAGTTAGGTTTATTAAGAAAAATGACGATTAGTTTTCAAAAAATTGGGAGAAGTTTCATATGGAGTGAATTTGCTATGCTATTACAAAAAAGAAAACCCAAATTCACTTTAATGCTGATAATACAGGAAGGAACTGCAAAATAAGTAAAATAGGCATGGCGAATATCTCTTTCAGAACTGTAAAAGTTTATCCAAAACTGTTTAGATTGAAGTAAAGCCAAGTAAAATGGACCGAATTTGCTTGCAGTAACATTGACGGTTTGTATTTTAAAAATTATGTTTAGCTATTCTTTGAAATATTTGCACAAAATGCGATAGCAGAAGAGTATTTGTTTGAGTGCATCAATTAACCTTGAATGTCCTCCAATAAAAACCAAATGTCTAACATGCTCTCGCTTATTTAAGACAATGAAGCCATTATTGGATCCAAGTCGTGAAGAAATATAGTTTTTTGTATACTTTACGTTCCCCTTTTGCTATATTTAGGAAGGGAAGAGACGAAAAAATAAGAAGTTCAAAAATGGCAATGCATCTGGCCAGTTTTTTTTTTAAAGCGCCGATTTATAACTGAATGTGAAATTAATCTTCTCATGCGGAATGTAATCTATTATAAAGAGAAACGAAATTACTTTCATCTCCAGTCAAATTGTATCGTTTTTTCTTCAGGAAACAAATAAATTCTCAAAATTATCAAAATTAATTGTGACATTATGTTGGAAAAAGTTAATATACGCAGAAGCTTATAAGCCGAATATCTTATCAAAGTCTTTTAATTAATCTAAGGAATAGTAAGTCCAAAATTCCAGTGCGGACAAGATTAACACTCGACAATGTGTTTTGTTGTTTTGAGGCATTTCCGGATATCAAGAACGTTGCCATCTTCATTAAAACTAATGTGGGAAAACACTTTATTTCGGTAAACGCTCTTTATATCAATCATATTCAAAAGGTTTTCGTGTAAATGTCGAACAAGTGGAGAATGTGTAAATTTATCAAAGAAGACAGTTAAAACAAGGAAAATTATGACACACTTTTGTTGATGACATTCACTAAATACTTATTCAGTAAGGCTAAACTTAAGAAAATATCTTGACTCAAGAAAAGTTCTTTCTATATATAGAAAGCAGTTGCTTCACGTTTACAATTTAACACAATATCTTAATTTATTAATCTAAATTATAGATCTTTTTTACGTCTCAAAAATCACGGGATTAACGAGAAAATTTTATTTTTCTTTACAAAAATTGAGTAATTCCTATAGTTTGAGTTGACCCATGTGTAAAAAGCTCTAGGCGTTTGGCGGGATTTGAACCCGCGCATCAGAGAAAGCCTTTACCGGAGGCTAATGCTCTACCGCTAAGCTACAAACTCCCGCTTCACGCCATGAGTTTAATCACACTTGGGTCAACTCAAATTAAGCAAATCTGCCAAACCAACTTAATAATTCCTATAGTTATTTTAAGTACCTAAAATGCCTGATGCAGTTTATTATTATTTCTAAATCTTCCTAAATACAGTCACATTGGTATTCGAGTAATGATCAAACTTATACAAATTATGAAAATTGCATGGTCTGTGGCGACTACTGTAGTTATTTTTCTAAACTTTTTAAGCGTGCTTCGATATCTAGGAAACAATTCTGGGCAGTTCCGCAGGTTTGTTACGTAAGATACAGATATGCGCTTAGGCAATGTAAGCCTTCGAAGAAGTTCTTTGCGTAAAAGATGAAGTCCAAACAAACGGCAGTTTAATTCAAATCTTTGGTATCATTCGGTACTTGTAGTAGTACGTTTCAAGTAAACTCTGCTCATATTCTGAATGATGGAATAAGATCATTGGGAAAAGAAGTTAATAGTCTTGAAGTTTCGAAATCTCATGCGAACTCAACAAAGACCTCACACACCTTAACCTGCGACCGTCTCTGCATAGTGGTTCGATGGAAAATCTGAATCTTCAGGCCAATGCACTTTTTTTAAGTGATCACACGTCTTCTGTTTCCGAATTCTCTCAGAGAACTCACCTGTTCATTTTTATTGTCAGAAATTATAACGAAAATCGGCAAAAAATTAGCCTTATTAAATTTTCCACAGGCAATTTTAGGTAAAACCGGAGAAAACTCTTTGTGTTGTTAGGTGAATTACTAAGTGCAATCATAACAAAAATTTAACCTTATAGTCCGTATTCGACTGTGTAGCCTAATGTGACACATTTTGGGAGAAGTCATAGCAATTATGTGCACAAAGACAAGCATTTAGATTTGAATGAAGTCTTGTGTTTTAAAAAGTGTGGTTTCATTCTTGTACAACCTTGCTTTTGATCTTAGGATTGGAATCGTACGAAGTTGCAGCATATTTTGTGATAATTATGATAAACTATTTCGTCTCTCCGCTTATAAGTTGGCGACTAGCAAATAGCCATTTGTTGCGCAGATCAACCAGAAGAGAATCAGACTGCATTTATGCATATTCTGTCACGCAGTTAAACCGCACCTCCGGAACCTGCAACAGATGCTTTTGTTTTTACGTGCACAAAGTCTGCGGCGAATACACCCCCACCCCCGCCATCGTTCACCTTTCGATTTCTGCCCATACCAGATCGTAAATGCTGCAGAACCTGCATTCTGTCATTTATTTGTCAGATGTTTTGATTCTCACAAAGAGTTGGGTTCCGGGTTGGATGTAAGGCAACAAAACAAGTGCTGCAAAAAACATCTTAATAATCTATTCAATGAGTACACGCCTACGGTGGATCTATCTTCTGCCAATAAAGCCTGAGTTCATATGCTCTATTCCTTTTAAGGTGGCATACTGAAGGCGGCATTAAAAATTCTAATTAATCCTTAAAAAAGCCATTTAACTCACATGTTTCAGGGAACCGATGCATACTCTAAAATTAGATATTCCTCTGATATCCTTTGAATAAATAGATAATTCATGTCATGGGTTGTTTGTAGATTAGGTAGGCTATTATATGTCTATTTAATGCGTGTTCAGAGAATTAAACTGATTTTATATTCCATTTTGCTAAGACTCATTAAATTAAAAATGACAAGACACGGGCCAGAAAATCCCATTATACTGACTGCTTGTCGATCGAATATAGAGAACCAAGGTATTGATTGAATGATATGCTAACATTTTTTCATCAAGTCCGTATAAGGACTATTGTTGAATATTTTTATGTTTAGTTACGTGTCAGAGCACAGAAATATGTAAGACCGCTGCCTTGGATGCGGCATTGTGAAACCTGCATTAATAGGAGAAGTTCTAATTTTCAACCACTTGCAGAAAATGTTTACTAAAATCTTCCTTGTGAACAAATGAGCGTGAAATAAGTAATGTTTGTGGCCCTTTTGCTCTTTTGAAGGGTAACCTGATGCATTGAGTGGGAAATTCGGCGTTCTTGAATGGACTTAACAGTCTTGAAGCAGCCGCACGTTCTTCCACGTACGGGCTTGTGCGATTCACCATTGTTGAGGCTATCAATGCTATCTATTTATAGTTTGCGTGAACATTTAACTTGCAATTAGTTAAAGTGGTCGTTGCGTTACTGCTTTATATGTCTGCATTTAAAAAACAAATGAATCCCGTTATATTTTGTGTATGTAGAGAAGCACTTATGATGAAATAAAGGAACCTGATATTTTGAAAATTTAATTCGACTCACATAACCTAACAATGGTGCATCGGTAAAAAACATACTACGTAAAAGATACGATCTGAGATAGGTGCCATAGCCAGAAAAATTAGAATTGAAATGTGCGAAATTTCGCTTCAAATGCCTAAGTGGATGTTATTGCATATTGCCAGATTCCAAAAGGTGGTGTTGGATTGCAGAAATTAAAAGATTTCATAGAAGTAAAAAGACGTGTACTATGACAACCATTTCTAGATAGGCCGTGCAACTCTAACTGCTTGTACGTTGCTTCCTAACCAGTTCCTTATGCGCATAACACACATCAAAAATACTGGCTTACAAAGACCTTTATGATAATTATTTGAATTTATATTCACAAAGTTGGTATTTCTTCTAATTTCAAGTAGATTTCCGAAAATATTTCGCAGCAAACAAATAGGTGACCTTTAAAATAACCACGAACTTTCAACCCGGGTTTTGCGAGGTGCCAAAAAATGAACATTCCGAGCAGAATATAGTGAAATAAATCTGGAAATAAAGCTTATTTCAAAGTCTTCTTCTTAACTTATTTACGGTTAGCTATTCGCTGTGCAGTCACGTTTGACTAATAAAGTATTCGGGTGGATTACTTGGTAAAAGTTTAGTATAGAGTTTACTGCGTAAACCAAATCCCTTTAATGTTTTTCTGCGTGACTGACGGTAATGACAATACATTTTTTTATTTGTTATTTTATATATTTATCTTGAATCTTTACTGTATTATATATTTTTTTTACTTTTCGATGTTCACACATTTTGTTATTATTATATATTAGCCTTTAAAAATAATTTTATCTGATAATTCTTGCTTTTCAATGATATATTTCTTCCATTTTCTCCTCTGTGCCCCGTAATATAACACCATCATAACCACCATTACCCCGGGTATCAAAGGCTGTCAAGAGACTCATCCAAATTAAAACATAGAACGGAGTATTTCAGTTTTCCTTGAACACTTAAAGAGTATACCTGATTAGGGCGCAGCAGTGTCAAGAGTGGCGACCAGAAACAAGAATGCTTACTTCGGTAATAAAGAAGATAAATACAAAAAGGTCTACTTTCAGTCAGAAATAACAATTAAAACCCTAACGCCAATTAACTTTCTCTTTGTTGACAGATGGTCAATCCGACTGTTAAATAACAAGACCATATGACCTAAGCCTCCAGGGCCCGCTCGATATAAGGATTTATTCTAGGGTGTGTCGGTGTCTAGACTTGGAATTTCGCTGGCCAATAATGGCAGAAAAAGCAAACAAAGGCCATATTAGTGGCTCTAAGCCGGTCAATAACACTTCTAGTTCAACCCTGGATTTTTTTCTAAACAACGGAAACGTTTTTTAGCACACTAGATTCGTAAAAGTTGCCCACTTAGTGCTAAACGTTGTTGAGAGCAGTAGACAAGCACTATAAATGGCTCTTCTGAAGTCATTCAGACCATTTAAGTAATTTTTTGTAATCTGTAGGAAAAGGCCAAATTGAAGGACAAAAAAGGAAGAGCCTCCAACAACCCATCTGCCAATTTATGGCAAAATTTAAAAATTATATTTTGGAAGAGATCTAAACTAAAGACAGGCGAATTTTTGGACATTTTGTTACATGAATAGCAGCATAAATTTCCATTTCCCATCTGTACTGCTGCGTTCGCTTATGCGTTGGGAAGGCCACTAGCTGCCCTTTCGCCTGGTAGAATGTTGCCAGGCTAATGAAAAAAGTATCCACCTTTTCGGAACAGAACAGCATTTTGTGTATGCCTAGCACATAAACGTATATAGACTGGACGTTTTTATATGCGTTGACCACACTGTATTACAAAAACCTTAATATACGTTGCTGATGTAAATTCGCGAGCCAAAATAAGAAAACATTCAGTGAGTGAGATAAAAGTTACCCATTCACGTTTCGTATCTTCGCAAAAAAAATTTCGTAAAACGTGTGAAGCATTTTTAGAAACATCAGGTTTTACAGTCACAACAAACGTTTTTTGCTACATATTTAATGTGGAGGTTGAAATGGTCCGTAAAGTATTGCGTACTACACCAGGCCTTACATTTCAGCCCAAATAACGCTTAGTTTTTCCTCATTTATATGATAGTTACTAAACAGGAAATTGTGTTAAGAGCAGACCCCAACTCGTACTCATAATACTGCACACCAAACATCACGAAAGTCATTTCAGATTTACCATTTGGGATGAAAAGCAAAATCTTGATGATACTTTAGGTGACACATCTCGGACAGTAAAAACATTTTTCAAACATAGGGAAATATTTCTCTGCCACAGAATGCGGTTTATGGCGTTTAAAATATGTATCTGAATGGGTTTCCAAAAGGCCCGTTCAACCTTATCAGAATGCACGAGCATTTAGAGAAATAGGAACAAAAACTATAAGAGTTAGACAGTGAAGTGTACACAGTGAACACCTCTAAGAACATTTTGACCGAATGTTTTATCAAAATTGAAAATATAGTAAGGATCCTAAAATGGGAAATTTTTCCTGGAACACTAAAAGCCAGTACTGATTTAGATTTAAATGCTTACAATTTTTCATACAAATAGAAATAACATTCAAATGAATTATTGAAAAAACCTATCTTACCGCAGTTTCACATAGCGGAACACTTACAGCGCTCTTTAAAATAAGTTTCAGTCATTTTTTCGAATTACTAATGTACCCTTAGAAAAAAAACGAAACCGAACCGATAATAATAGTCAAAATATATGAACAAATGGCTTAACGTGCTGTTTTTTATATATGTCTTACAGTTAACATTTAAAGTATTTTGATATCCTACAAGGTCAGTTTAAATGTAAAAAAATCAATAAGAAGTTTTCAATTGGAAAATGATAGACAATATTTTGCCAAATATGTCTAATTTGCGGGAGTTACTCTTGTGCATTGTTAGACCCAGGAGCAAAGGAAATGGACAGAAAGTGCACAGAAAGGATCCTAAAAAGGAATTCTCCTGGATAATAAAAAGGTCATTGAAAAAGGGCATTCGTAATTAAACGCTTGTCATCCGTTGGACGGCCGGAGGTAACGGTTGAATTCAAATATAGGGCAAGGCACAATGAAGCTGTATAAGAGATTCTCTAACGTCATAGGAAATGATACATTTGAGCAAAATAATAGTGTGTATGCCATAAGATTAATAGGTTAAATGAATAACCTAAAAAGGGAGCCTTTCGTTCCTATATATGGAAATGACTTTTTTGACATTCGCCCAAATGCCCTAGTGACTAAAGTTTTGAAGTGTCCATCTATGCTGCTTACAGGCAAGAACATATGCGCTGGAGCTTATTGGTGACTAACATAAGCAACTACTTTAAATATTTACTTGAAGCATAATTAGAAAAGCCTTTAAATAAGTACAGATTATAAAAAAACCAACGGTGGATATGTGCATTATATACCAGATAGTATGTACTCAGAATTGTTAGAATTTTTAATAAGTTCGTTTTATTTAAGTTAACATCACCTTTATACTGTCCATTTGTCGTGTAATGAACGACAAAAATACAATATTCCGCCTGCAAAATACTTCCATTCGGCCTTCGTTATAACCTCAAACTTAATTTATCATTTCCACCTAATTTACGCGAGAAATTTTTTTAAAATTACACACACTTCTTTATTTCCGGGCTGGTTGGACAAAAATGCTTCTTTTTGCCATAAGAGTAGACGTTAAGCATCGGGAAAAACCGACGTAAATATTTGCAAAACGTGCTGATTCATTTATTTCTTTGCTGGAATCGCATAAAAAAGGAAAAAAAGACATTAACATCTAGTTTTGCTTATTCAAAAAGCACGTGTTGTTACGTTTAAATATATTTTTTAGGGCGGAGGTCGTAAATACAAGTATTTTATTTACAACTGCAGAACTGTCTGCTATATTCTGTGGGCAGAAATACAGGATGTTAGGATGGAGTAGGCAAACTTGACGGCAAGCAACGCTGAGTGTTACAAATATACTCTAAGGCAAGTGGGGTCCGTATACCCCCTCACAAGAAAATGTATGCAAACACATACCTTTTTCGTCAGCGAAAGGATACATTTGTTTCCAGGGTACCTTGGGTTTTTGAGGAAGTTGCTCCAAGTAGCTGCGAGCCTATAACATCATAAAAAATGGTAGATTAGAGATTTTAGCTTTGATCAAATTGGAGTTTGAAAGAGGTTCATCCTTGTTTGGTTTAAGAGCCGTTTGCATTCGTTTTTCATATTCATTGACTTAATTAGAGGGCAACTATGGTTTAAAAAATATTTTTTTATGAAGAAAAGATAACTAACTCAACCCTTTATTCTATATGTCTTGCTAACACACGCAGGCGGGGTCTCAGAAAGTCTACTTCTCCGAATCAGTGTCTCCTGTCCTGGGCCACTTCATATCTTTTGGACAACAGAAGTTAATTTAAAATGTATATTTTAAACTGACGAACAGAATACAAGCCCGTTTACACTCTCCGTCTACTGAGTGTTTTCATTGTTATTGCAAAACATCTTTGTCGTTGGTCAAGGCTTCGAAACCGTCTTTCAACGTTTTTTCATGCCTTACATGTTTTAGGCCCGTTGCAGTTTATCAAAATATTACTGACACTCCTCAACGAATTATGTTCCAGATGGCTATCCGTAATTGAAGCAGTTTGATGTAGTTCTTCACCATCATTTACGTTAAACTATAATTTTCATTCGTAAGTTAGCATGATAATGTGCATGGTTATCATCCTACAACTAAATAGCACCCAACAAACACAAACTGTCAGCACTGAAAGCTTAATAAACCCTTGTTCGCGGTTATTTAAAACGTTATTACTACTGAAGTGGAGCCTTGGATGACTACTAGCTCCAAATATGAACATTTCAGGTAACGAGCAAGCCATTGGCGGAAACATTGTCTCGATTTGTTGGCTTCCACTTAGTTAACGAGTTGTGATTATGTGTCTGTGACCGTGTACGACGTTGATTCTTTCCCCCGGACGTGGGTCCTCAGTTATTTGCAGCCAATCAGTGAATTGATGCACTTTGAGTGGCGACGTTTCGCAGGACGGACGTTTCACATGACAAGCTAGGTGCCTGAACTGATTTAACTCGTTAACGAAGGTTTCATTGTAGTTGAAAACAGACACAATCGACTATAAACAATTAATCTGACATCCACGTAGTTATTACAAATAGAAACACGGAATGTTTGCATCTGGATAATGTTAGTAATTGAACAAATGCACCACAATTCAGTCATAGAATAACGTCTCGTCAAATGAAAATGCAAGGCGGTCGACAGCACTGTTAGTGGGGACGGCGATGTGAGCACATGACTGAAAGTTGTGTTTCGTGATTAAGGTCAGATTTAACCAACACTATTCAGTTGCAATTAAAGGTCCGGCCGAAGTATGCGAAAACAGAAAGAAAGTAAAAAAATGCGAATCAAACATTTGCGCTCATGCCAGTGATAGTCGTACCCACCAATATTGCCACTTTTAGATGAAATGCCTCAAAATCAAGAATATTTGAAAACGTTAATGGTTGGGATGTTTAAGTGAGGTTCGCAAGAATAAGCTCATGGGCGACAATCTGTAAAAGGCTTACATTTCCCATTTAAACCAACTAAAAGCTAATGACTTCCAAAAGCGTTATGCAAATTTTGCAAACACATCCCAGGACATGAAGTTAGGTGGCTATTCAGCACTCAGTTCCCAAAAGACTTTTGAACTGACTTCTTGCAACTGCTTGAGTTTGTGGTTATAAACCATAGCTTTAATGTTTTCCAATGGAGGAGAATGTTCGAATTTTAAATGAGTGTGTATGCAAGAGCAAACAAAAGTTGCCGACCGTCGCACTCGTTCCTTCGTCTTCGTAAGCATTCGTTCTCATGCAGGATTTCTGCATTGAAAACTAAAAGCAGCAAAATAACAAGCGAAAACTCAGATGCGCAAGCCATCAAAGTGAATCGCCCACGTTCAAAGCAACGCAAGACAAGAATACATTGAAGCCAAAACCTCGGACAAGAGATCAGACAATCTATTTGACCATCTGGCGCCGTCACACAAAGCTCCACGACGTCTCACCCAGATCTGCATCATTGACTATTCATTAGTCGTCATCTTCTAAAATTATCGCTTATTTTGTTGACATCTTTATCTCTGAAGGTATTCTCTTATTTCATTTTTTCCTTCGATTAGAAACCTATTCAGTCTTAAACTAGCGTTGTTCTTTCATAAACCCCACACCCTGAAATCCTATTTTTTCCTCAAGTTTATTCTTGCACTTCTCCGAATAATATGCAGGGTATATTACTCTGCAAGAAAAGGCCCAGGGGGGCATATTTCAAATCCCGGTTTTAAATTGTTGTCAAGATTTGCGTTCGCTGACATCCTCTAACTCTAACACTTTGTATGAGTAACCAAATTTTGATAAGGGCTTCCATTCGAGACCCTTCGAAGGTAGTCGCTGTATAACGGGCATTTTGTTAATTGCTTAATGTAACTGCTACATAACCCCGGAGTTGAAATGTCCTGAAAATAATTTGGGTCAATTTTACCTGACTACTCCTTTAGCTATATTCATTACACCGACCTATGCGGAAGCCAGTGGAACAAAACGATCCGCGCTAAAAACAGAAATTTAACGAAAGTACAAACTGGTGAGTTCAAGCCTGTTTGCGTCCACTATACGCGTCCACTCATTCGGCTGTGATGAGCCAGCTCTTTTACGCGGCGCTAAGGCGCATAAAAGAGCAAAAATTAAATCCATCTGGACTGTGGCCGACGGATGGGCAAGTTTTGAAATTATTTCAACCTCATGTTTATTCCTTAAGCACTAACAAGAAATAAAACTCTAATGAAAGAGTAAACTTGGCATGTTAGACACTACTTCACTTACTAACAAAAGAGTTTGACAGTTTAATTTAGCTTTCGAATTCTGCAGCATAAGTTCATTGTCCGGTATAAACGTAGGACCAGAAAAAATGATGGGCTTTCATTTAATCTGCAGGATCTTGCACCCCCCCCCCCCAGCGCTGCCTGCACCGTCAACGTGGCCATTGAATCGATTTTTGGCGCATCGCTGATTACTGGTCCACACTGGACTTGCCTCGCCACTTGTGATGACTGATCTACGAAGCGTGAATTGGCAGTCAAATCAGTCAATCAGTTAATCGATTTTGCGTACTGCTGATTACTGATATGCGACGGATTTGTTGTCAGCGCTGGCAGAAACACACTTCACACTTAGCCTATTCAACAGGCAAGGCGGAACTCACTCGGCCAGTGCGCGGCGGATGCGAGGCTACGGCACTCTCTCTCGCTCTTCGCGGTCGAACTACACCCCAGGCCGAGTCAACTCCTCTGTTAATTCGTCTCCCAATTATGCTGTACAGATTACAATCTCCTTCTACTTTGGCTTCTAAGACTTCAACCTTATCTAAGGAACCGGACCTGGAAGATCGCAGTAGTAAGGGTTTTACTGGCTTAGCCTTAAATACTTTACGATAATGGAGGCTGCGCTGGGAGGGCAGGTTCCTACAGTACCCCCTGGTCACTATCAGTTATGCAGGTGGACGTGCAATTTCGCAGGGCTCTAGATTTTGTTGTCAGGTAGACACGTCGATTGACTGAGTTCCCATATGATGCCTGGGCTTCAGGCAGCTTTTGGCTCATCCTGTTTTCTAAATGAGAGATTATCTGGGCTGCCGGAACCTTAAACTGGTGGCCAAGTTCACATTTACAGAACAGGTGCTAGATTAAAGCCCAAACACGTGTTCTACCGCTATGTTGCCGCTGCGTGGCACAGCTGCTCGGGGATTCAGCTTATCAGGTCAAGGTTTGATTTGGTAGTCACCAATATTTTTGGCATCAGATAGACACGTCGGCACGTGGTTAATCCATTCTTAATGATGGACTCCGGCCCAAGTATTAAAATTTAATTTCCCGTCTGTGCCTGTAGACTTTGAATAAACAGATTTGCTCCAAATGCGAAATTAATTTCTGAGGCAATTGACAAGCTATATTCAATTGTGATCAGTTGCAAGCCTGTATGACAGCCATGTTGCGCTCATTTTGCGCAATTCGGCCTTGCGTTTATTCTAACCTACGGGATTACAAGGATTGTATGAACGCACTCTACGCCAACATGCTCTATAGGGTTCAGTTTATTCTTTACTTTTCATTTGCATGGCAATTGTATTCGCTTGAAAGTGGAACTACGCAGCCCACCAGTACCGCACCGCAATAGCCACTGGAACTCTTTTAATTTATGCCAGAACATAGCGGATCCTTAGTGGCTTTTCCGTTTTTTTCTTCGGAGGACGAACTAATTGGCAGTGTTTCATTAACTACTTCGGCAGTCATCACTTGTCCTGCAGCATCCAGGTCTGACCTGCTTTTTATGCGGATTGCTGTAGTGAGTCTAAAACTCTAATTCATACTTAATTTCGGTAAAGTAATTCGGTTTTCCTCCGAAAGGTAGTTAAATTATCTATTTTTTAGTTCCATGACCGAGTAAACCCATGAACCTTTGCAGAATTCAATTGAAAGTAAGGAAATAAATATAGGACTTGGAGCTCTGCACCTGTCCCGAGAATGTATTTGGCTGCTGCTGTGAGTTGCTAAACATATCTGCCTTAAGAACATCCTCAGGATCATCATGCAGCCTTACGAACCCGACCTTATCTCTTCCATAGAATTACGGTAAACACGCAAATCAGTTCGTTAGTAATACATAAAAACTGCATTCAAGATATAGAGGAAAGGTAAACCAGCCCTAACAAGTGCTTGGAGAGAGAGATACATTTGTTTGCAATTGGTTGTTAACCTTTTTATTTTAAGTAACGGTGGACAGTCTCTAATTATAATATAACTGGATATATTTTTCCCTTTTAATACATGATTGAGGTAGACTACAGTACGAATCTGAGTCAACATACGGCATTCCTTAGTACTCGCCTAAGTACACCGTATATCAGGTCTTAATAAAGTCTGGCACATGAAGCTTGATTAATAATTTAACGAACCAGTCAATTTAAATGAATGTATGTCATAAAATACAAATTCCGCTTGCTCCTTACTGTTTAAAATAACTGTTATATGCGAACTTAAGTCGAATACGAGTTTACTTCCATAAACAACCTTTCCTAGTTGACGTTGGCTCGATAGTATAAAAATGTGCGTTAAGCGAATGAGACACTTTACTAACTCTACCTTCAAGCCTGATAAAATAACTTTTTAATTGGTTAAGCTCGCAAATGTAGTCTGAGCGTATTTTGTGGTACCGCAAATAATATTAATGTCTCTTTTTAAATAGCCCGTTTTCGGTTAGCGATAATATCCACGTAAGCATCGAGGAAGTCAAGTTAGGCAAACGAACGTTTTCCATTATCAATCATGAGGCACGTACAATAATATAGGTGAAGGTAGAGCTAACAAAATTCAAGCAAGCAATCTGTATTAGCTAGGGGGAGAATGGGATGTGTTAGGAGATAAAATTGTCAGATTTGAGTCAAAATTAGGGGAATAAATTACTGCCGATTGGTTGCTTAAACTTTCGTTAACTCTCCCCCACCTTACATTTTTGTGCTTGCCAGTCTGTAGACCCCAAAACATTGTTCCAAGTACGTGTTTGGACACAAGCAACTCGTAAATTGTGCAACCTGGAGGTAGCCTCCATTCGACGGTCAACATCCGACCTATGCAAACAGCTGGAGCATGTTGTGAACCATGCTTTGCATTGGTAACATGCGGATTCCTGATGCATACCTTCCCTGTCCGCATTTTTGCTGTAACGTTTTTTTCCTATCTCACTGTCCACAGTTTCACCTTAGTTACGTTACTAATTAGATTACTTAGCCCAATTTACTAATTGAACTTCCTGACCTGTTTTTATGATTTCTTCTGTAGGAATTCAATTGTTGTATTTTGTCATTCGTTACTCACTTTATACAGCGAGAGGTAGCACCTGATGAGCACTAGCGAAATGTTTGGTCTCTTAAAATTTTGCGGTATACGCTAGCTTCAAACTTGCACCTGGTAAAAGATGCTTCGAATAATCGAAAACGTTCGTTTAGCTAAATTGACTTCCTGACAGCATTTTTGATTATGGGTGTGATCTAAAAATTGCACGATGTATTTTAGTTGATATAAACCAATAAAGCTGCTCAGTTTCCCAGGAAGGCAACTGGTTATTATCATAAAATAATTTAAGAAAACCCTTTTAGAAGGTTTATTGAAAAGATCGGGATGGTAGACGGCGCAACAATGATACCAATGTCCCAACCCCCACCACAACACGATTTTACACTATTTAAAATGCACGGGCTTTCGACTACATAATTCACAAATGAATTTTCCAAAAATACACCATTTTCGCCTTTTCCTGAAGCATTTGTTTACTTCCCTGCATACATGTAATCAATAGAACACTTGCCACCCAATAAGGCAGTCGGCAATACACTTAAATTAAAACAGCATGTCAGTGCCTACGAGACAACTTTTAAAAAAGCGCAATGCTAGTCCTCACTGCAACCTTCCTGGAACATTTTTCCGAGGTTAACTTTAGCTAAAACCTTTCGCGATGATAGCATCTCTCAGAAAGTTAAAATTTTTGCAAGGCGCCGAAATTGGCTCACCCATCTGATTGAGCCGCACATTTCTTGCTATGCCTTCATATCATAAACTTCAATTTTTGAAGGACCAGGTTTTCCTATGATAGCAATAAATATTTCAAATTAACGTTATCACACTGTGAAACAGAGTAAATTTTCCTCGAAGCTGAAAACTGCAGGACCCAGTTCTGTGGCAAAACATTTCACTTATGTTTCACCAATTCCTGTTATAAATGTCAGATTACTAAATTTAGAAGGATAGATGTCGGGTATACGTTTGCTTTCGATCAATTATCCACAAAATTAGCGCGTTTATATGGTAACGAGGTCGACTGAAACATCGTGAACCATCTAGCAGTATAAAGCTGCTGACATTTTGAGAGTTAATCGAACGAAAACGGATGCTCGCTAAGTAGGCTCCTGAAATCCTGCATGGGTAGTATCGTCCAAAGATAAACAGGTGTTTCCAAAGTCCAATGGATTTCCAATCGCTCAAGATGAAACCATAGTCTAGTCATGAATAGCAAAGCAGTTTTTCAAGTAAACAACCAGTACAAGAAACTACGGAAAAAAGTGAAGAATATAAACCCTAGAATAATTGAGAGAATCTAGAATTGTTCATAGACAAAAGAGTGAGCATAAAATGAATTTTAAAAGATCCAGCAAGCAGCTTTTTCACATTGATCAAATGTATCACTTTCTCGTGAGCACTGCTGCACTTCAGTGTTGGACACTGGCTATTTACCCTCCTTAAAACGACTTAAATTCACTATTTTTTTGTTTTGAATTCATAATAAAGTCAAGGTGACAGTAATGAGCAGAGATGTTTTTCGTTTGTATATGAATCGCTATGGCTAGAAGTTCCATATACTGAAATTTATTGCTATTCAACCATTAGCGGATATTCTCTCTTGCTTTTACTTAAAGAAAACTCAAACGTAACATTGACTTTGATTAGTAGAACAACGGAAAACTAAACTCAGTCTACTTTTATTAGATTATTAGAATGCTTTAATGGCCTAGGTGTACAATATTGGTTAAAAGTGTGATTTCTTTTTGCAGCCTGTTGGTCTGCATGGTTAAATATTCGAGGGTCTCAAATTTTCAACAAAGATCTAAGAACGGCCGATGGTTACTTTTAACGTCAGAACGTACAAAACCAAAAGCATCTCACCTATATTATATATATTTAACAGATGATCTTACGCTAAGAGATAAGCTATTAGGCTGATATTATTGCCAGCAAATACAACGGAGACTGAAATGGCCATTCTAATTTATAAACCATCCTCAGGCAGGCATACCTAACGCATAACTCACGACTTTTCTGATCTGAGTCTGAAAAATCAACCATTATGTCACCAGCTCATAAATATGCCATTTTAGGTCAGAATTTAGTGACACTGGGCTCGATGAATGAAACCCAAGGCAGAGAGGGACAAGTGAGTTCCATTAACGGTCGGTGAACATTCACCAATCAGCTAAATAACTGTCTTCTTAATAAATGTTGATCACGACTACACAAATCTTCTGATTTTACCACTTATAAATTCTTCTAAAGCGCAGGACCGTTCAAGCATTAACTATTATAGCCATTTGCTTACCTGACCGCACATGCCTTTCTACTACCTCTAATGATGCTGTATCAATATACTAAGGTCTTCTTTCTAAAGTGGTCTTTCAAGTTTCGCCAAAAATCCCAAACTAGCTTATAAAAGCTCGTTTTACATAGGAACAGCAACACAATCGGTTCCGGTGGTCCAAACTTTAAATGGAAAACAAAAGTAAAAAAGCTCATAAATTTAATCCTAATTCTGAGATCAAACAGGCTCCTTTAGAGAAAGCAATGAGAAAATGTATGAAACTGGTGTTTACGTTTAAAAGTGCAAAATTAGCTCACTTTTGCGGTAGTATTAGTGGCGATGAGCTAAGGATTGTAAGCACTCTGCTCAGGCAGATGGTTCGATGTACCCTACTTAATACCAGCATAATTGCTTTCTAGCAGCTGTCCACAGGCTACTCGGCACAAAACCAACAAAGGGGCCTGCACAAAACTTGTTTTAACATAATATTGCAGTTTTTTAACACGCACCTCTGCTCTCCCAGTAGGTCTGCTTTCATTAAGAAATATTTAACTTTTAACTTCGGAGTATTGCTTTTCGTACGTCTTTCTTACTTCTCTTTATCTAAGGGTCCTTTACGGGGAGCTTGGGTCGCTGCATATCTTGTGACGTGCTCGTTTGCTGTTTTTATCATTATTTACTGCAAATTGTTGACTTTTAGTCGATAACCTCCACAGAGATATGTGGTTTATTATTGCCTACAATACTCACGACATCAAACGAGGATGGTTGAAGGGCGGCCAAATATGTAATCTAGAGGATGCTGGGGGAACGGCCTGTGTCTTCTCATTCATCCGTTTCCTGCATCTCACGTTACATCTGTTGTGCAACCGCTCTTGTGTCCGAAAGAACAGGAAAGCATGATATTTTCTAGATTTTTCAAGTCACGAATACATTTAGCGAACCCATGCTGACTAGTAGATAACTGTCAATTTCCTTTCCCAGCGATACGCATGATGTCAGCGAATAAAATTGAACTGTTTGTGTGGAGCGAAACTATCACATACGTCTGCAGGATCTCCTAAACGAGGCTGGAGGAGTCTCAAATGGTGTCGCGCCCATCAGCCTCACTGGCGGACAAAACAAGAATAAATCAATGCCGCTTATCAGGTGAACTTTTATGCATTGCCTCTGACAAAGACCCGCGTGTTCTGAGTCAGACAATGTTCCCTGATCTACCGGCTATGATTCGACAGCACTTTGCTTCTCCCATCATTATGTGAAATTATGTTGACTGACAACTGTCAAACGTACAGTTTAGCTTCATTCCAATTACTTTGAATTGAGTTCTCTTAGACTTAAGCCAACTCAAACATGGACTTTGCAGTTGACCTAATAAGAAATTATATATTCACTTTTTTCTTATTTCGTTTGTTGTTTGTTGAGCAAATCCACAGATTTGGTTGGCGAACCCCCCCCCCCTACGTAAAACTAAATCCACATAGGCACTTCTTCCACATTTTCCCAAATGTTTACTAGTTATGTGGTTGGCTTTTAGTAGATGTATTATTGCTAAGCCGTTGTTCAGGACTGGGCGCAACTTCCTAACTGTACACCTGTACAAACTTATAAGACATTATCACGTTTTACTGTTGATACCTTTTGCACACTCCATAGTATTTTTTAGATTATTAAAAACACTACGCACACTTCAGGTTGAATAATTTGCTTAACTTTCAAAACAACACTACTATTCGTCCCGGTTTGCATTCAGGAGTAAAGTTAAATGCAGTGTGAATAACTACCCTGCAATCATGTTGTAAGATGTGCCTATTTTGGATGCTTTGATTTATAAAAATTTCCAAACTTGGTCAAGCTCAGCAGAACACAGTGTGGTAAAAGTGCACATGAGCCCATTGCCAAAAGAGAGTGTCGAGACCACCTGTTAGCTAATAATTGGTCGAATCATTCAAAATATACAACATGCACATATGGCTACGCCAACACGTTATGTGGCCGCGGATACAATATGCGCATGCCATTATACGACCGGATATTTTAAACAAAGGCCTTAGAATATTTTGCGCAAATTAATAGTCAACTTTGTAATATTTATGGAAATTAGTACAGCCTCTTGGTAACCGAACCTATGAACGCTAAATCCGCTTGAGAATTCATTTTGATGAGTGCACAATGTGTATTTCAAAGGAAAAGAAACTAACTGTGTATATTGAGAGGAAGTATTCATTTGTATAAGGAGGAGCTACGCCTAACATCCTCCGCAAATATAACTGCTTCTCAATAATCCCAGAAACCGAAAGGTGATAGTTAAATATTTATAAAGAAGTTTTATGACTCGGAATGCAACCTTAATGTTCTTTTCACACTCCTAACATGATCGTCTTGTTTAAAAAGAATACAATTCAAATTCTCGAAGACTGATTTAAAGTATAGTGATTTGTCTTGGCAAAAAATCCAAACATTTGTCTGAAAGACATTTTCAAAAACTGCCCTTGTCCTGGTGGCTTTAATCACTTTAAAACTTTCTCTTCAAGGTATCAATTGTGGATTACGATTATTGGCGAAAATGATATTCAAGCAGCGACATTCACGAGATATTTTGGAAGGTAAGAGTTTAATTTTTGAATATTTACTGTATAAGACAGTCACTTTCAGAGCCCTGGCTTTGCAATTGAAGTGCCTAGTACACCCTTTATCCGTCGGTCTTACCCTTTACTACAGTTATCTCTGATACTAAAATCCTGAAAGATATCACACAATCAGTAAAGAAGGAAAAACTGCTGATCCTCGACCAGTTTTTTCGTTCTTAAGTCTGTCCTACGGTTTCATGGACGGTAACAGTTTCTTTGATTAATTAATTACTTGTTTCAAAAGAAGACTATCCAGCCAGCATTTATGATCCACAAAAACACTTTACCTGCATTTCTTGGTGGAAAATGTACAGGTGTTTTTATTTCTGTTTTGCAGGTAATGCAAACAATTGTGCGTGTATACCATGGTAGTTTGGTCCTAACCGGCTGAACTTCAGTCCAATTGTAAGCTAATTTTAGAACAAATGGGAGTGGAGTTACTCTCAAATACTGGTGCGTGTGTGTACTTTAAGGCAGGCAAAATTACTTTGCCAGGTCCTCGATGAATATAACATGTAGAAGCTCATTTGGTTTAAAACGGAGAATCTAAGTTTGGCATTAAATTAGCACTTTATAAGACAACTCAAGGGAATTAGCAACGCCCGACTGCAGTGAGAAATAAGCAAGTAATTACTACGGTTGGATCGACAAAATTTCTCGGCAATTATGTATGCACTTTCCACAGTGGTATTTGCGCGCCCACCGATCGCGGTAACGATCCCGTTCATGTCGCTTATCCCTGGAACTTCCTCTCGAACCGCCCTAATGGTATAGGGGGAATAATAACCGACGAAGATGAACAAGTATATAGTGCTGGTTACAGGCTGGGTAGCCGTCAGCAGCCAACTATACCCATGTCCAGGTGTTACGATCTTCAGGTGAGCTCCCCACTACAGCTATTAATAAATGCGATCGTAACCAACATAACAACGAACGCTTGGCTCAATGGTTAGAGCTTTACATGGCTAACCAAAAGGTCAAGGAATTGAACCCCAGTATTCGCAATATCTGGGATTTGGCATGGCGGGCTGATGACAGCCAAGGCTGAGGTGTCACCGCCTTATTTCATCTTGTGTGAGACCCAAAGGAAGAACACGACAAGAAGTGCGCACCAGCAGATCTCCTTGAGTGTAAAAGGTACAACAAATTTAGGGCAACGAACGTCTGTAAGACAGGTCCACAAACCAATCAACTTATCTTCTGGATTGGCCACCGACGCGATTGGCTAGGACTCAGAGGCTGACATTCAGCTTGAAATATGAATTATCAACTGATTGACGGCCTGTATACCTTCGCCCGTGTAGGCCGATAGATAGCGACTTTAATGATAATCATGGCAGCTAATTAGCCCTTTATAAGAATGTGTTAAGGGAAGTAGCAACGCCTGACTGCTGTGAGGAATAAGCAAGCAATTATTATGCACTGCTGCAATAAGCTCGAGAACATTTTCTTGGTAATTATGTTCTTATTTTCCACAGTGGCATTTGGGTGCCCGCCGATCACATTATTAAACCTGTTCGTCTCGCTTGTTCCTGGAACTTACTATCGAACCTCGCCAACAGCCACACAACGCTTATTAGTATAGGAGTAATAACTACCGACAAAGACGAACGCGTATATAGTGCTGATTTCAGGCTGGTTAACCGGCAGCAGCAAACATTACCCGTGTCCAGGCGCTACGATCTTCAGGTGAGCTCCCCACTACAGCTATTAATAAATGTGATCGTACGGACAGGACAACGAATGCTTGGATCAGAGTTTAGAGCGTTACATGGTTAACCAAAATGTCAAGGATTCGAAACCCAGTATTCCCAATATCTGGGATTTGGCAGATGGCTGGCTGATGTAAATTAATAAGCGAGAAATGAGCATTCCAGGTTCTTTTTCATTTTCCGGTTATGCTAAATTGAAGATAACATAGACAGCAGGATTTAGTGGAACCACTAATCTCGCGACTGCTCTTCAGCTGCCATCGCTTGTGGCATAACATGGAGCGATACGCTACCTGGAAGCAACATATATACTGCGGTTTAAACTCGACTTATGTGAACGGTTGAAACGCATGGTAAACCTAACTTTCAAAGAATTTTTTCCCGGTATAAATTTGAAGCAAGCCAAAATAACAGAATTTAGTTACGCAAATAAATTTCGAGAGCGCTTATCAGCTGCTTCTGCTCTGTGCATGAATAACGAAATGTTTAGAGAAAACATCAATTTGAATTTACGCAAAAATCGATAAAAGCAAGGTTGTGTTAACATGGCAAAAGGTCAATAGTTATGTCAACTTTAAACTTAGGACGAAAAACAGGGAGGGAAATTAACAAACTAAAAGTGTGGTATGTATTTACCAGGGCAATGGATGATTAACTACAGTATTTGCTTACATAGGTCGGGTTTCTCCCGCCGTATGTAGGATGCTTCCGTATAACGCGTAAGGTCCGGTTTGTTCGTGCTCGAACAAGAACGCGATCTTGACTTTAACGATAAAAACGATGGTTTAAGACTGCGACTTACGGTCTCCTGTCCTAATCACTCATAAACGACAACTAACCCAATCACCCTGACATCAGCTTATTCGCCATCCGCTCTTCCCCTCCACACACAGAGCCCCGTGGTTGTTCCGCTCTCACCCCACCTCATTCACAAACAAGCTGTGACTCATTCCTTCACATACCAGTGGTCTATCTGTCCTGCCACCTTAATTTGCCTACTGCAACTGTCTTACTTCTTCACTTGCTTTTTATTTCGTCTGCCGACGGATTGATGTCCCTAGTTCCAAAATTCTCGAGTACAACTTGTTTTTTTCCCGGATAATCTCTTCCATTTTCAAGATTAAATGATTTAAATGTTTGGGTTCTCTAACCAAAGCTTTCCGACATAATCGGGGAGTGCAAACTGGTCGACAGGGAGTTTATGCTCTTTAGGAGGAAGATGCGTGGGCAGAGGGGCGACTGTAGGCTGTGTCAAGCTACTGGCAGAATTAGTAGACAATTAGTTTTAATTTCCAACATTTAAAAAGAAGCCGCTAAACAGTTTTATAAGGTGTTGTGCATCCCCTAAGCAAGGACGACAAACTCCTCTGTACGTTGTGGGCTCGGTAGGCTGCATGGTGAAGATTAAAATGCCAACTAAGGATATTATTAATCCACGTGAAATTAGCCTACACGAAGAGCCTGTGCGACGAATGGAAAGTATCGAGGACATAGACTATAAGCAAACATAATCAGGAATGAACTGCGTTAAAATTTAATAGATTTGGCGCGACTGGCAAGATAAGTAATCACCACCTAGCACACCCCACAATAACAGCTCAAGCGTGCGTGTGTGCGTGCGCATGAGTGCGTGCATGCGTGCGCATGAGTGCGTGCGTGCGCATGAGTGCGTGCGTGCGCATGAGTGCGTGCGTGCGTGCGTGAGTATGTTCACTCAAATACAGATTTAGGTGCAGGTGCTAGGCGCGCCATACTATTTGCAGTCTTACACACCCCGAGAGGTCGCAAGATCTCTGGCAGTTGAAAGCCATCCTGCGAGAAAGGACCTAATTTCCTCTTCCTATTTACAGTATTATTGCAGTACAACCGAGAAGTCATGCAAAATGCCAACATTTGCGAAACATTGATAAACACTCGCAATATGGCATTAAGTAGGATTGCAGTAGTTATGAACATTAGCCTTATCACAAGCAAATTCAGTCACGACAGAACACCGGCTTTTGAACGAGCCTTGTGCTAACCGATTACAAGGATCTTGTTCCGTAAAAAGACAGCTGCTTATGTAGTATGCATGTCCTCTGACCAAAGGAATTTGAATATATTTTGTAGAAAACCTGCACAACAGTATTCATGCTTTTAATCATTTGATAGCGAAGTAAGCCTTTTTTGAATAGTATACTTAAAGAAAGGGTATCTTTCGATTTTAAGAAAGTTGCTGGGTATGAGATTTTTACGACTGTGCAATGTTCTTTCGCAACACATCGTATACGTCAACTTATTAATGTTGCCTATAATTTATGCAGCATGATCCACCTCCATTGCAAAATTTTACGCAAACTATGGGGTATCTTCCTCAAACCGTGGGAGAGAACGTACTTTTTCTTAGCCAACATGTTTACATCATGTAGTTTGGAAACCTTGAATTCAAATGTAACGGTCGGTAGGTTTTATTAAATTACTGGGCAATTTAGAAACCTTTTTAAATCGCAATCTATACTTTCAAGTAGAAAACTCAAGGAAAGCGTAAAAATAGTTGCAAGAACGAACGTTTTTGCGATATTTTTCGAAAAAAGTGTTTGAATTTATAAGGCCAGTGAGAATCAATACGGTAAATCCATACTACTTAAGTAGCCATTGTTTTACAGAACCAAGTTTTTGTAAGCGTCCAGAAGGAAGCCTATTAAAAATGGCGCCTGCTGACGCGACTTGAATAACTTCAGCTTAAACTGCACGAAAAGTAGAATTACAACTCTACACATGGCGTTTTGCGAATGGTTATCAATGTTTTGCAAATTTTGGCATTAAGCGTGACTTCCCGGTCGTACCATATGTCTACTTCAACAAGCATACCCCTCCAAGTTCCCAATTTCTACCAAAGTGTTTGAAAAACGTTGACTGATGCTCCGTTTTGGTTTTATGGCTACCCACAGATAAAAAATACATACTTTATTTAAGTGTGTTTGTGTGTGGTCGCAAGTGCGGACATGAATGGGTTTTTATTTAGTACCCGCAGCGGTATTTCGGCTGAGCGACCGCTATACACACGCAATTTTCTAGTGTGAGAACTTGAATTTTCACATTTTGTTTTTTATTTCTGCAATACGAAACACGAACTAGCAGTAGTGCGTGAAGCCGAAGGCGAGGGGCAGATAAAACAGATAGGTTGCCTTGTTCCTGCCCAAATCGTGCTGGCAAATACAACCAAACCCAGGGCGGCATGAGTTTGTCCTGCCAACTAGTCCAAATACGCTCAAAACTCCCATCTATCAGGGAGTGCACACCAACAGAATTGACTGAAAATTGAAAACAAAAAGTTTTAGGTCGTCGGTAGTTGTTATGAAGCAGAAAGCGTGGGCACTCGGAGGTGTATATTTACCTGAAACTGAGATTAGTTGACTGTGATTGTACCTATGGCATGGTGAGTTAGGACATGCATGTATGGCGTTCTCTTGTTACACACTAACTACTATACAGCGCTAAGTTGCAGAAATTTTGTGAATTCAAAAGAAATTTATATGATAAGCGTCATGTGAAATTACAGTTAGTGGCATATCAACTGAAATTATAACTGCGTGCGAACGCTATATTGTCGCGTAGAAACCCACTGCAGTGAACCAGTCAACATAAACGCCGAGGCCAATTATCTGTGGAAAGTTTTGAAAATGAATGGCTAGCCTGGCGCATTCGTCAAAAAATGCAGGCGAGGAGCAAAACGAAGAAAACCAACGGGACGGCCAGCACCGACACGCTGACGAGAAATACATTATATTGATGGTGTATCCGTAGAATTCGCTCGACTGGTCAGCGAATTTGGGGTAATGTTACTCACAGACCGTAATCAACAATGCGCAAACACTTTTTGCAGCCTTAAGATCCAGTACCCGTTACCCAAAAGTCTGGTGTAATTTACTGCATCGACTGCCTTTGTGGTCAAGCACATTATCTTGGCGAAACCGGCAAACGGCATGGCACTCGCACGCGGATTCAATTAACAGGCATATCAATCTTCCTAATGCTTATCTTGCATTGCGCGAAAACAATCGATAGCAGAGCTGAAGATCATTCCCGGCAAATTTGAGCTGAATACACAGTGAGCTTTACGTCATTTTATTCCTTGACAATGAGCTCGCGTGAAAGTTCGGAACGTCAGGCAAATAATATACTGGTCCCAGAGCACGTTTTTCCGCTTCCTATTGAATTTGAGGGTGTAGTAGGCATTATCATGCCACACCAGCCTAGGGGATTTCACATAAGCTAGTATGTCGGTCACGGCCACTCGCAAGCAAGCAAAAATCTAAATAAAATGCATTTGTTTTTCTAGTTATTTTCGATGCCCTCATAAATGCATAAAATATGCCCAAAAAGAGCAATGTAATGTATGTTTGTTACCGAGCAGGCCAAAGTTCACGTTTCCACGAGAACTGCTAGCTGTTTCTTTTGTTTGTGCATCACTTGAGTTACGTTGGACTAAGACAACCAGGTTTTCTGTTGATATGGCTCATTGTGTTAGCACGTAACAGCCTTAAAGTGTACTTCTCTATTTTATGGCACCAAACTTGGCATATTTGAAAAACAGAATTTTTTAAACGTATTTCGCATTTCTTTTCACAAAATAATGCGCGATCTCATCATTACACTAACTTCAATTTTATGGACGCAAAACAAAATGTTTCGTTTTGTGAACAAATATAATAAAAAACTTTTCTGCTTTTCATGAATGTTCTCTTATAGTGCAACATGCAGACACAAGATATTTTTTCCGCAGCTTTTAATGGCGTAAAAAATTCCTCGGATATCAAAAACGCTGGATTTCGTCCACTTCGGCCTATATTTTCTTCCAGTATACTGATTTGAACGGAATTCAATTCTAGTAAACAGCATTTTGCGCCTCAAGTCAACCCAATGAACTGAATAAAAAACCTCAAATCTATTTTTAATCCCCCAATCTCCAATCCTTCATCAGATATCTAATCTATTCTAACTAGTTTGTACGAAATATCTGGTCGTCAAAAAGACGAGCATTCAAAATCCGCCATTCCTGCATACTTAAAATACCTACGAATTATGCTCAATAAGGTTAACTTTCCTAACAAAAAGCACATTTTATTATTTGCTGGCTAACATTTTATGCGCTCGGTACCTGACTGTAGCGGGTTCATTTAGAGGCTCGCTGTATGACACGAAGTGGGTGCGGACTTCATGTTAGAGTGGAATGGTGGCAACCGAGACTGATTTTGCAGCAAAGGGTGAATTATTAGGCAGCGTGGCCTATGCAGTCATAATCCCGTGAGTTGCTGGATCGATATTCAAAGGGTTTCTTGGTGGGCAGGACTCACAGACTAGAGATTTACAGTCGCATGAAGTGTGTTTTCGAGTTGAAATTTACTAAAGAAGCGTTTTACTATTGAGTAATATCTGTGACGCCAGAATACCGGCTTGTGAATGAGTTTAAGTTTAGACACGCTCTTAAAAATTCAAAAATACGGACGAAAATATTTTTAATGGGCTTTTTTAGTAGTTAGCTAAGTATCCTTCGGTTTTAAAAAGTTGCTAATTGTGACATTATTTGAGACCTTAAAAGTTCATTCACAAAATCTGCTATTTTTTTCAATTATAAGGTATACAGCTTGTTTCATATGACATGCTTCCATATGGCGTCTTCCTAGTAACACAAAGAATTACGTAATCTTCTTTAGATGGAATGTAGAGGGGCAAAATCTAAAGGCTGCTGTAATGGTGGTTGGGACTCAAAATCATTCGGGATATGAAAAAGTTTTTAAAACCAAACGTACGTATTTTCTTTACAAAAAACACAAAGAAGATGTGGGTCGCTACGAATGAACGCAAGAAAATGTGTAATACAGGGTGTCCCATAAAATGTATACACTTTTTAATCAATTGTAAACGTCGTGTTTTTTATAATTTTATGATTCAAAAAGTGTCAAAATATTTGCAAGTATTAGGGTGTTATTTTTTTCACTGCATTTTGACTATTGTAATAGTGGCTGAATTGAGAGAAGCCATTTGACATGTCTGCACCCGAATACCATGGAAATTGTTTCATGGTGTGGGCGCTTCCATTGCTTGGCATTGTCAGCAATGTCATGGTCAAAATAGACGTCAGCTTGACAAAATTCAGTGAATAAAGCAATAAACTTACACTTGCAAATATTTTTAAATTTTTTAAATAATACCATTATGATAAAGGCCAAATTTACAATTATGTAAAATGTGTATAAATTTTTTGGGACGCCCTGTACTAGTTTTTTCTATAATATATACAGAAGGTCCGATGAGGCACGAAAATTCTAGGTCAAAATTCGAGGCACGCGTTCAAGATTTTATTTTGATTATCGAATTGATTTTAGGAGTAGAAAGCGGTTTACTCTAGGATCATTTACTTAAGATCTGCTTATTGAGACAAAAACGGGCAAGACCTGAGCGAAATCCAACTTTTCTTATGATACGGGAACGTTCCTATGCTAATGCAAGCTGCAGATCCAAACCTTAGGTTTTTGCACGTTTTAATATAAGTGACCATAAATATAAGTAGGAAAACATTTTCATATATTATTTAGAGCAAAAATGATTTTGTCTTCAATGTGGCGAAAGGAAATTGCTCTTAGTGTGCAAAAAATGATACGTTTAAGATTGCCCCTGAATAGTCTATTGAAGTTGATTAGTTCCTGACCAAACTGCTACCATGCAAGCTTGCGAAATACATTCCCGTGAAAACTCTATGGGCATTATTAAGCGAAAATCTATTTGCGATGATCAACGCACCCCAAAAAAGATAAAATCGGTAGGAAAAGTCACTTTTCATGAAGCCATGTTGGAGTTTATGGCTGTTTGGCAAGCCCATATTTTACATTGTGCATAATATGGAAGAATATATTTCCACAAACATCACAAAAAATTTTTTTGAGTTAAAATCTGACTTTTTTGCCTTTTCACTCGTTTCTGCATGCATAAATTGTCTATAATTTAAACCATAAGTTTGCTTAAATTCACCAAATTCGCCCGTCTTTTGCAGCTTTTTTGCTTTCCTTCAAAGTTAATAGTTCTAAAAAGCGAAATGTTCATTTAAAAACAAAAACAAGCTTTCTTTTAGAGAATGGTCGTTCTTTTCTTACCGTAAGACTTTAAAGAAGGAGTTACAGTTTCACTTTGCGTAGCAAATATTTCCCCGTGCAATTAATGATACCTCATGCATTATATGCGAACCAATAGAAAAATTCCTACTTCTTCATTTTTCCAGAACGCTACTTTGCAGACGGTTCTCGTTTAAACCTGGCGTGACTTAAATATCTTGTAATGATGCTGCACTATTGTAAATATTACAGCCCTATTAAATAAATCATTTCAATATCTGCTTTAACATCGTTTGAGATAGCGCACCTTCATACACCGGAAGTGAATGCATGGAAGCAGGTATAGAAAGGACACTCGTTATGTACGTTTTGAGTAGGCCATGTGAGACTGCCATCGACTTATGAAATAGTTCTTTTGCCTGGAGTAAATATTTTTACTGTACGAGTGTTGGCGTTTATGACTGAATGCATGTTTGGAAACCAATGAGCAGCTGACGATTTTACAAACATTCAACATTATCCTACTTTCTTGTTTGGGAAGAGCGCGAAGCGAACGTACCCTCCAAGGATAGCAAGGGTTTTGGCAGATTTGTATAATTAATTTGGCTCAGGTCTGATTAAACACATGGCTCCCGGTGGGGTCCTCGTAGCTGAGTTTTTTTATAACATTGGCTTTACTAGAGCCGTTCTCCTTGCTGGCATGGATCCTAATCCTACCGAGACCACCGCAATTTTCACAACGGACCCTTCGCAAAATGCACATTCTGATCCACTGCTCCCTTGTTTAAACTATTTGAGCGCTTTTAAAGTGAGCTGAACTCTGTACTGTCTTTCGATCTGCATGCCTTATATTTTCAGGCAATCCTTTTTGCACTACTGCCGTAAGAAGCAAACAGTGCAGCTTAATGTATTTTTGGGCTAACTGCGCAAAGGATATGCGTCGCGATTTATACAGGTTAAAAAAACTGGACGTAGGCCAATGCGTTGCACGCATGCCTGCCTAGCCGCAGTGACTTCACATTTTGCTACCAGAAACTATCGCTCAGCTGGAATTAGTCACTCAAATGCCCAGTTAGTCTGTATCGGGAAAAACCATCTGAGCTCTGGAACGCCTTGGCGAAGACTGTCCTTAACTGGCGACAAATTTAATCTCTCTGTGCGCGGATTTTCACACTTTTTGCGAGCCATTAGCCCTTTTCTTACCTCCGTTCTAATCTCATGCCTGATTTGCCTCCTATTCTGCATATTATCGGCTCTGTTTACACATAGTTTGGTCCTCTTTTCTTAAGTGTGGGTAAATATAGCGGACATGTCTCCGGCAAGCGCGTGTTTTATGTCACCCTTTGTTTAAAAAAGTGCGATTTTTTTCTAATGGAGAATGACCTAGTCTAGCAAAATATATGCCTTAGGCTAGACACCATCACCCAAGGGAAGGCAGGTGGTTGTGGACTAATTAACCATATTCACCACGGGTGTCTTTGACTTTACAGTGGTCCTATTGAGAGCTGACTCTTGAACGAAAAAAACATCTCCATATGTGGAATGCTTTTGCATTTGGTCTAATCTTTGTGCACATAATTATTCATCTTAGTTCATTAATTGCCACATCTGCGGCTTAGTTAGCAAAGTTGCGTTTTGAATGTATGTTGCCTCATAGCCCGTAGCATTTCATTCTGAATAAGCCCTTCGGATATTAGATGCAGGTTCCTATTCCAAAGAGTGTGGTTTATTAAAAATGCCGTTGATGACCTGTAGGCAACCTTTTGCTCATCTGGAGATACTTTAAAAACTTGACTTGTGAATCATAAAAATTTTGAATAAATTATTTAAAGTAGTAGTGAGCTTTGACTAACTGATTCATTTTGTTAAGTTATTGATATTTTAATTCTTTCGCTTTTTGGCACTTTGATATTTTTACTCGCATTTTAAGTCAACTTTGCTCTCAAATTAATTTTATGATACTGCATACCTTATCAGATCAACTTAATACCATTTTTGAACTCATATATGATGTGGTCAGCTGAGTCAAAAAATGTTGCTCAGCCTAATTAATTCAATAATTTAGCTTTCGATAAAAAAAATCCGGGCATATGACTCACCTTTGTGTTGCTTATGGACTCTAGGTCTTCATTGGAGGGTGATCCTAATACTTCGAGTATCATCTTAAGCTGTTCAATGTCTTTATATTAAAAGTCAAGGAAAACAGTGTAAAACAGATGAGTAATTTAACAGACACATAATAAAACAATCTTACGTCGAGTTAACAATACGGTCCTCTTATGTTCTTAAACGTGCAAAACATACCATGTCCTTTTGTAACATACAGTAAAGTTGGGTTATCTTCCAAGTGGAGGACGGTTCATAGAAAGCTGAACTGCCTTAATCTGAACGAGGCAGGTCCTATGAACTCTTATTGTTGTGTTTCATCCTTATAATCATTCAGCGAATTATGTGGAAACTGCGAATAAGTTTTGTTACGCATTAATCTTTGCACACATGAACAACAGCTATTGTATAATGGACATTAAAATGTGCCTCAATTTGTGAATTGTTTTGCTTTTCTTTGTGCAAAAAGCTTTGGCAGATGGCGGCCACAACACATTGATAACGTAAAAATACCTCAAGCAACATAAGGCTCCAGAAACCCTCGCAAATCCGTAGGAGCCGTAAATGTATAGTTAACTACACTCAAATATTTTACTTGAAGAATTTTTACTCCAAAAATGATTCAACTCATGATCTGAAAGCATATAAATGGTACTTAAAAGTGCGCCTTATAGGCAACCCATAAAAATCAAGAAATATACTGTAATAGGTTATCGTATGTACTTGTCATCCCAGCGCATTTACAGTAGAGCATACTAGCGTTATCACCATATTTATTGCTTTGCTTTCGTTTAACATAAAACTTTGGAATAAATTAGAGTGTAAACTTAATGCTTGTCAATTTCTTTGCCATTAGCAAGAAACAAAACAAGATAATCCTCATATGTTTAAGGTAGAGGATACTGTGGTACAGTCCAGCTAACATTATATAACAATGTGTAGAGAACTAATAAGGTGTTAAATATATGTGCACGCAAAAGAAGACGACCCTTACTATATATGAAAGTTAAAGTGAAACTCTTACATGATTTTAACTCATAAATAATTATAAATTACTTTAGAAATTAACTTGAAACAAATTCTGTATGTTAACGAAAAATCTCGAATAAAATTTCATGACATTCCAATTCCAAGTTTGAGAATCCACAAGTGTCAATATATGAGATATGTCTGTATATTAATCACAGCTTAGGTCTTCTGCCTTTTCTATCATAGCGCAAAATCGAACTATATGAGTAGACGTAGAATACACATCAAAGATTGTTGGATAGCGCTTATCTCAGGGAAAGAGGTAATGCTGTTATAATGCAATAATGCTTGGTTCAAGAATAAAAGAAAACTTATCAACTCGTTTTCAAAGGATACAGTGTTTCCCCGGAAAAAGAACACGGTTGCTAAACATTTCTGCCAGAATACATCCAACCGACCAGAGGTCAATGGCTTTTGTGTAGATCTTTGAGGTAAGCATAATCTCAGGGGCTCGGTACCATCGTGTAGCAACGTACTCCGTCAGAAGCCCAGCCTGATCGCATTCTGGGTCGGCAATCCTTGCAAGGCCAAAGTCGCAGATCTGGTATGCGATTATGTACATAAATCAAGTGCTCAAAAATGAAAAGGTCTTTAAGCAATGTTTTACGATGCACATCTAATACCTGCAATAGTATATTAGTAACGGGTGTCTAGAGATCAGATAAAACCTATAATTTAGGTGGAACCAGTAGTTAGCTCATCACGCTTTGAAATTTTTTCGAAGTTTTAATATTATTTTCAGAGATTTTAAGAGTATAACTGATCTACTTCGATAGACTTAACCAAAATACTAACCACGTATAAAAAAATTCTTCGGTGGAATTTTTTTCCATCTGCGTCCTCTATAAGCTTTTCTGATATAATTCGCATAAACTCTTCCCTCACTGGCCGTTTATATGAATTATTCTGAAAACTGACGCTCTTTTATTTTAACAAACACTTTTTGTGTGCTGTCTTGGGATTCGCAGTGACCTTAGCGGCCGTTTTGTGCAAATCGTGCAGATATAATTATAATCATATGACTTTGTGTATTTTGTGCAGCAAACGATGTCTAAATACTCCCATATACAACTGTTTTCATCATAAATGAAACCTTAAATTATCAGAATTTTACGCGATTAATTAAATGAATAAAAATGCATCCATGCAAGTCGACCGTTTTGTATAGTATTATAAATACTCTTTATTAAATCTAAATTAGCGATGGCTTATTTTTTAAATAACTTAGACACTATCGATGCCATAAAGTTCAGTCGGTAAAGATAAAGAAAAAGTGTTTTCTGTTGCTTGAACGAACGACATCACTTCTCATCGCTGATAAAGCCTTTACGTGTAGAAATTTTAAATATAATTATACAAATACTTCGCAATTTTAACTGAATAAGCTGTTGATTTAAAATGAGTAGTTCTTGATATCGTTATTTTTCTTGCTTGAAGACAAAAATCTCAAGACTTTTTGTAGACAACAGCTTTGTAAAATACCATTAACTGTCGTATGCATAGTTTTTGTATAATAATCTGTTAATGGGCCGAGTATTTGATTTTTATAAGCTTCCCTTATGTTTATTAACTTATCGCATGCGTTACAACGAACATAAGTTAACTTATATTTATTATATAAACTTCATAATCTCTATATTCTCCTACCTCGGCTCCATACACTATGCAATTGTAAACATTTAATTCTGCGTCCGAGCAACAAGTGTTATCAAGTTAAATGCAAAGAACTTACACGGAGATCGCACATTCGGTTGAGAAGGATATTACTTGGCTTCAAATCACGGTGAAGAACGTTAGCTGAATGAATGTACTTAAGACCTTTATCGCAAAAGTTAACATTATGTTTTTCAAACCTCGGAGAATTTGATAAAGAAAATAACAGATGTGGTCCGCGCTGAGTTTTTGTACCTTTAATAATTTATACAAATCTGTTTCCATAAATTTCTCGACAATATATCTAAAAATAAGCTAAAAAGAAGGCTTACACTTCTTTCATGTCTTCAAATTTTTCTGATGTAAACGCATCATATAACGGAATTATCTAGAATGAAATGATTTGGTTTCAAAACACAAAATTAACCGTACGTTTTCATGATCAAGTTGGCGGAGAATACGAATCTCTCGGTAGGTTCGCTGACAATATGTTTGATGTTCAAACGGCATAATTTTTTTGATAGCTACTATCTCATTTCTTTGGTGATCAAATGCTGACCTGTAACAATGACTGCACGAAAGTCAAAACTCACACGACCATTCCATAAGACCCTTCACCAATGTAATTTAAATCAGAAAATCTTGAACCAACTGAAAAAACTTGTCCCTTTAACGTGTAAGACTCTGGTCTGCTGTCAGCCATATTCTAACGGAAGATTTTTTAATGTCAGCGCTTTTTGCACCAAGGTTGAAATGTTGCCTTCAAAAGTTTTAACTTATTCGTGGTCAAATCTGCAAATTCAAATTTTTATAAAATGCAAAGGTATTTATTTTATTTCAGACTATAGATGTGAGTCTCTTGCTATGTACGTGTATGCAACAACTTACAAATTATGCTCTTAGATTATCAATTTCACTAAGTTCAGAAAGTTCAAAATCTCTCAAGGGGCAAAAATCAAAAACAGTCCAGTGTTAACGTTTACCTTTAAATTGCAGAAAATCCTACGACAAAAAAGGCAATATAAAAGTAAGCATTAAATAGGAAAAGCACTGGCAGGAATACAGTTTTTCCTAGTTAGTGTCAAAGATCGTAATCCCCCAAGTATGGGGATGTGCGATAGTACCATAAATGGATGAAATGTTTAATGCGCACATACGATTTGACACAGTCTACTTCAATTTTCAAGAAGCTGCCATTTACATTGAACACTCAGGTGTTCTCTGCATAAAATTAAAGTTCTAGTAACAGAGATATGGGCAACTCTGTGCATAACTGACCCCTAACTTTCTCTTCCATGCTATGCCTACTTCCATGACGAAGGCAGTTGCATCTATGTTAGGCAATCATTTACATCTCTGCCTTTGGAGTACCTGTAATTTAATTCGTTTGAAGAGAGATTCTGGCTTCAAGTTGTTTTGATGAATGACTATTGCTTATTCGTTGGCTGTGCCTATCGCCTGCTCAATGCCAGTGGCCACTAGATTTTTTTCTCACGAAGGCATTCAAGTCCCCAGCTGATTTTAATCTTAAGTACTCAGTCAGGCAGTCAGTTTATTTTCGGGAAAAATAGGCTCGCGCCCTTGACCTCTCTATTTCTCACATCAAAATCTCAAAAATTAATAACAAGGTTAACAAGTTTTCAGTCAGAAAAATATACAGTCATATGGTGCAGTGGTGTTTCAAGGTAAATTTGTCACATAGTTCACGTTGTGTTGTAGCAAGTGTATATCTAATCAGTGTTTGCATGTCTCCACAGATTGGGACAAAACAATCGCCTTGTGAAGGTTATTCTACGGGTCCACGACACGATTAGAGAAAAAATTCTTACGTACATCCAATCGTCCTTGGGGCACATACACTTTAAAGGGATGCCCCCGGCGATAAGTCGTAGTGGCGAGTTGGAATAAGTCGTCACACATGACAGCACAGTCAAATCCACGCACCATTCGGAAGGTTTGCATCAAATCTCCACGTAACTGCCTACAATCCAAAAGATAGAGATTAAGGTTATTTAGGCAGATATCATATGGTAGTGAACCTTGAGTCTTACTAATTTTGTTGCCCGCCGCTGCACTCTCTCAATAACGTTATAATCCTGCCGCCTCCATGGTGTCCAAGCTTGAATCGCGTATTCAAAATGTGGCCTTATGAAGGTACCAAAGATTTTCGAGAAACAGTCTTCATCAAAAACCGTGAATGCCCTCAATAAATAAATAGGCAAAATATTTATTTATTGATGGCGTACAACATTGAGGATGCAGTTTTAACCACCTTACAACATTGTGTAGAAGGTGTGAGACTGTCTGCCATCCAGATGCCGAGATCCTCATTTGTTTCTGTTTCTTCCAATGGGATTCCATTCAAATGGTAGGGTCACGCATAAGGCACCGCATTTCGAGTTCCCAGGTGCAGCAGAGTGCATTTGTTCGAATTGAAGGACAGCAGCCATCTATGCGACCAATCTTTTAATCGACAAAGATTTTCCTGGAAGTTATCCTCATCGGCAGCACACCTGATAAACTTCCATAATTTTGACCTATCTGCAAACATGGCACACTCGCAGTCCAATTCCTGTACACAATCATTAACGAACAAGAGAAAAAGGGTGGGTCCAAGAACAAAACCCTGAGGGACTCCGCTCTCGATGACAGTCGGCCTTGATTGTTGTCGTCCTACACACACCGTTTGGGAACGACCAGATAGAAAATTCTCAATCCACGTTAAAACAATGCAGACAAGACGTCAAATGCAAAATCTGCCGCGAGAGGGGTTTGAACCTAAAACAGCTTCATCAGAAGATCGCGACGCTAACCACTGCGCCATCGCCGCACTGATTGATTGCGGGTGACTTAAATGTTCCTAAATTTTAATGGTTTACACCCCCAAGTCCTTCAAATTTTGAGGACTTTCCTAAGGCCGTATATATCGGTATGTGGTATCAGGTAGTCGACTTTCATGCCCGAGGATAAGGCATGCTTGATTTCATTTTCGGAAGAGGTTGCTTACCATTGTCATCATCTTGAGTCGCGCATTGGAGTTTTAACCATCTCATAAATCTGACTACACTTGAAATAAATGCAGAAGAAACTTTTTTCCAAAAATGAAGTTTTCCTACGACTTCCCATCAGCAAATACAGTGGAATTACTGGCACATCTT
Organism: Ligula intestinalis; assembly: GCA_036362985.1. Classification (NCBI taxonomy): domain Eukaryota; kingdom Metazoa; phylum Platyhelminthes; class Cestoda; order Diphyllobothriidea; family Diphyllobothriidae; genus Ligula; species Ligula intestinalis. The sequence continues at coordinate 102,344,062 of JAYGXS010000001.1, read as the reverse complement.
AATTCCCGCGATTGGTTTGACTCTTCGTGATTTTTGGACGTATAAGTTTGTACTCATAAACTGCACAAAGTTCCACCTCCACTCGTTTCTCGTTTTTTTCCTTAAGAATAAAATGCATGTCAAGAATGAAGCCTACCTCTCTATGATGAGGCCCTTCGGGCCTAAAATATATTATTTATTTATTGATATCTTTCTGCCGTATGCTGCGTAGACGCTCAGGTCGCTTCCATCAGCAGAAGGACATTCCATTCTGCCCTTGATCCAGCTGATCTCTGAGCAGATTAAGAGGCTCTTCCTTATTTATATCAATGACTGTGTCGACAACCTGGGTTGCAGCGTCATCATGTTTGATAACGATGTCAAACTCTGGAGAACCATCAGGTTCGACGCCGAGTGTAAAGCAGTTCAAGCCTAAGCAGCTGGTCTGCTTGTTGGCTCTTATATTTCAACGTTAGTAAGTGTGCGGTTTTAAGGCTCCGTGCTAGAACGACCAATGAGGAAGATGATTCCTTCCAAAAACTCCTCGATGGGGTATGGCTTTCAAAAATTGATCAACAGAAAGATCGCGGTGTTCTAATTAACTCCTCGCTCGAACCATTCTCACGGTGTATATAGGCATATCAACGCGCGACACAAGTGCTGTTAACGATTAGGTGGAGATGCGTCCACATCGATAAAGAGCTCTTCAGAAAAAGTTACGGAGCGTATGTTTGATGCCACTTGGAGCATGCCATCCAGGCTTGGCGCCCATGGTTTGAGATGGATTATCTGAACATGGAACGAGTGCAGGCGAGGGCTACGAAAATTTTTACGAATCTTGGTCATTTCCCTTACGCAGACAGATTAACTGAAATCGGCTTATGTCCTCTCAGTTACAGGCAACTCTACAGTGACCTCATCTAAACCTATCGAATTATCAGAGTCCTTGAAAGCGCTCTAAAAGTTGATGAATTCCAAGAACTGGCTCGGATGGATCCTCTGCGGGGTCACTTCTTTAAACTACAGAGGTAGCCGGCCCACATAGCCCTTCAAGAGATCATTCTCTCACAGAGGGTCATCGGAGTGTGGAACGGACTACCTGACGAGGTGATCCTCTCTCATAGAGCTTACACTTTTACACGCAAACTTGCTTCTCATTTGCTGAGAAACTATGACAGATATAATGAACAAAGTGACAGTAGAAGCAGTTTGTAACTGGCTCACACCTATCGCTAATGTGAAGCCTTCGCTTGTATTATGTACTATTGGTGAGGTCAAAGGTGTTTGCAATTTTTGGATATGTAAACGGAGCTCAAGGGCAAAAGCCTTCTTCGCTCCTTTCCTTCAAAGAAAAACCGCAAGCTGATGAGGTCAAATTTTCTGAAAACTGCTCGCTAAATTTTGCGAAACTTCTTTTGCGCGCAGGAACAGCCCTGAGAAAAGCGCAGCCTCCCAAACTTTGTGACATGTTACGAAATCCTATAACTGATGCCAAATTTACCGCTGATAGCTTCAATGCGTTCTTATGAAGAACCTTTGTTGAAACTTTGGTCGTTCCACTTCCGACCAGCCGGGCTTGGACGGGTGCCGTCCTCGATACCATAACTCTAACCACTTAGACGAGGCCGTACCGATTCGACGTCTACGTCCATCTCACAGTCCAGGCCAAGGTATCGTCCCAGTCAGCCACACATATAAACATTTCCCGTCTTTTCTGTGTATGATATCTTAGCATTCTCTTGAAGGCTACACGTTTCCTGATTTGGAAGGAAGCGCACATAGGGTCTTTACACACGCACGGCCGGTCTTCGTCATTAAACGACGTTAGGCCACTAAGTACACTTCCCACAGCCTCGAAGATCTTGGAGACCTTGATCTAGGACAAGCTGATGCATCATCTACTAGCAAACAATCTACTTAATTTGGCTCTGCATGACAGACTCGAAAAAACTCTTGTGGCAGCTGGCAGTCCCCTTTCTTGGATGATGTACTTCAAGGTAACGACAGCGGATTTGCACTTTATGCAGTATATTTTTATTTTACTAAGTCCTTTGGTCGTGTTGAACATGATCTCTTCCACCTAAAACCAGCCTCTTTTGTCATAAGTTACAAGCCTCTGAATTAAATTTTCCCTAATTTGGATGCTCCCACACAAGGAGTTGAAATTTCTCACGTTATCTCCGACCCAGCACATGTAAGGAGAAGATTTACTTAGGGGAACCTTCTTGGCTCGCTCTTACCTTGCCTTTTTTTAACGATGTTCCTGATTGTTTTCAGTATGATAAGCTTCATATGTACGGTGAAGATTTAAAGTTGCCTATCGATATAATGCGGCGTATCGCAACATCGTGCTGGAGCTCTTTAAAGGGGAAGTTCAGGCCTTTGTCCAGTCATGCTGTACATGGCGTCTTTTAATTTCTCGGCACAAATGCTGCGTTGTGGTTGTTGGCGACGATCATCAGACAGAACTTACCTCAGATGGCTTAGGTATAAAGGCGCCTGGAGTTATTAAGGATGTTGAAATATCATATTCTAATAGTCTTAATCTGTCTGACCAATATGTCCTGATTGTCTCGAAAGAACATCGCAACCTCTCCTACTAAGACCATTGTGAACTTTCTAGCTTTAATCCCTTGTGACTTTGCAGATTGTAGCAAGGACTTTCTTTATTGTTTTCATTTTAAACGGTCGTACCTTTAACCCCTTTAGTACTCTAAGGCAGTTCGGCCATTCTGCGCGCAACAGTCATCGATATGTGTGTTTATTTCTTCCTTTGGCACACACGGTTCTATACCGTTTTTTTAGTAAACCCCACAGCAATCTGACAGAAGCTACCCAGATCTATTAACATTTAGCAAAACTTTCTCTAGTTAAAGAAACCTAGCACTAGTTTTCTATATTACGGACAACATTCAAGAGTTTTGGGAACTGACTCCATGGACTCTCCCTTAGATTGTGATGGTGGTCGCTGACTCTGAACCCTGTGTCAGGCTTCATTTTGAAGGCAATTGTGCTTCATCTGCCACCCGCTATCAGCTTATTCTCCAGCCGAAAGCATGCAACCGTTTGCTGGCACACATTCCTCTGGTGCAGAACACCGGGTACGTAAAACTCAGGGGGGACTGAGAACACTATATTCCTGTGCAAACCTTTCTGCGTCTCGTACGGCAACAAACTGCAGTACTTCTCCCGAAAAGCAATGAAGAGAATTATCGGGAGTTTCTTCAGAATGTATTGAGTATAAATTAGTATATTCAGTTTACATAAGGGAGAGAGGCAGAGCCTTTGAAAACACTATTTACAGACAGATGCTGTCAGATCATGCATATAATTCAAAGTCACATATACACTATATAAATTTTTGTTGTTTTCCAAGCAAAGTAAGATCAAGCCTTCCTTTAGATGCGTCGATGCTTTCAGCAAGAACAACCGAGGAAGGAAGTTTCTTCCATTCTTCAATGACCTGCTCGGAGAAGAAGGGGGCCCACACTTCTAGTTCGGCGTGGTGTTTTTTTAGTTTGTACGGATGACCGCGTAGATGTATTGTTTGTACAAATTCAACGAAGTCGGTCATCTGAAGAGCACAGTCTACTCTTCTGACGATTTTAAACACCATGATTATATCTCCTCTGTATTGCCTATAATAGAGAGAAAAAAGATTGAGCCTATCTAGACGACCTTCACATGGGAGACCTCCCAAGCTGCTAACTAGCTTTGTCACCCTTCTTTGCACTTTCTCGAGCATTGCGTAATCTTTCTTCATCCAAGGGCACCACGACTGGACGCAGTGCATTAACATCGGCCGAACAAATGTTCCAAAAACTTTCCAAAAAAGCTCCTCATTAAAATAGAGGAGGGACCTTCTGATCGCTTCGAGGATGCCCATAGCTTTTTTGCGGTTTAAGCACAGTGAGTTGACAGTTTGAGGTCGGGCGGTATGCCTAAATCTAGATCCCGTAGTTCGTTTACTATGTCGAGTTGATTACCTCCGATCGAGAAGTCATACTCGAATGGTATCACCTTTCTGCTATTAGACCGTAGACAGATTACTTGGCGTTTGTTGAATTTCAGCTGCAGTAGCAATTTTTCACACCACTTATGCAAGCGATCCAAGTCATTTTTTTAAAGTCTGTCCATCCTCCGAGCTTTCGATTGACTTTCAAATCTTTAGATCGTCTGCAAACATGACTTTCTCACAGTTGAGGCAGTCAAGGCAGTCGTTCACATACTTGAATTAGAATGGGACCCATATCGCTTCCTTGCGGAACCCCACTGAATACGGTTTTCCATTCTGTTTTGGTGTCTCCAATACAAACACGCTGACACCTGCCGGTTAGGAAGTCGGCTAACCATTTAAGTAGGTTTCCGGTCACATCCATTTGATGCAGCTTTGATATAAGTCATCTGTGTGGAACCTTATCGAATGCCTTGCTGAAGTCAATGTAGACCGCATCGACCGACGAACCCATTTCCAGAAATACCGTCCAGCTTTCCATGGATGTTAGCAGGTTTGTGAGACAAGAGTGGCCACTTCGGAATCCGTGTTGCGCTGCCCTAAGCAAGTTGTTATCCTCAATATTTCTCATTAGTTCCGTTTTGATTATTTTCTCCATTAATTTGCAACAAATGCTTGTGAGGCTATTAGGCGAAGTTCTCTCTCCTCCTTTATAAATAGGTGTTATGTTGGCCAGCTTCCAGTCAGTAGGCAGGGCCCCTTTTTCCATTGAACTTTCAAAGATCTTGGGAAGCGGGGAGGCCAGTTGTGCTGCGAGCTCATTTAGAAGTTTCGCTGAAAATCCATCTGGACCAAGCGATTAAGTGGGTTTCAACTGTCTCAAGGCTTTTCTTACAGTGTCTGTTGCGAACGATACCATTCTAATTGTATGCGCCGCTGGGACTATATATTGCTGTACATTCTCATCAAAAGGCGGCTCCTCGGTATACACAGACATAAAGAAATTGTACAAAAGGTTCGCTTTATCTGACTTATCTGTACACTTGTTTTCCTCGTTATCTTTCAGACAGGGGATGGGACGTCGATTCCGTTTGGCCTTATTTACATAAGAAAAAAATCTTTTTGGATTATGAGCTATTCCCTTGACATGTTCTGCCTCAAAGGCCATTCTTTCTTTTCGAATTAGTCTTCGACATAAATTTCGCTGTTTTTTAAATTCTTAGAAGAGTTGGGGCTGTGGATATCGGGCGTATTTTTTTCCAGTCTTCTTTTCTTCTTTAAGTTCCTTTTTGTGTTTGGTGTCACCCATTCCGGCCGGGAGATGCGCAAGCTTTTCTTAAGCGGGCAACAGTCCTCTACTAGTTGCTGAGCTAAGTTCCTAAAGAAGCACCAGGCCTCGTTCGGGTCAGGTACGTATGCAGAACTCCAGTCAGTCACGTTAAGTTGTCCTTTTATTTACTTATAATCTTCTTTCCATACATTCCTCTCGCTTATTGCGCGAGCGACGGGTACCGATAAATGGCTGTACTCCCAGACAAGAACACAGTGATCACTTCGGCAAATAGTAGTCTGAGTATTCAATCCAAGGATACAGTTTTCATCTCAACTTAAGACGAGATCCAGGCAGCTAGATTTTTGGCCACCTCGAAACCGCGTGTCCATTGTGACATGCTGGGAAAGAAATTCGTCATTTACCAAGTGAAGTAGTTTCTGTTCGAATGAGTTCTCTGATCGCGAGCAGTGCAGTAAATCCCAATCTATGTTCGGAGCGTTAAAACCTCCATGTATATGGACATTTTTGCTATGGGAGATCTCTTTTACCTCAGAGATAAGTACATCGTCCACTTCCGTTCTCTGTCCTGGTGGTCTGTATACCAGAGCAATATGGATGTCAGGTTGGTTAGGTACTCCCAGTTTACAACTAATTATTTCGCAGGAATTGTTTCGGTGTGATGACAGACTATCTGGGACGTAGTTGATACCAGCTCATATGAAAATCGCGAGTCCCCCACCCTTATGTTCCTTTCTACCCATGCGGATAAGCTAAAATCCTTTGAGTCCGATTTCTGTATCTGCTATTTGCTCAGTTAACCATGCTTCAGTTAGCGCTATCAAATCCGATTGCACATAGTCCATGGCGAGTTTGAATTCATCCAGTTTGTAAAATAGACTCAGTACATTTGTGTACATCATTGTCATTTGGAATTCGGAATGTATAATTTCTAATTTTCAGCGCCGGTACGGGATTATCTGTAGAAAGTTAATTTCGAAATAATAAAAATGCAAAAAAGAATTTGTCAATATGTGCAAGTAGACGTAGAAAGTCGAAATAATGTCAGCAGAAATTGTCCTTTTGGGGCAACATTTAGCAATGTTTTGCAGGTAATTTTGAACTAAAAACGAAAACTAATGGCAGTTAAAAAAAACTCTTACAGTAAAAATGGAGACAATGTTCAACGAGTCTCCATGTTCAAAAAGTGTGCAAGAGAAAAAAATGCTTAGGAATATAGTAGTAGGAACATAGTTGTAGAGCAGAAATAGGTTTTGGTGGTCTGATGAAGGTGAGCAGTCAACTAAACTGCAGCATTTTAAATAAGTACTTTCGCGTGGCTTCGTTTGGTTCAGCGGTGGTTAATGGAAACATCTAGGTTCTCGGGGAACACGAGGCAGAGAGAATAGTTTCAAGCGGATCTCCTAAATTCCCGATGGTCCTTTCTCGGGGTCATGGAGAAAGCTGCTTGGAAAAGATGAGGAGAATAGAAGGTTATTAGAATCAGTGTTAAGATAAATTTGCAGTCTCCATTTGAAAGCAGACAGTCTAGTTAACGACCTTATTTTGATTGGCAAGTTATTCCAAAGAAAGCTATATTGGAAGCAAAAAAACAAAGAGCATTTGCATGAGGAAGATGCAGGAGAGGGTATAACAAGTGCCGAGTTTCTTAGGTTGTAGGGACGGCTGATGAGGGTAATGACAGAAGTCCTGGGTAAATTTGTGCTATTATTAAGCCGAAAAAGGAGACAAAAGCCTGCTTCCAATCTCCTAACCCAAACGAACCTTAGTTTCGTTAATTGACACCTATTTGAGTAGCAAGTATTAGAAGCTGTCGGATACAGCACTTTTCGTGTGAACTTTTTTGAATTTGTTTAATTTTTGAATGGCTACCTTCATTCATGAGATCGGAAAAAGGGCAACAGTATTCTAAGATTGGAAGCACGAACATGCGATAAAGTCATAATTTCATTTCAGAAAGATAGAAATTATAAGAGATAAAACCACAAATCTGTGCGGCTTTGGCTGTAATTCTATCGGCATTAGGAGAAAGGTCTAATTTATTGGTGTAACTTAATCGTAGTTCCTTGATACTGGAACATTGCATATTTTAGAAAGGCATATTAAAGGGAGGTCCATAGAAAGGGCAGCTGAAATGTGGCATGGGAAAACCAGGAGGGGCATAAAATAGGATTTTGAGGCATTATATCAAAATTTGACGGAAAATTTACCTTTGAAAATTGCATGACTGGTTTTGACAAACGGTTAATTGTATTAGCTGGCTGAATTATTTTGGGATGTTGATGAGGTTTGGGGATAGGAAAAGCGCTAGCTTGAGCGGTTGGGTCTTTTGTTAGATACTGTGTTGTTATCGGTAATCATATTGCCGAATTTGAAAATTGACATAGATTTACTAGGGGCGTTCGTAGGTTAATCGGAATTTAAAGCTATCACAGACGTGGCTGGCTTAGAAGGACAATGACTTGACGAGGCTACAATTTCATTCGAATCACGAGTAAGGTGAATGGGAGAAGTATCAGGGGAAACTGACATTGATCCAAAGGGATGTGGGCTTACCTGAGCTGGAGGGCTGGCCTCAGAGATAACTTTTGGTTTTGTTGAAGCAGAGCCAGTGTTCTCATTTGATTTTTTGAAAAAACCCGACGCTCCATTGGCGTTTTATCCCTGCATACGTAAAGTTTATTTTCCTTTAAATATTTGGCTGACCGCTCATGCTGAGAGAATATAAGGTATACTTCTATCATCGAAAAAGGTTTTATGAGAATCAGTGGGTTTTTACTTCGTGATGAGAGTCTTTTAGCTTCTGCAACTTTAAAATTAAAGCCGCAAGTGTAAAGAAACTGAACAGCAACATCTATAGGTTGTTTATCTTTTGAAGCATTTTTCAAAAGAAAATTTAAATTCTTTTTTTGCCGATCGTGGGTCTCAGTACACACCATATTGATGAAAGGCTTTAGTTTCTCACATTGCTGAGAAGTGAGCATAGATGCCTTTCCATAAAAGATGGCAACAAGGACCGTAAACAGACAAGCATATTGGTTATAAAACTAACTAAAGTTGTCTCAAGCATCAATGTTTCGTCCTTTGCTTTCTTCGACCGTATCCAGTAGTCACGCGTACGCCAAACCAGTGATAACAACTATCAAGGGGGTACGGTACTATTAAGAGAAAATAGTACAAAATAAATACACAAACCTTAACAATGGATATTCCACGCCAAGAGCAAAGGGAATCCGTCAAAGGGGTATGTGTCCGGTTTTATAGGATCCCAGGAGTCGGTTCCTGGGGCTCCCATTGGTCTGAATGCACTAGTCCAATGGTGGGGAGGGTGGACAGACGCGAACAGAGACAATGCTTTGTCGGCAAAAAGGGGGGGGGAACGGACGGGAACAGAGACAATGTTTTGTTGGCAAAGGGGGGATGCAAGCGCTTGAGAGGCAGTTGTGGTGGGGTGACTTGACAAGTGGGTCTCGGATCAGCCG
>JAYGXS010000001.1:102301806-102321246 GCA_036362985.1 Ligula intestinalis | reverse complement strand
AGTAGTGTGCATAGAACAATTGAATTAGACCTTCAAAAACTAAACGACTGGAGTGTTCAGTGGCAAATGCCGTTTTCACCAACAAAATGTCATCTCATGATTTTTGGACCACTAAAACTTCCCCCCATAATTTTTAGTGGTCAAGAAATAAAAGAGCTAGCATCTTTAAAAGATTAAGGTCCTAGCTATTCTAATACTCTTAACTTATCCCCACATGTTAAACAAATCGCATCAGAAGCCAATCGACTATGTGGCTTCATAAGTAAAAATTTCACATTAATTACACTTAAGACTAAACTTTACAAAATGTACGTTTTACCTTTTCTAGATTACTGCTCAATATTTTTCGGTACCATGTCATCAGATGACAGACAGAAACTAGAAAAAATCCAGCGAACGTTTACCAGAGTTCTGTGTAAACACGATGACGCCCGAGACTCCTATTCAATAATGTAAAATAGATATGGTCTTAAACCCCTCTGGCAAAGGCGATTCCAAAATGGTTTAACTTTCCTATTCAAAGTGACACATAATCAGAACATCCTTAGCAATAATATGTTAACAAATCAAAACGGTTCCCGTTCCACTAGAAACAACCACAAGCAATTCATAACGCTAAAGCTAGGACGGCCCAGCGATCAAATTTCTACACCATAAGATATGCGATCATATGGAATGCCCTACCTAACGATATTCGCAAAAGCCACAGTTTAGCCGAATTTAGAAGAAAGACCAAGCAGTTCTTCTCAAATGACTTGACGCATATATTTCTGAACAAAATAGGACACTTTGCTAACCAGTTCTTTGACGTCCAATTCGGACCAAAAGGGATCTAACGGTCCAGGAGAGTTCCCGAAAATTTTGGAGAAAACTGGCAAATGCTGGAAGCTTTCCAGTCGACGGTTTCCAACGCTGATAAAATCAAAGCTTAAGCAAAATTGTGCCTTGCCTTCCTTTCCAATCCTTAAAAATAAAAATAAAAAACAAAAACCAAGAACAATTTATTTATTCCAATATTCCTCGACTAATATCTAAATGTTTATAAAAAATTATTATGAAAGAAAATAATTTGCTCTTCAACTATACTAAAATATATATTTTTTCCTCTTATAATGTATCAGAAGTATAAATACTAATGATGTAAGTCTCAATCTCACTTATATATTCGACAAATGAAAGGCCAAATGTCTTTTGCCGATTCACTTGAATGACGATGGTGCTTCGCAGCTGCCTCGACCCACCTCAGACATCTGCAACGTCCCATCTAATTAGCAAACTTGTACCAATGGACAACGATTGTAATCTCCGTATCGAGCAGACCCATGCATACGGTAGATTGTAGCGGGCCAGGGATGTCGAGGTTGGCACACACCTAAAGGAGTAATTCACGCATATGATTCTCCAGAAGTAACGCCGAACGGGGTTTTCAATCACCACAACATGCAATCGTAGAAAGAGATAGAAGAACAATTCGATTGTAAGAAATGAGGTCTGTTGATATAAAACTAATGGTAAAACAATAAAAAGAGTGGAAAGGATACGATACGGGTATTACCAAGGGACTGTACAAATGATCCGTTTGGAGTGAGGGGTGATCACAGAATATTAGTTAGATACCGGCGGGAGTGCAGCGCAGTGGGCAACTGCGGGTGAGGGCCATGGTGGTGCTGATGGCAGGAGAGTGTGTAACGGTGACACAGGACGGCGGGGAGAGCGTGTAGCGGCGACACGGATTGGGGGAAAGTGGTGCCAGCAGAGGGAAAGAGAAGGAAAACCGGCATCATCACCAACAGACGTTCACACCATCCTCATCCGGATCCGCACCAAAAGTGACCTTGGTGCGTTCAAACACCCATCGTCCGGGTTGTTTCGTTACAAGATGCAATGTCCTCAGCTGATTTTTTCGCCTTCAAACTGACCGCGGCTAAGTAAACCTCAGTTAAATGACATGACAGTTTTTCCAGACCCCACATCATCAAAGAAAGAGAGCTGACAGGTGTCGCAAGATCGTTTCTCGAGAAACCCATGTTGAGCTGTATTGAGCAGGTTTTTCTCTGTCAAGTGACGTGTCATCTTTTCCTTGATCAAGGTCTCCAGGATCTTCGAGGTTGCGGGAAGTGTATTTATTGGCCTAAAGTTGTCGAATGACGTCGATCGGCCATGCTTGCGAATAGACATTATGTGCGATTCCTTCCACAACGAAGGAAAATTTTCGCTCTCAAGAGCAAGATTAAATACCTTACAAAGAATAGACGGAAAGATATTATTTGCTTTAGTTTTTAGAAGGCTAACTGGGACCCCATCTGGTCCTGGACTATAAGATTGACGATAACGACGAATGCCTACAGTCACGTCCCAGAGAGTAAAACTTATGGTATCGAGTACGGCACCCGTCCAAGCCCGGATAGCCGGAGGTGCAGCGAACGAGCTTTCACTTAACGTTTTGGATAGGAACGCATTGAAGCTATTGGCGGTCAACTTAGCGTCAGCTATGAGGTTTCCTAAAGCGTCTTGAAGTAAGGGGTGTTCCGTTTTCCTCTGCGCTTTTACTGTACGCGAAAACAGTTTAGCAACATTTAGGGAAGGATTTTCAGTTAAGTGGGCCTCATCAGCTATCTGGTTTTCTTCGGAGAGCTCATTAGCCTGCTCAAAGATCAGTGTGATCAAGGGCAGAACGGAAGTGTCGTTCTGCCGATGCAAACGACGAGAGAGTTTACGCAGCCTACGACGGAAAGACAAAGGAAAATACACTTCATCCTTGACATGTATTACTTTCTTACGGTGGACAAAGTGGAGGATGAGTGGGTTCAGCACTTTGTACAGTGCATCGGTACAAACATTTACATCCAAACATTGGAAAAATTCAGACTAGTCGAGAGCGTTTAGATGTGCCAGTAGGTCCGCCGTGTTTGCTGATCGTAAGTCATGATAAAGACTATATTTTTGGGAAACTTTTTTATCTGCCTCCAGTTCTAGTTCACTAACAACTGTAAGATGGTCTGAACTCCCAAGTGCGCCTAAGGATGACACCGAAAGTGGTTCGCATCCCCTACAAAAAATTAGGTGAGTATGTTTGCTCCTCAAGTTGGAAAATCGACTGCCTGATCCCACATGCCGATATCTACTGCCTTAAGTAAGATCTGGAACTTTGAAGGACCGGATGGTGGAAACCATTGCACGTCAGAAAGGTTAAAATCGCCTGCAATCAAGCAATACTTAAGATTCATGTCAGCTGCGGCATAAAATGCCTGCGAGAGACAAAGATCGTAGTCTGCATTGACATTAGGTGGGCGATAAACACAGCCAAAAAGTAAGGAGTATTTGTTTTTTAGAACAACTCGTAGCCAACAGCTCTCCTCCACCGCTGTGAATTGTGGATAGTCCAACGGGAGAAATGCAAGTGGCTGCTTTATATAATAATAAGTTGTATATTTCAGGCCCAATGGGCCTCATCAATAAACCATAAATTCGATAACACGAAGTACTAGAAATAATTGGTTTAACAAACAGATCCGTAGTCTATAGCTATAAGACGAGTATAACTGTTTAGAAGCGAATTTGTTAGATTCAAAAAAAATTTATATAGCAGTGTCATGCGAAAGGTGCAATTCAAGGGCACACACAGATGAGCCACATCGTTATCTCATTCTAACTATGTATTCTGGTACCCAATGCCTCTGTTAGTAAGGGGGGGGGGGCTTGGAAGCAAACTTAGTGTCCAAAGAAGATTCACTAAAAAGGTCCTCTATCCGGCATTTTCAGACATTTCATACTCAAAAAGATGTGAGATAACGAAACTGAAATTTCTTTGGGTCAGGAGACTGGAAGCAGGGTTTTGTCTCCTGTTTCGCCTTAATAATAGTTCAAATCTCCCCAAGATTTCTGCCCTTACTCCCGTTACTCGCCCTTACAACCTAAGAAATTCAACGTTGATTATACCTCCTCCTGCTTCTTCCACTTCTAAGCGATCTCTATTTTTTGCTTCTAGGTATAGCTATCTTTGGAATAATTTGCCGATTGATATTCGGACGTTGACTAGTCTATGTGCATTCAAGCGAAAACTGCACATTTATCTTAACACTGAATCTATTAACCTTTTGTTTTCCTCATCTTTTCCGGGCAGCTTTCTCCACAATTCGGAGAAAGGACCATCAGGAATTTAGGATCCCTTCTTGAAACTACCTTCCTCTAACTCATGTACCCCAGAATCAGGACGCAGTCTTGACGGCTCTCGTTTCGCTGGTCATCAACCATCATCAGGGCCTTATATTTGGTCACATCTCAGACATCCACAACAATGGTCTTGTAGATTTGACGGACTTTTGGATATCATACAGCGGTGCCCATCACGATCATAAACTGGTGGGTTCCCTATGTTCCATTATGCCGCATCGGTTTGGGAACCCGAGTGTAGTGCTGGGAACCCGTCTATACCAGTAATGTTTCGTTAATACCTATTGTTCTGCCCCACACTCAGCTTCGACTGAGTTTGCTTCCAAGCCCTTCCCCCTTACTAACAGAGGCAGTGGGTACCAGAATACATATGTCAGAATTCTAGATAACGATGTGGCTCATCTGTGTGTGCCCTTGAATTTCACCTTCCGCATAACACTGCTATATTCATTTTTGTTGAATCTAACAAATTCGCTTCTAAACAGTTATACTCGTCTTATAGCTATAGACTACGGATACTTTGTGAAACCAATTATTTCTAGTTCTTCGTGTTATCGAATTCTTGGTTTATTGATGAGGCCCACTGGGCCTGAAATATACAACTTATTATTATTATTATTATTAGTCGAAGCTGAGCGTGGGGCAGATCAATCGGTGTTAACGAAACATTACTGGTATAGACGGGTTCCCGGCACTACACTCGGGTTCCCAAACCTGTGCGGCATAATATAACATAAGGAACCCACCAGTTTATGATCGTGATGGGCACCGCCGTATGAGATCCAAAAGTCCGTCAAATCTACAACACCACCGTTAAGGATGTCTGAGATGTGACCAAATATATGGCCCTGAGGATGGTTGATGACCAGCAAAACGAGAGCCGTCAAGACTGCGTCCTGATTCAGGGGGACACGAGTCAGAGGAAGGTAGTTTCAAGAAGGGCTCCTAAATTCCTGATGGTCCTTTCTCGGGATCGTGGAGAAAGCTGCCCGGAAAAGATGAGGAAAACAAAAGGTTAATATATTCAGTGTTAAGATAAATGTGCAGTCTTCGCTTGAATGCACATAGACTAGTCAACGCCCGAATATCAATCGGCAAATTTTTCCAAAGATAGTTATACCTAGAAGCAAAAAATAGAGATCGTTTGTGGGTTTGGAAAATAACTAACGCGAGTATTTACATTTGCTATAGATGCTGAGGTGTCAGCATAAGTTGTCGGAGGACAGGCATTCGAAAATGGCATTGAAGTTTGCGAGAAGCTATTCATAGTATTATTAGAGTGAATTAATTGTTGATTGTGAGCCATTTTTGGGATTGGAAAATTAAAACCATGAGTGTTTACACCTGGTGTAGATGCTGAAATGTTAGTATGGTTCCCATAATTCGGTAAATTACTGATTTTTGCAATTGGCTTCGATTAACGGGGGGCACGTTTAGGTCTATTAGGTTTAGACTCTTAAGCAGGCGAGGTTTGCTCGGAAGGCGCCGGAATTTCACTCGAGCCAGGAGTAAGGATTGCGAGTGAGGTTTCGGGTGAAATTATTGTTGTCCCTGATCCGGAGGGACGTGAACTTGCGTTGGCCTCAGGAGTAAGGACTTCGAGTGAGGTTTTGGGTGAACTTAACGTTGTCGCTGATCCGGAGGGACGTGAACTTGCGTCGACCTCAGATAGCACATTTGGAATAGCAGGGGTCGGAAGGGGTTAGTTTTTGCAGATGCAGGCTAAATCCTACGTTCCATGGTGGTTTTATCCCTACATATGAAAAGCTTATGATTTTTCAGGTATTGAGCTGAACGCTCATGCTGAAAGAAGAGGTTGTCAACTTCTATCGCCGGAAAAAGTTTGACCAAAATTGGCGGATTTTTGCTTCGAGAGGACAATCTTTTAGCTTCTGCGACCTTAAATTTAAAGCCACACGAGTAAAGGAATTGACAGGCGACGTCTAGCGGAATTGTACTTTTTGGGACATTCTTTAAAAGAAAATTATAACTTCTTTTTTGCCGGTCACAGCTCTCAGTAGACACCAAATTGATCAAGGGCTCTAATTTCTCACATTGCTGAGAAGTGAGCGAAGAGACATTTCCATCAAAGATGGTACTGAAAACCGTAAGCAACCATCCATATTAAGACATGAAATTATTAAAAGTGTCCAAAGCATCAAGATTCAGTTTTTTCATATTTAAGACGGGTTGATCTTGGAAAAATTTAACAGCAAGAGGGTCTTCAGGGAGGGATTTTCGTCTAAAAACTGACTGTGATTTCATATTGAAGTTTAAAATATCAGAAGGATATGCATTTAGATATATTTTTAATCAAGGCAATGCAAGAAAGTTTCTCTTATACAGAAAATAAAATTGACGAGTCTACGCTGGATGAAAACTAACTCGATTGATATTGCAACAAGTGTAAACTGAATCTTGCTGGAAATTGCGAAATCTTTTTAAAATTTGCAATCTAAACTAAACATTCAGATGAGGCTATGTTGGGTGAAATTATGAGGCTATGTGGGGTGAAAAATATCTGGATTGATATTTCGACCAGTGTACACTATTTCTTGTTAGAAAAAGAGTATTCTTTCAAAATATACAATCTGATTCAATATTCACGTACTTAATAACGTGTTTTTCAGCTAAATCTTAGAGAATTCCTAGGAGGCTTTGTCGGGTGAAACCGTAGAAAACTGTATATTTTCACCTATAGTCAAAGAAAACGACCACCGGTTTGTGGAGTGGCTTAGGGGTTAGAAATTCGAATTATGAACAACAATTATTCCAATAAAGTAGACAGGATACGATAAAATCCTACTAAAATTGCAAAATTCACTATGCTGCGGAAAACCGAGTTGTGCGCCCAGGTCACAAGGTCAGAGCTTCCTCCACCACGGCCATTGTTTCGATCATCCCGAACGCATGCATAGCCTAGAACGGAGAGTTCAGAGTCAGCTACACAGGCCGATGCCCATGTCTCAGTTACCATAACAATGTCTGGGCGGTTGCCGAAAACCAGAGTCTGGAGCAGAGGCATATTATTAATCAGTGATCTGGCATTTAAAGCACCCAATTTAAGAGGGCCTGTCTTAGGTTTCGGTGGCAGGAGAGCTAGGCAGTCACTGTTACCGGCTTCAACCGGAGAGATGTCCTTTTGACTTGAACTATTTGAGCCTGTCTTATTTTGAGATTTGTCGCGCCATTGGCTCTCAGTTACTCCAGCTCTATTAATAGCTGTCTCATCTTTCTCCGCTCTTTCAACGCGTAATCCGGCTGAAAAAAAACTTGCGAATGCAGACTCCGTAAGGATGGTTTGCGCTCTAGCAAGAGTTTCGCCTGTAATTCAGTTTCTAAAATAACTTTTAGAGGTCGTGGCCGATAAATTGATTCTGGAGCTGTTGGAGCCTTCCCTATTCGAAATGCTTTAAGAATGCGGAAAGACTCGCCTGGTTTTAGCAACGGTTTGGCGTAAACTCGCATAAGACTCACGTCATGGTCTATTCGTTCTTGTGAAATTGACGACTCCGACTCTGGGGGCCCCTTTTCAAGTATTTTTCTGCTTGTGACACAATGGGGCATATGTGGCGAGCTCATGTGTCTCGGCCGAGGGAGCACTTGTATCCGGTACACTCGGTTCTGATGTACTGGCTATTGGGTAAGCTGAATGCAAACCCGTGAACCGTTTGGCTTTCTTACGCTTATGTCTCTTTTGAGTTATGATCTTTTCAACCTCTTGGTCATCGCTTTCTTGTGCAGACTCGAGCAACGATGTGGTACTAGGATGCAAATCCCGATATTTTCTAGTGTAGCCCGTGGGCTTGACAAATGATCCGCTATGCAGGTTTCAGGTGTGTCGTCAGACATGTCCAAATTCAAGTCCATATCAGCGTCAACTCGTTCTTATGTAATTGTTGACGCTATCTCTGGACCCCTTTTTACAACTATATTCTACTTGTGACTCACAGGTGCATCTGTTGCGAGCTCATGAGTTACGAACAAGTGGGCATCTGTATCCGGTACTTTAGGTTTGATGGATCCTGATGTGCCGGTTTTTGTGTTAGCTGACTGCAAACCCCTGGCCCGTTTAGACTTTCGAGCCTTTATAGCCCTATGCTTTTTTGGCTGAATGATCTTAGCGACCTCTGTATCATCGCTTTTTAGTGCAGCATCGAGCAACGATGTGACGCTAGGACGCAAATCCAGATCATTGCTAGTGCTGCCTGAGTTGAGTAACGATGGCAAAGACTGCGAATTTATTTGAGTTTCTATGCGATCGAGTGAGACATCCACTGGTTTACTTGGTTCGGTCGATGATATGCGAGTTTCAGGTTTACCGGCCGAGGCTATCTGAGCATATGTAATTTTATTTACCCCCGGTTTTGACCGAAAAGGGCTGTTTTAACCGCTGGATAAGAAATATGCGTTTTAAGATAGACTATCTCTTGTTTCAGTTTATTTACCTCGTGGTAAAGTTCCTGCTTCATCTCCGAAAACTACTGGTGGAGGACGAATTCATCACATTTTAACTTCGGTAAACGTAGTAGACATCTTGGCCGTTTGGCGGGAGGTGGAGCATTTTAATAGCATTGTCTAAGTGGCCATATCGGCAGTTACTTTCTGGTCGTATCTTGATATGGTTGTCAAGGGCCCGTGGCGAAGTGGCCGGGCTGCCTGAGGTGCTCATACCGCTAATAACCAGATTTGGCGACCCGGGTGCGAGATCCGGTGGTGGTGAAACGTTTCATGCTAACGGACTTGTAGCATCTAAACTCTCCATGCTATGAAAGGTTTTTTTGTGTTACGACCTGCGTGTGATACTGCGGATTAAGTCGGAAGCCAAATCAAAGAGCCCGTAGGAGTAAGGCGGAGAGAAGATCGATTGGCCAGATAGTGCAATTTCACTGAGACGAGCAGGTTACAGCAAGTCAGAGTAAAATATTGAGTTCCTGACAGATATATAGGAGCTAAGGCTACGACGGTTATGGCCTTAACACCTACAATCTTCCAGACCCTGGTTCCATAGCAGCTTGTAGAGAAGACGGTGGAAAGGCGAGAGTAGACGGAACAGTATATGGTTTACAGAAACGTTATGGGAAAGTTGCCAGTCCATCCGGCATGGCTGTTCGGCCGGAGGGGGCATGAGTGCGCGGCCTCCAACCCATCTCGCTCAGAGCCGATTTCCAAGTGATGTCTTTGCGTAGTCGGGCCAGAAGACGAAGAGAGAGAAAGCTTTCATTGGTTAGGTCGGCCTGGAGATTTTGGGCAGAGAGGCAACTTGCGTCGGGCACGCGTGCAAGCTTCCCATTCATCGCCTGGTTTTTGAGCGTAGATGCGGGGACCGTGATTGGCTGATCGAGACGTCGAAAACCGCGTTGGCGTGCCGTTGGGAAAGTGCACTTCGATGCGAGCTAGTCAGCCAGGCACGAGCCGCTAAAGATACAATGAAATGTGTTTGGTTATAACATTGCCTTAGGAATAACATGAGAGTCACTTTTATCCTAACGTGGGAGTCAATTTTATCCTAAATATTATGAAAATATTAGGATTAGGGTGTATAACAACAGAGTAATAAAAACGACTCAGCCTCGGTGTAAAATCCGGAGATGTGCAGCTTTTTGTGGCGCAGAGGAGTTTTTTTCACAAAATCGACACGTCCAAGAAGCAATTTCCAAACTTTGGAAATAATTCACAGCGGAGGAATTTTTCAGAGCGACCGGATTGGGATTTCCACGTAGAAAATTCCAAACTTTGGAAATATATAGTCAGTTCTTGAAGAAATTCCAAGAAGCGTGTCTTCTATACTGAGATAGAGACTAAAAACACGTAAGTTCGAGAGACTTTAAATTCGCAAACAATTTCAAACTTCGCGCACAAAACAGAATGGAAAACCGTTTCCTTTGGTGTTCCGCAGGGTAGCGTTCTAGGTCCCATTCTATTTCTAGTATATGTGAACGACTGCATTGACTGCCTCACCTGTGATTTAGTCAGGTTTACTGACGATCTAAACATTTGGAAGTAAATCAAAAGTTCGGAGGCTAGAGAGGCCTTTCAAAATGACTTCAATCGCTTGCAAAATTGGTGTAAAAAAGGACTTATGCAGCTCAATTTCAACGGACACCAAGTCTTCTCCCGAAGATCTAGTCGCAAAAATGTGAAACCATTTGAGTATTATTCAGTATGGTTCAGTAAATTCAGTATATATAAGGGAGAGTGACAGAGCCTTTGAAAACCCTATTTAAAAATATATGCTATCAGATCATGCATATTATTCAAAGTCACATCACTTCCAAGGGCTGCGAATTCTTCTCCGTTTTTGCAACCTTCGCTGTGGTCTTCGCGACTGGCTCTGGAATCTGGTGGGTCGCAACTCGATGATGTTGCCTTGACTTCTACTGCTTTCTCCTGCCTTCCGGATGACCCGTTCCTAACTCAACGATATATTATTTTTTCCCATGACCATAAACGTCCCGAACCCTCAACATCAGGTCCCAAACTAACCACATCAAACCCTTTTACCTATTAAGGCAGTTTTTTCTCCTAAAGTTTTTTTGAACTCGGTGGCCCACTGAACTCATTCACCGATCTAGGAGTTTTTTTACTGCCGATGACAATTATGTTATAAGAGTTCACTGCTTATCATTATTATTTTTATTTTTACGATAGCACTAAGTTTGTAACGACAGGGCTCCTTGGGCCTTAAATATACAAATTATTATTATTATATACACTTTATACATTTTTGCTGTCTTTTAAGTGTATTACCAGCAAGCAAAGTAAGATCAAGCCTTGTTATGAATGCATCGATGCTTTCAGCAGGAACAACCGAGGAAGGAAGTCTATTCCACTCTTCAATGACCTGCTCGGAGAAGAAGTGGGCCCGCACTTCTAGTTTGGCGTGGTATTTCTTCTGTTTGTACGGATGACCGCGTAGATGTATTGTTGGTACAAATTGAAAGAAGTTGGTCATCTGAGGAGAGCAGTTTACTCCCCTGACGATTTTAAACATCATGATCATATCTCCTCTGTATTGCCTATAATAGAGAGGAAAAAGATTGAGCCTATCTACACGACCTTCACATGGGAGAACTCCTTAGCTGCTGACTAGCTTGGTCGCCCATATTTGCACTTTCTCAAGCATTGCGTAATCTTTCTTCATCCAAGGGCAGCACGCCTGCACGCCGTGCTCTAACATCGGCCGAACCAATGTTCCGAAGACTCGCCCAAAAAGCTCCTCATTAAAATATAGGAAGGACCTTCTGATCGCTCCGAGGACGCCCATAGCCTTTGTTGCGGTTTAAGCACAGTGAGTTGACGGTTTTAGGTCAGGCATCATGCGTACACCTAGATCCCGTAGTTCGTTCACTAGGTCGAGTTGATGACGTCCGATCGAGTATTCATACTCAAATGGTATCACCTTTCTGCGATTAGACCGTAAACGGATTACTTGGCATTTGTTGAAGTTCAGCTGCAGTAGTCATTTTTCACACCACTTTTGCAAGCGATCCAAGTCATTTTGTAAGGTCTTTCCATCCTCCGAACTTTCGATTGACTTCTAAATCTTTAGATCGTCAGCAAACCTGACTTCCTCACAGGTGAGGCAGTCAAAGCAGTGGTTCACATACACTAGAAATAGAATGGGACCTAGAATGCTCCCCTGTGGAACACCACAAGAAACGGCTTTCCATTCGGTTTAGGTGTCTTCAATACAAACGCGCTGACGCCTGCCTGTTAAAAGTTCGGCTATTCGTTTAAGTAAATTTTCAGTCACACCCATTTGATGCAGCTTTGATATTTGTCGTCTGTGTGGAATCTTGTTGAATGCCTTGCTGATGTCAAGGTTGATCAGATCGGCTGACAAGCTCACCTCTTATGAATTGGACCAGCTTTTCATGGATCTTAGCAGGTTATTGAGACAAGATTGGCCTCTTCGTAATCAATGTTGCGCTGTGCTTAGCAAGTTATTCGCCTCAATGTGTCTAAATAGTTCTGTTTTGATAACTTTCTCCATTAGTGTGTAGCAAACGCTTGTCATGATAACTAGCCTTAAGCTATTAGGCGACGTTCTCTCTCCACCTTCATTTATAGGTGTTATGTTTGCCAGCTTCCAGTCAGCAGTTCGAACTCACTTCTCCATCTAACTTTCGAAGATCCTGGAAAGTGTCACTTAATTACTATCACTCAAATACAAAACTCTCAAGAACATTTGCATGCCATGGCAAATCGGATATTGTTGAATAAATCACGAGACGCTTCACCAGTCGATATTAGCGAGAGTTTGCCATGCAGTCAGCGCATTTGAGGTAAAAAATAGGCTCTCGCCTTTAAATTCCTAATTCGTCACAGCAAAATCTCCAGAATTAGAATCAACGTAAAAAGAATGAAAACAGATAGGCAAATGTAGACAGAGCCGCATCGTGCATTGGAGTTTCAAGGGTGATTTATCACATTATTCACGTTGTGCTGTAGCATATGCATATCAAGTCGGTGTTGGAATGTTTCTACAGATTAGGACATAAAAATAACCTCAAGTGGGTAATTCCACGGGTCCACGGGACCACAAAAAGACTTCCTCACATCCAATCATCCTTGAAGCACATATCGTTCGAAGAGATGCCACCAGATATAAGTAGTAGTTGCGAGGTGAAATGTCGCAACATATGAGAGCACAGTCCAAGCCACGCACGATACGGAAGGTTTGCATTAAATCACTGTGTTACTGTCTGTAAAACAGAGGTTGGAGATTAAGGTTATTTAGGAAGGTCTCATATAGTAGTAAACCTTGGCCTGTTACTAAGTTTGTGGCCCGCCGCTTCTCACTTTTGAGAACGTTATACTCCTGCCGCATCCACGGCCTCCAGGCTTTAGTCGCCTATTAACTATTGACTTTTTCGGACTCCAAGGGGTTTAGTCTTTTCCGGATTTCACACGTCTGGACACTCTCGCGGACTCCAGATATTAAGCATTGGATACTGTTCAACAACTTCGTCATCGTGGAATTCTTAGTATGTCGAAATTCATCA
Organism: Ligula intestinalis; assembly: GCA_036362985.1. NCBI lineage: Eukaryota > Metazoa > Platyhelminthes > Cestoda > Diphyllobothriidea > Diphyllobothriidae > Ligula > Ligula intestinalis. The sequence continues at coordinate 102,308,065 of JAYGXS010000001.1, read as the reverse complement.
GAAGACGGAATCAAAGTGGAATTTGTTTCTCAAGTCGTTGAATGGAAGTCACAGCCTACAAACAAAAAATCCAAAACAGCCTAAAAAGACCAAGTTAAAAGGACCTCAAGCTTTCTAGAAATTAAGCAGTTATTCACGACCTCGAAGACCTACAAACGGCTGAGTCGTTCCTGAATATCCTGTGTATTGTTTACATATATTTGAAAGTGCTTCTAAGCAATAAGGCGTATTGTTTACTCAGTCTGCTTCAAATATTTGCAATATTATACGCGGCGTCGAAAGATTTTTGCTATTTTGAATATCAACCAACGCAAATTTAACATTTTGAATTTAATCGTTTCGTTTGCAACTAAAATGGAAGTAGAAACTATTGCTCTAGATAATTCTACAAGGCTGCCAGCGGGGCCGGGAATCGAACCGCGGATGCCCTGGGGTGGGAGTCGATTTGCTAACCGATGGAGCTATGGAAGCGTACAGCCCTAAGTATCAAATTCAGTCATCAAATACAAAAGATCGGTCACGAAGCTTATTGAAATGTTCTCCTGCCAAGCGAAGTAAAAGTCTTAAAAGTTTAAGAGATGAAAATCATAAAGATGAAGCCTGCATATCATATTTTACATTTCTTAACAAATTTTCGAAACTTGAGGAAGTGGTTAATAGTCTTAGAGTGGAGATGGAAGAGCTGAAGAAATTTTTTTGATTTCTCGCGCACGAGAAAAAACTGGCGATGCATTAACTTGAGAGAGGGACCTAAAGAACGCAGCAGCAGCATCCCTTGCCGAAGCGTCTACGCACAAAAATGATCAGGCAAGTAATATAAATGGTCAAGTTGTTTTCGACGAGGAGCACTGTGATCAAGATCCTACAGAAATATCTCTAACGGTGTGTGGGACTGATACTATGCGCCCAAATTCAGCACATGAGGAATTTTCCGAATTAAAAGCCCCCCTAAATATAGGCTCATATTCCGGACCAAAAGTGCAACATGTACCCAGCACATCAACCACTCCTAGTGGGTATGCTAAGGCCGCCTACAAATAACAGAAGGAAACCAGAAATATAGAAGGGGGCAGCACGAAGCCAGACCTGATCAGTGCGATCCCAGCCTCCAAAAGAAGCCTATCTCTGGTGATGGTAATGGAAACACAAAGTCAAAAACTATTCCTAACAAGATATTGGGGTCTTCCGATAGCAGTAAGACTGGAAATACATCAAGAGTTACCCTTGAACGACAAAACTGCATAGTTGTTCAAGACGAGTCAATTGGAACGAAAACTCAAATACGTCAGCGCTGTCCTAAAGAATGGGGAAACCTTTTCTGTAAATAAAGCATTCCATCTGGGTAAAGCAGACCTAGGCCATGACCTACAAAAAACCCAAGGCCTCTCAAAGTTTTATTTGATAACGAAGGCTCAGCATCAAAACTGCTAAAAGGAGAAACGGCCTTACTAAATTCACACAAGCAAGTGGTTTTTCAGCCAGAGTATGAGCCGAGGGAGCGGATGAAAATGAGGCAATTAAGGATAGAATTGAGAGAGAGGACCGAAAGCGGCGCAAAGGGCCTGAAAATAAAAATTGGGCAAATAATACAAGTCAAGGAGCTCTTCTTCTGGCCAAAACTTGTCACAATGAGGGTTGATCCTCACGGAGTAAACTATCACTAAATATCCTAACCGCAAATGTACAAGGCTTGTTTACCAAGCTAGACGAACTAAAGAACTTGGTCGATGAGTTGAAACCAAACATCATGGCTTGAACTGAAATCTGGCTTTCAAAAGATATCGCTGATGCTGAATTATCACTAAGAGACTATCAGCTTTTCAGGAAATACAGAACAACTTGGGGAGGAGGGCTTAAAGTGTATGTCACTTGCAAGCTGACAGCCACGTCTGAAGTACTGGTCCTAGCACGAGATATAGAAATGCTAAATATTACTAGATCTTCTAAGAACGCCATGCCACTGACGCTGTCGGTGACATACTGCCCGCCAAACCATACTCCTGACCAAGACACTATCCTCATTGCAGAATTGTATAGGGTTAGTGAGAAAAAAGACATCCTTATAGTTGGGAACTTTAACGCTCCTGGTGTTGACTGGCAGACATGGACTGCACAGGGTCTTCAAGACAACTTCAATCACAAATTACTACACTGGACCACAGACAAACTGCTCTGCCAAACCGTCGCATTTAGAACGCGGGCTAGGGAAGGACAACAGTTGAATTGTCTTGACCTTACCTTTACCCGAGAGGAGGAAACTGTGATTGACCTGCAGGATCGACCCACATTATGGTCAAACGACCATATTATGCTGTATTTCGAGTATTCGCTGTTCTCCAAAGCCTTCTCCTCTGACACATGGGAAAGTAACATTTGGAAGGGCGATTTCTCACTTATGAGTAAAGAAATGTCAGAGGTATCATGGGAAACAGATCGCCAAGGTGGGGCAAATGAACAGTGGATGATTTTTAGCTTGACGTTGAGAAGGACTGTTTGTCTCAACTGTCCCTCCAGAATAAAGACAAGTATGAATCGCCCGAGGTTGATGAACTCGAACTTGCAGGCCACTTTCAAAAAAAGAAACCGCTTCTGGAGGTGCTACAGATTAACCGGCTCCGGTAAACACTTACGGGAGTATAAGCAACAACGTAACATTTGTAAAAGAGAAGCTACTACACTGCGCAAGAAATACGAGTTGATCATATTTCACAAGTTGTTGGAACACCCTAAGATATTGTACGGTTCCATACGAAGCACGAAGAGATCTCAGGAACTGATCCCTGCCCTAAGATCAGCCGCTGAACAACTGGTGACCGAAGACCAGACGAAAGCCTTCCTCCTCTCCGATTTCTTTAAATCCATCTACACCCGAGAACCTCCAACTTTTGCTGACGGTACGTCCGCTCATCGACCGATAAGTGCACCCTTACCCTCCTCCTCATTGCCCAAAATAGAGGACCTTTAGTTTTCACACAACACTGTCAGGGCCGAATTACTCCAACTTAAGCCTGCCAAATCACCTGGGCCGGTCAAAATTCCTGCACTAGCACTAAGAGAATAAGCTAACGAACTATGCAAACCCCTGGCTGCTATCTTCCAGAAATCTTTTGACAAAGGCGAACTCCCAGAAGAATGGAAGTGGGCAAACGTCACCCCGATCTATAAGGGAGATTCATGACTTGATTGTGCAAATAACTGTCCTGTCAGTCTAACTTGCATCGCGGGGTAAGTGATGGAGCGCATTATTAAGAAGCATTCAATGTATTTCCTCGAAAGCAACAAAATACTATGTGATGGAAAGCACGGCTTTCGCCCATGGCGCTCTTGCCTCACGAGTGCTCTTTACTCACAGGAAAAGTGGAAAAAGGCCGCTGATACAGGCTATCCAATGATATCATATTCTTCGACTTCAAAAAGGCCTTCGATAGTGTACCACACAGGCTTCTTCTGCAGAAGAGTTGGGACGTGGGAATTCAAGGAAAAATGTATAAAGGTATCAGTAGTTTCTTGTCCCTTAGAGAATAGAGGGTCGTTGTCGGAAACTCAAACTCAAAATTGACAAAGGTCGAGAGTGGTGTACCACAAAGCTGAGTTTTGGGTCCACTGATATTCCTGATTTACGTAAACGACTGCCTCAATGAGCTTGATTGCGCAGCTGTCATGTATGTGGATGACATAAAAATATGGGCTGACATCAGGTGCATCGACGACGCAACGGGATTACCGTCGAAGATCGATAAACTGGTTATCTGGCCGTCCACGTGGCTTCTTAACTTCAATGTATAATAATAATAAGTTGTATATTTCAGGCCCAATGGGCTTTAAGTCACTTTAAGTCACTTTATTAAGGGAAGAAGGCTTTCGCCCTTGAGCTCCCTATTCATAACCAAAATCGCATAATAGGTCCACCGTAACAATAGTACATAATACAAATGTACAAATGTAGGCTTAACATCAGCGCTAAGTGTGAGCCAGTTGCAAGGTGCTGCTACTGACACTTTGTTCATTATATCTGCCACAGTTTCTCAGCAAATGAGAATCAAGTTTGTGTTTAAAAATGTCAAAAGTATCTGAGAGGACCACATCTTCCGGGAGTCCGTTCCACGCTCCAATGACCCTCTGAGAGAAGGCGTTTCGTCGAACGTCGATACGGGCCGGTTTCCTCTGTAGTTTAAAAGGATGACCTCGCAGATGGTCAGTCCGAGTCAATTCGAAGAAATCATCAAATTCTAGGGCGCAGTCTCGGCCTCTAAAAATTCGGTAGGTTTGTATGAGGTCCCCGCGGAGTTGCCTATAATTGAGAGGGAAAAGATCAAGTTCGGTCAGTCTGTCTTCATAAGGCAGATGACCAAGATTCTTGACCATCTTCGTAGCCCTCGCCTGCACTCGTTCCAGGTGCAGATAATCCTTCTTGAACCACGGACGCCAGGCCTGGACAGCATACTCCATACTTCATCAATAAACCAAAAATTTGATAACACGAAGTACTAGAAATAATTGGTTTAACAAACAGTATCCGCATTCTATAGCTATAAGACGAGTATAACTGTTTAAAAGCGAATTTGTTAGATTCGAAAAAGAATGAATATAGCAGTGTCATGCGGAAAGTGAAATTCAAGGGCGCGCACAGATAAGCCACATCGTTGTCTATATTCTGACGATGTATTCTGATACCCACTGTCTCTGTTATTAGGGGGGTGGGCTTGGAAGCAAACTCATTTTAAGCTGAGCGTGGGGCAGAACAATAGGTGTTAACGAAACATTACCTGTATAGACGGGTTCCCAGCACTACACTCGGGTTTCCAAACCGGTGCGGCATAATAGAACATGGGAAACCCATCAGTTTATGATCGTGATGGGCACCGCCGTATGAGATCAAAAAGTCCCTCAAATTTACAAGACCATAGTTGGGGATGTCTGAGATGCAACCAAATATAAAGCCCTGGTGATGGTTGATGACCAGCGAAACGAGAACCGTCAAGACTGCGTCCTGATTCCGGGGGACACGAGTCAAAGAAAGGTAGTTTCAAGAAGGGATCCTAAATTCACGATGGTCCTTTCTCGGGATCGTGGAGATAGCTGCCTGGAAAATTATAATACTGACAACCAGAAAGCAAATAATAAACCTGCCGAAGCAATTAAGGGAAAGAATATGGTTCAAACAAAACGACCCCGAAATAGTACAACCCCATTATACACGAACGACACTTATCCTGGATCTAATCAAGATACACTGATAAATAACAACACACGTCTAAACATGTCCATAAATAGCAATGCGAGTCCTAACTCAACGAACCAAAGTAGTAAACCAGTGTTAGATTATTTTCCCCGAACAACACAGAATAGACCACCATTCCCAAACAGAATTGCATATCAAAACGAATATCCGTATTTAAATGCACACACTCAAATGACACCTAATCCCTTCTCTCAACCCATGTATCCTAGCCCATATACAAGGCGACCACCGCACACCCAACCCTTTCAATATAACACACACACACACTCAAATCCCACCTCGCACAACACCATACCCACCGATAGTTACACAATGCCATCGAATTCCATCACTCTCATCACCAATTTTTCCCAATAATGCACAATTCGCCTCAAACAGTCCAACACCACCATATTATCCTCCAATCACACAACTTCCACTCATGAGCCCTCAACACAAGCAAACAAGTAATAGGAATCCATTTTTTTCACAACAGATTCCAGCTTTTGTATCCGACACCATAAGTGTTGCTCTTATTAATGCTAGATCGATAGTAAACAAAGTTCCGCGACTTAGGACTTTTATTGACACACACAATCCCGATATAGTCTTTTTAGCAGAAACATGCGTCAACGAATCAACCTCCAATGCTTCACTTTTTATAGCAAACTATACCTTCTATAGACAGGACCGTGCTAAAAAACGAGGAGAAGGTTGTATGATCTACACTAGATCTACCATAGAACAGAGTGGCTTTGAGGTTCTTAAGGAGACGTTCAATGGCGAAGCGTGCTCCGCTATAATAACATCCAAACCCTTAAAAGCATTCTAATTGGATGTTTGTACACCCCTCCGGAATATAGTAATGATGACACTAGTCTTACAAATCTACTAGATATTCTATCGAATATCCAAACCGAATATAAGATAATTGCAGGAGACTTAAACCGTCCAGAAATAAACTGGACAGAACTATCAGCCCCATCCAGACATGATGAATTATTATCATCAATTGTGTTTTATAACTGGACTCAAATA
>JAYGXS010000001.1:102277353-102288050 GCA_036362985.1 Ligula intestinalis | reverse complement strand
TACTCGGTTATCGTATAGGTATTTTAAATAGCCGAAAAGCGATTCTACTATAAAGAACTCAACAGACCATTCCTAATGAAACCTAAGTGATATTGGTAGTGCTTGACAGAGTAGGAATGCCTTGATCAAATGAAGGAAGTTTAGTCTAACAGCGGTCCGCCAACGATATATAGATATTTAATCTCCCGTTCTCTCCTTTATCAGTCAACGAAGTCCGATCCACATGTACATGGGCCTCAACGCAGAATACCCCCAGACTTGATCTACTAGAAGGCCATTCTGCCCGTTGAAATTCCTAAAATGTTATTATTACAGGACAATGGCATTAACTGAAGAAACATTATTTGAAAAAGGAGTCCAGGGTATAAGCGTGGCTTGAAGTACAATTTTGGATGATTATAATGAGTTTTTGGCTGAAGTTAAACGTTGAATTTATGACTGGAAGTTAAAAGGGACTACGTTCGATGCGCGACAAAGAAAAGCGCACAAGGGCACTGTTTATAATAATAATAATAATTTGTATATTTAAGGCCCAAGGGGCCCTGTCGTTACAAACTTAGTGCTATCGTGAAAATAAAAATAATAATGATAAGCAGTGAACTCTTATAAATAATTTTCTTCGGCAGTAAAAAAAACTCCTAGATCGGTGGATGAGTTCAGCGGGCCACCGAGTTCAAAAAAAGTTTAGGAGAAAAAACTGCCTTAATAGGTAAAAGGGTTTGATGTGGTTAGTTTGGGACCTGATGTTGAGGGTTCGGGACGTTTATGGTCATGGGAAAAAATAATAGATCGTTGAGTTAGGAAGGGGTCATCCGGAAGGCAGGAAAAGGCAGTAGAAGTCAAGGCAACGTCATCGAGTTGCGACCCACCAGATTCCAGAGCCAATCGCGAAGACCACAACGAAGGTTGCAAAAACGGAGAAGAATTCGCAGCCCTTGGAAGTGATGCTTGACTCTGCAGAGGGAAATGCTAACATATTTAAAAACAATTTGAGTATCCTGGGAAGAGCTTCAAATGCCAGGAGGACCCTTTTCAAAATCTACAACTTGCGTGTTTGGAAAGGAAACAGACAGTAACGACTTTATTTCCTCTAAATTTAAATACTTATATAATTTGCCTTTAAAAATCGACAGTGTAGAAGACAGTCTAATATCGAGAGGAAGGTTGTTCCAAATAAAAGCATATTTGGAGGTAAAAAAACGAGAACGGTTAGATGTAGAGCTACGGGGTGGTAAAATTATCATGGAAGAGTTACGAGTGGCGTAAGGTCGGTCAACTGGAAGGAGAGCGTTAATTTGTGGGAGATTAGGACTATTGTTAACGCGAAACAGAAAGCATAGACCAACTTCGAGTCTTCTTATCCAAAGAAATTTAATGCTTGCTAATTGACATCTATCTGTATAACACATACCAGACCCAGAAACAGAAAATATTTTACGAGTGAAAACTCGCTGAACCTTTTCAATCTTACTACGGTCATGCTGGGTCATGAGGCCAAAAAGCGGGCAGCAGTATTCTAGTATAGGAAGAACAAACATGCGGTATAGTTTTAACTTCATTTCTGGAAGGAAAAAGTTATGCGATATAAACCCACATATCTGTGCGGCCTTGGCAGAAATTCGATCTGCATGAGGTGATAATGCAAGCTTATTCGTGTAAGTAAGACCCAAATCCTTTATCGTAGATCTTTCTAACAGTGGACTATTTTGGAAGATAATGGGTCCAGGAAGCCTTGCGGGACCAAAACTCAAGAAACTACATTTTGATGGAGAAAACTCCATCTGCCATGTTGCGCTCCAACTTGAGAGAGTACGCAAGTCTGCGTTAACTTTATCAACACAACTACTGGCCGTGTCCTTAGAAAATGAGTAAATACACTTAAGGTCATCAGCATAAATGAAATTTTCCGAATTATTTAGCACTGTTGAAATTTCATTTATGTAAAGAATGAAAAGGAGGGGACCTAAAACCGTGCCTTGTAATACACCACTCGTGATCGGCTGAGGCATCGAGTAGCTATTGCCTACTAAGACCTTCTGGCTGCGGTTAGACAGGTAGGAGGCAATGAAATCGAGGAGGGGAGGCCTGATGCCTAGGGCTTCCAGTTTCACTAAAAGGCGCCTATGAGGCACCTTGTCAAAAGCTTTACTAAGGTCAAAGTAAATCACGATGACTGATTGCTGTTCATTACGAAGTGAAGTAACCAGGTTAAGGAATGCCAAGTGGCAGGTTTCGCATGATCTTCCAGGTAGAAATCCATGCTGTGAGGCACTTAATAGTTTATTTTCTACACAAAAATCGAGAATTTGATTAAAAATGATCTTTTCCAGAAGTTTGGCTAGGGCCGGGGTTTTATGAACACCTCGGTAGTTATTTACGTCCGAACGAGATCCTGACTTGAAGACTGGAAGAATAATAGATGTCTTCCATGAGTCAGGAAAGAAACCGTTTAGAAGATAAGCTGAGAATAGATAACTTAGCAATCGGGGGAAGCTGAATACTCTCTTGATAAGTGAATTTGGAAGGCCGTCAGTTCCCGAGGAGTGCGAGTTTTTTAGATGGATAACGTGCTTACGAATTACTTCTATGGAGAAATCTATGGTACTGATAGTACGGACCAGTCCCACCAGTCCCAAACAGAATTTCATATCAAAACGAATATCCGTATTTAAATGCACACCCTAAAATGACACCTAACCCCTTCTCTCAACCCATGTATCCTAGCCCATACACAAGACGACCACCGCACACCCAACCCTTTCAATATAACACACACAATCAAATCCCACCTCGCACAACACCATACCCTCTGATAGTTACACAATGCCATCGAATTCCACCACTCTCATCACCAATTTTTCCCAATAATGCACAATTCGCCTCAAATAGTCCAACACCACCATATTATCCACCAATCACACAATTTCCGCACATGAGCCCTCAACACAATCAACCAAGTAATAGGAATCCATTTTTTCACAACATATTCCAGCTTTTGTATCCGACACCATAAGTGTTGCTTTTATTAATGCTAGATCGATAGTAAACAAAGTTCCACGACTTAGGACTTTTATTGACACACACAATCCCGATATAGTCTTTTTAACAGAAACATGGGTAAACGAATCAACCTCCAATGCTTCGCTTTTTACAGCAAACTACACCTTCTTTAGACAGGACCGTGCTAATAAACGAGGAGGAGGTTGTATGATCTACACTAGATCTACCATAGAACAGAGTGGCTTTGAGGTTCTTCAGGAGACGTTCAATGGCGAAGCATGCTCCGCTATAATAACATCCAAGACCCTTAAAAGCATTCTTATTGGATGTTTGTACACCCCTCCGGAATATAGTAATGATGACACTGGTCTTACAAATCTGCTAGATATTCTATCAAATATCCAAACCGACTATAAGATAATTGCAGGAGACTTAAACCGTCCAGAAATAAACTGGACAGAACTATCAGCCCCATCCAGACATGATGAATTATTATCATCAATTGTGTTTTATAACTGGACGCAAATAATAAGCAAACCAACCAGGGGACACAATATACTCGATGTTATTCTCACCAATGATATCTGGCCCTTATATACGCACTACGACAGCTTAACCTTTGATAGTGATCATAAGACAATAATAGCAGTGCTCCCTCTTCACATTAAAATAAGACCTGATCCTAGTTACACTTCTATAAACCCCAAAAATCTTGACATTGAATGTATGAATAACTACATTTGTCATTGGATTGGAGCTCTTTCCTCCTAACAGCATCCTCTCTAGAAGCTGTAAACATATTATATGCCACCCTTAATTTAATTCAAGATACCCTAATTGACGAGAGATCCCCATGTAAGAAATCACTTATCCCAAACTTCCTTTCCAAACGGCTAAAAAAACTTAAAAAACAACTCCACGACCCATGTATTAGTTATCTATCTACGCTCAGACGCATTACAGAGATTCACGAGTTAGCCCAGAACATTGAAACAAATAAGACGATAGCAGCAGAACATCGGGCAATCGAGTCCCCAGAAGGTACAGCCCAAATCTTCAGGAAACAAATAAATAATCATCAAAAACAAGGCCCCCAAATCATGCTTGACGACCAAGGAATAGTAATAACAAATGACAACCAAATAGCAAATCTTTTCAGCGAGTATTTCTCAACCAACTATTCAGTCGAGGAAGAACCAATCCCCCAACCAACAGAAATGACGGCACTAGTATTAAAAGAGATATTGTTTAACGAAGAAACTGTAGCGAAAGCTATCCGCCAACTGTCCAATTCCACATCATATGGAACGGATAGAATCCCTCCTTGCATACTGAGGCATATGACATATGCCCCAATACTTCTGTCTAACCTTTTCTCGTTACTGCAGTCAAATGGTACTGATCCAGAAATATGGAAAAAATCATGTATCACCCCAGTTTACAAAAACGGAAATCGGTCCAATGCCCAAAATTATCGTGGTGTTCACCGAACATTGGTTTTAGCAAAAATCTTAGAAAAAATAATTTATAACCAAATGTTAGACCATCTGACGAATGTAAATCTCATACCCCCCTCTCAACATGCCTTTTTACCTAAAAAGTCATGTCAGTCCTGCCATCTCACTTTCTTGGAATTCGTCTCCAGAAATCGAGATGATGGGAACACGGTAGCTACAATGTACTTTGATCTAAAAAAAGCCTTTGACAAAGTTCCCCATAAAAGACTGATCGTGAAGCTAGTGAGTCACGGGATGCGGCCTCCCCTCCTTGATTTCCTCAAATCCTATCTTCAAAACCGATTTCAAGTAGTACAACTTCGAAATATAGTATCAGAACCAGCTCATATAAGCAGTGGTGTTTTTCAAGGCACTATCCTAGGTCCCCTCTTATTTCTCATTTACATTCATGAGTTATCCACGATATCAACATCTGCTACAACATTTTTATATGCAGATGACTTAAAACTCGCATATGCCTTTAACAAAAATTCGATAAGTATTGTGCATAGAACAATTGAATTAGACCTTCAAAAACTAAACGACTGGAGTGTTCAGTGGCAAATGCCGTTTTCACCAACAAAATGTCATCTCATGATTTTTGGACCACTAAAACTTCCCCCCATAATGTTTGGTGGTCAAGAAATAAAAGAGCTAACATCTTTAAAAGATTTAGGTCTTAGCTATTCTAATACTCTTAACTTATCCCCACATGTTAAACAAATCGCATCAGAAGCCAATCGACTATGTGGCTTCATAAGTAAAAATTTCACATTAATTACACTTAAGACTAAACTTTACAAAATGTACGTTTTACCTATTTTAGATTACTGCTCAATATTTTTCGGTACCATGTCATCAGATGACAGACAGAAACTAGAAAAAATCCAGCGAACGTTTACCAGAGGTCTGTGTAAACACGATGACGCCCGAGACTCCTATTCAATAATGTAAAATAGATATGGTCTTAAACCCCTCTGGCAAAGGCGATTCCAAAATGGTTTATTTTTCCTATTCAAAGTGACACATAATCAGAACATCCTTAGCAATAATATGTTAACAAATCAAAACGGTTCCCGTTCCACTAGAAACAACCAGCATACAATTCATAACGCTAAAGCTAAGACGGCCCAGCGATCAAATTTCTACACCATACGATATGCGATAATATGGAATGCCCTACCCAACGATATTCGCAAAAGCCACAGTTTAGACGAATGTAGAAGAAAGACCAAGCAGTTCTTCTCAAATGACATGACGCATATATTTCTGAATAAAATAGGACACTTTGCTAACCAGTTCTTTGACGTCCAATTCGGACCAAATAATTTTCTCTTCAATTATACTAAAATATATATTGTTTCCTCTTATAATGTATCAGAAATTTAAATACTAATGATGTAAATCTCAATCTCACTTAGATATTCGACAAACGAAAGGCCAAATGTCTTCTGCCGATGCACTTGAATGACGATGGTGCTTCGCAGCTGCCTCGACCCACCTCAGACATCTGCAACGTCCCATCTAATTAGCAAACTTGTGCCACTGGACAACGATTGTAATCTCCGTATCGAGCAGACCCATGCATACGGTAGATGCCATATCATCAGCTGATTTTTTCACCTTCAAACTGACCGCGGCTAAGTATACCACAGTTAAAGGACAATACAGTTTTTCCAGACCCCAAGTATTCTTACTATAAAACCCTAACACCCACAATGTATAGCTATTATATTTCATGTTGTCCTTGATTTGTTTCCTTGAATTCAGGTTTTTTTCACTTGAAACAAACTCCTTATTTCGCACACTATTGACCTAGCAAAAGACCAAAACAAATACAATGGTCACTGCGAAAGAAGGGGTTTGGGTTAGGTTTTTTCCTGCCCTCCGGGGTTTTTTGACGGCGCCAAAGATGTGCTTTACAAATTAACCTTATTGTTAACTTCATGGACTCACAAGACCGGCAGGATCTTACCTCCACGAACAGTGTAGAAATTTTCTGTGACTTTATGACGGCAATTTTAGATAGCATTTTGGAATTTGTGCCGATCAAAAAGGTTCAGGCTTATACTTCGGACACCACCGTTCCTCACTTTCTTCTGCGCAGACTAAAAAAATTGCAACGACAGTTGAAAGATAAATCTACTAGTTCATTATCTGTGCACCTCAGAATCGCAGAGATTTTTGAATACGCGTCTAAGATTCGTCATGCACGTGACAAACAGAGGAAATCCTGCGCACTCAACGAGTTTAACTCTGCAAAATCACAGGCCCAACTGTTCTGTCGTCGGTCCTCCGCTAAACGAGGTCACTAAATCTCCCCTTTACTGAATGAAGATAAAACATTTGTGCTAGATGAGTCTGACAAGGCTGAACTGTTGAATGCATTCTTTACAAAGCACCTTACGACGGAATCTGAACCGGTCCCGTCGTTTCAGCCATGCTCAGTCAATACTATCAGTACCATAGATTTCTCAATAGAAGTAATTCGCAAGCACATTATCCGTCTAAAAACTCGCACTCCTCGGGAACTGACGGCCTTCCAAATTAATTTATCAAGAGAGTGTTGAGCTTCCCCCGGTTGATTAGTCGTCTATTCTCAGCTAACCTTCTTAACGGTTACTTTCCTGACTCATGGAAGACATCTATCATTCTTCCAATATTCAAGTCAGGATCTCGTTCGGAAGTAAATAGCTACCGAGGTGTTCATAAAACCCCGGCCCTAGCCAAACTTCTGGAAAATATCATTTTTAATCAAATTCTACATTTTTGTATGGCAAATAAACTATTAAGTGCCTCACAGCATGGATTTCTACCTGGATGATCATGAAAAACCTGTCACTTTGCATTACTTAACCTAGTTACTTCACTTCGGAATGAAAAGCAATCAGTCATCGTGATTTACGTTGACCTTAGTTAAGCTTTTGACAAGGTGCCGAGCAGGCGCCTTCTAGTGAAACCAGAAGCCCTAGGCATCAGGCCTCCTCTCCGCGATTTCATTGCTTCCTAATTGTCTAACCGCAGCCAGAAGGTCTTAGTACGCAACAGCTACTCGATGCCTCAGCCGACCATGAGTGGCGTTTTTCAAGGCACGGTTTTAGGTCCCCTCCTTTTCATTCTTTACATCAATGAAATTTCAACAGTGCTAAACAATTCAGAAAATTTCGTATATGCTGATGACTGTAAGTGTATTGACTCATTTTCTAAGGACACGGCCAGTACTTGTGTTGATAACGTTAACGCAGACTTGCGTACCCTCTCAAGTTGGAGCGCCAATTGGCAGATGGAGTTTTCTCCATCCAAATGATGTTTCCTGTGTTTTGGTCCCGCAAGGCTTCCTGGACCCATTATCTTCCAAAACAGTCTACTGTTAGAACGATCTACGATAAAGGATTTAGGTCTAACTTTCACAAATAAGCTTGCATTATCGCCTCATGTTGATCGAATTTCTGCCAAGGCCGCACAGATATGTGGGTTAGTATCGCATAATTTTTTCCTTCCAGAAATCAAGTTAACACTATACCGCATGTTGGTTCTTCCTATACTAGAATACTGCTGCCCGCTTTTTGGCCTCATGACCCAGCATGACCGTAGTAAGATTGAAAAAGTTCAGCGAGTTTTCACTCGTAAAATATTTTCTCTTTCTGTGTCTAGGTTTTCTTAAACAGATAGATGTCAGTTAGCAGACATTAAATTTGTTTGGGTAAGAAGACTCGAAGTTGGTATATGCTTTCTGTTTCGCGTTAACAATAGTCCTTACCTCCGACATATTAGCGCTCTTACTCCGGTAAACTGACATTACGCCACTCGTAACTCCTCCATGATAATTTTACCACTCCGTAGCTCTACATCTAACCGTGCTCGTTTTTTTACCTCCAAATATGCTTTTATTTGGAACACTCAAAATTAGGTTGTCTTCTACATTATCGATTTTCAAAGGCAAGTTACGTAAGCATTTAAATTTGGAGGAAATATATTCGTTACTGTCTGTATCCTTTCAAAACACGCAAGTTGTAGATTTTGAAAAGGGTCCTCCTGGCATTTGAAGCTGTTCCCAGGCTATGGTGACCTTCGAGGTTATTGCTTGGCTGCCAACTTATCGGTGGACTCTGGAGTCTAGTGGGTCAAATCTGAGTGATGTTACCTTGAATTCCAGTGCCCTCTCCTGTTGTTCCGGATGACTCCTTAACTCACCGTTATAGTATTTTTCCCATGTCCGGCACCCTCAACAATAGGATCCATCTAACTGTACCACACTGCCTCTTAAGGCAGTTTTTCCCCTAGGAGTTCTTTTACTGTCCAGCTAATTATTTTGTAAGAGTGTGTTGTTAATGTGAAATGTTTTTTTCTTATTTTTGCGATAGCACTAAGTGTGTAATGAAAGAGCCCTTTGAGCCTTAAATATACAATTTATTGATTTATTTATAGAACTACTGAATTATATTCACCAGAAAAGACGCATTTGTGAGTAAAATCTCTATCAGTAGGCAATAAAAATTGCTCGGATATTAATTGCGGTTCTATAGGAATAAACAATAATTAACAGGGCATCATAGTTCAAAAGGCATATTAGAAAACAATCAAGGTTGATCATAAATTCCAAGTGGTTAGACGAACAATTGTGCGAATGACACGGACGCATGACTGTCAGTTTATAAAATAATAAGGAGGATGGACAGTGAACTAAGAACAAAGAGAGTTAAGGAAAGTGAAGGCAACGAACGAGGTTAAGGGGCACTGGACATGGGACATGAAGGGATGACAAAGTGGGACTAAGTAAAATTGCTTCGCCTAAGTTCAGTTATTAATATGTTGTAACTAGCAGCTTAGACCGTGAAAATAACAATAACGTTTTGAATGTTACATGTAACATATACGGTTGAACATATCAGGAGGATTTAGCTGCGGATATGTAAGGCTCGACACCAGATATAACTATAGTGCTATAACCAAAAAACGGGCTTGGAGCGTACAGCATGTGTTATGGGAAATCAGTGGCAACATGACCAAAACATACATATAACGATAATAAGTCGTAGTGAGGTACTATGCAAACGAACCATTTGTGATCGGAAGTATTCACGTTATACCTGTTAGACAGTGTTAGGATTTTAACTGTAGCAACACCTGTGGGTGAGTGCTGTTGAGATACCGATGGCAGAAGACACTATCGGCGAACTTATAACGAGATCGAAAGACAATATAAACCGCAAGAGTGGAGGGAACAACGTTCATCTTCGCAAAAAATTACATCATTACCACCTAGAAGCCGCGCTGAAGTAATCTCACCATACATAGAATACAGGAATTCAAAGGGCAGGTAGACAGGTAGGGGAAAGCAATAGGGTTCACATTATGTTTTGTAGGCAGTGGTACGCATCATTATCCGGCACCCTAGAGAGGTGTTCAAGTACTGATCATGGCCTGAGTTCACTTTTTGGACAATTCAATTTTTGCGGAGTCCATTATGTTGTCCTCGTATTTTAGTTTTACGTCTGGTTTCTTGTCAGTCTTCTTTTTCTCGTGTTTCATTTGGATTGCTAACTACCTCCATTGGTTTTCGGAATTGCTTCGTCGGCTGGTATACCTACGTTTTTTGCTTGTATACTTTCATTTCGACCATAGAATAGGCTTTCCCTCCTTCGATTTTGGAAGGTCCGCTGCAGCTTATAGTCCGTATTTACACCTAAACTTCTTATCTAAACAGTACCCTTGTGCGCTTTTCTTTGTCGCGCATCGAACGTAGTCCCTTTTAACTTCCAGTCATAAATTCAACGTTTAACTTCAGCCAAAAACTCATTATAATTATCCAAAATTGTACTTCAAGCCACGCTTATACCCTGGACTCCTTTTTCAAATAATATTTCTTCAGTTAATGCCATTGTCCTGTAATAATAACATTTTAGGTATTTCAACGGGCAGAATGGCCTTCTAGTAGATCAAGTCTGGAGGTATTCTGCGTTGAGGTCCATGTACATGTGGATCGGACTTCGTTGACTGATAAAGGATAGAACGGGAGATTAATTATCTATATATCGTTGGCGGACCACTGTTAGACTAAACTTCCTTCACTTGATCAAGGCATTCCTACTCTGTCAAGCACTACCAATGTCACTTAGGTTTCATTAGGAACGGTCTGTTGAGTTCTTCATATTAGAATCGCTTTTCGGCTATTTAAAATACCTATACGATAACCGAGTA
>JAYGXS010000001.1:102236875-102277253 GCA_036362985.1 Ligula intestinalis | reverse complement strand
TAGAATCGCTTTTCGGCTATTTAAAATACCTATACGATAACCGAGTAACATTTCGGTCTACTTTAAATTGACCTTTTCCACTAAACCTATTTTGAACTACTGATAATGGTTCTAGCCTCAAGCCGTTTTATCGCTGCATTTCTTGCGCTGAGGTTAAGGTGCGTCGTGGCTGTTTTTGCTATATTTTGCAGTTCTCTTTGCAAATTATAAACTGGTTCTTCCACAAATACGCGAATCGTTTTGTACCTGAACAACTAGGGCATCTTATTCATGGCTGAAATATTAGATTGTTTCTCCGAGGACGGTTACTTAATTTACCTTACGAGCACACCTTTATGAGGTAAAGGCCGATTTATGCATTTCGAATTAAATTTAATCTTTCGGTGTCATTTTGTCTTCGGTAAACTATCAGCTGCTACTGATAGTCAAACCCTAGCTGTTTAGCATCTACGTGCTCGCCGACTGAGCCTCCGTTTTCACTTCACTTTTTCCATTTATTTAAGATTCTGAAGCCAAAGAGGGCTATAGTATTTAGCCAATCATTTAAGTAATAGAAAACCGATTGTGCTTAAATATCTGCGTGCGCTTGAACTCAATGCGGACATTATAATGCCTAATAAACACCTAGGTCTAGGTATTGGCTGGCACGAAAACGGACCCTTCAAGACATTTGAAAAAAATATCGAAACAATAGCAGATGAAAGCAGAACAGACATCATCATTGAAATCACCTTAATTCGTAGGACTAAACACCATCAAGGTATCGTGCGCAGCTAAAGAAATGTCAAAGTATCAAATTGCTCACAGTGTTCAGAAAATTCTACACAAACGGACGAACTTTCTGACCGTATACACAACAGAGTAAATGGAATAATTTTGTGATTTAATTTTTTAATAAAAAAAATATGTGGAAAATAATGCGTACATTGCTTTGTAAGCTCTTACGAAGTGCGTATCCGCATGCGGTAACGAATGCTCCATGATTCTTGTGCGATAAGTCGACTGTCAAACACACTTAAGCTTCATTGCATTTACGAGTAACTCACTCTAGGGGCTATTGGCTAACCTTATATAAGGCGTCTGCCTAGACTTTGTTTTCACACTACATTTATAAAATTAAAAAAGAGGTCGTAGGTTTCAGGCACTGCGCGGCCTGAAGAAATGCACTTAAACGTTGTAAAACCTAAGTAGTCAGTTATATCTTATGTCGTCAAGAACAGCACCCAGACGTCTGTAGGGAAGGCAAAGAGTCTAGATCTGTATTGCATTGCCGGTGAGTTGACGATGCGACTGAATAAAGGTTATATAAATAGTAGGGACGTTTTTTCGTAAGTTATGTGACGTCTTCAAATGATTAAAACTCCTCGCATGCCTTCTCATCAACCAGTAACATTGCCTGTACGCATGCACCTGTTTCGTGTCCTTGTTAATTATTAAGTTCTCGTTGGACACAGCTTAACAAATTATCTCATTTTCCGCGACAGTACATGGCCTAGCTTTGATTTGGACTCTCAAGATAAATCGGGAGGAATGTACTGGATGTCCACGCAGATGCCTCACTTTGTAGGAACGACAATTCCATACTTACATACACATGCTAGTTTCTTTGCTTGGCCCTCGACCGGCGTCCACAAAACTTTGTTTCGTGCAGCGAAACACTCCGACAACCGCTTCAACGGTTCGCCTGGGTCGTTTCCCTGCTGAATTATGGTCATTATCCGTAGTGGAAATCAACAACGACCGGGCGTGTGTAGATACCTATATCTTGGAAAAACTGCTTACCATCTCCCTTCTGCCGTGAATGAATCAAATGCACTCTAATTATCCTGACGATTACACCATCTTCAAGCTAACTGTGGCTTGTGAACGCCAATGGTAGAAAGACTATCGAGCAGTTATGCTTACCCCTACATTTTCCGCTTACCTGACCATTCATTTTAGTAACCTGGAATATCCGTTCTCTTTCAGCTAAACTAATAATTAAATTGCTGAAGAAAAGACAACCTTTTTAAACCGAGAAGCAACTGATTTCGTTGTGGGCACCATCGCACTCAGCCTGACCTGCTACTCAGGCCTAAGACAATTACATGGGTTTAGTGCCAGTTAACTATTGTGCAGTGGTCGTCATAAGGAATATCGTCATGGTGCTAGAGTCCCCTTGACCATTAAAGCCGACCGTCACAGTAAACTAGCACTCGCGCGAGTCACTACCCCTGCACCCACCATGATGTAGGCCACACTGTGGGTGTCGTCGAAATCAACGCTCCAACCGTCATTTATGTTGGCCATAAAGTGCCCGATGACAACTCAAGGAATCGTTGATATTCTAGGCATACTTTTTGATCTAACCCTCTTTATGACACCCTAGAAGTATTAATCCAAAAGGTTTAGATTAGTTGAGCTAGGAAGCGAACTAAAATCAAGGGTGACATCTTGGGGCAGCTTCTCATGGATCATATAGGCTGTATGAGAATAAGTTGCGAAAATTCCCATCAGAGAATTCAGAAGAGTGTTTGGCGAGCATACGTAGCTTTCGATAAATTCTCATCGGGCCGTTACAATTATATAGGGAGGGGTGCAAATTAACATGCTGGTTATCAAGTTATCACAAAACGCAAATTAGTCATGGGGATGAGGAAGGGGGTGTGGGGTTGGTAGTAATCAGCTAATGAGGGTTTGTTGAGTCCGGATAGGGGATGGGGGGAAAGGGGGTGGGGTTGGGTGAAGCGGCAGCAAGCGGGAAAGATGCAGGTAGTTAGGTAACCGCTGGCCAAGCCAAGCTCGGGGCCTGCAGGAGGTTCTTCTGCGCGCACAGAACCGGCTTCCTCAAACGGATCGCGGTTGCTTCTGCTGTTGCCAGCAAACGCTGACCCAGGGGCTTTGGGTAGTTTGGCGAGACCTTGTAAATTACCTTAAAGGCTTCGCTGGGGTCCACACGATGTCCACAGTCAACCATGTGGGCAAGGATTGAGCTTTTGACGCTTCTGACTTCGCCTTTGGCCAGCCACGCCGGGAGGTGCTCCCGTATTCTTTTTGATGGGCGCCGACTCGTGCGACCGATATAGCTTGCTCCACAGGAACAAGTGAATGAGTATATGCACATGGAGGTGGTCTGAGTTGGCAGCCTATCTTTACCTTCGCCGTGCAGGACCGGGTTCGTTGAGAATAACACCCGAACGTTCGCTGCTGGGAAGGTTCGTGCTATGGCTTGGTTAAGACGTCTGCTGAGAAGCTCGCTTGCTGCGTCCCCTTGAAAGGGAACTTTAAGGAACAAGGTCTTCTTTTCTACATTTGGTGTAATAGGCTTCGGTTCTTTCTCCATCATATTCTTCATGATAAATCTGTCCGGATACCCGTTCTCCCGAAGCAGGTCCTGGAGTTTTTGGAGCTCCATTTCAATAGTGTCTGCCGAACAGATTTTCCTGGCTCTTTGCGTTAAACAGCGAAGATTACGTTTCTGTTGGATAGGTACAAAACTGTTAAAGTTTTTGTACTGTCCGGACCAGGTTTTCTTACGATAAACGCTCCTTCGGATGCTACCGTCGGTTCTTCGACTTAGGAGGACATCCAAGAAAGGAAGCGAACCTGCCGTCTCCACTTCCAAGGTGAACTTGATGGAGGGATGTGCTTCATTCACAGTACTAAGAAACGCATTCACGTCAGTTTCTACTGGGGCGATGGCAAAGATGTCATTGACATATCGACCATAGTGTTTTAATTCATGGATCTGCTTGCTGAGTTGCGACTTCTCCAGCTTGCCCATGAAGATGTTTGCCAAAAGAGGTCCGAGAGGCGAGCCCATAGCAACGCCGTCTAGCTGTCTATATAAGTGGTTGTCAAAAAGGAACTGCACATTTAATGTGCACTTTAGTAGTAGTTCCTTTAATGCTGCAGTTGGTATTCCTACTTCTATTTGATTTGCCATTACGAAGTCGCAGATATAGTCAACTGTATGAGAATAAGCACGAATATATTACTCTTGAATACATGCCAAGATTTTATTGTTGACGTCTTGAGGAAGATTGGGCTTTGAAGTTAGTTTTTGGAGTTCATTCTCCCCGTCAATGATCTCTTTATCATTTACACCCCCTTCACAGCGGCATTTCACCGTGTTTAAACCTATACGGTGTCTTAGGACCGTCCCTATGGACTTGATATAGAGCACATTCTTTCAGCTCTCCACACATTTTCTGATGAAACCAATGTTCCGAATCCGTGAGTTAGTGAGAAAGCTTAAGGGCACAGGGATCTGAAATGCTTGTGTTCTTCCAGAAAAAATGTGAGAGTAATTGCGGAACTCATGGTATTATGAGTCCCATCAACATCATCGCAAATATCTTTGCTTTTTGTACATTCGCATGGTTTTGCAATGCGTGTGCTTGAGGGAAAACCAACCAAATTTGGCCTGGACACTTCGATCAAGTAGTCAAGTTGTGGTGCTCTTGAATCCGTCGATAGGCCTCAGTGTTAGACTGCCGATTTTACCTATCGAGCAGTGAGCAAGGATTGCTAGAACTCTACCATTTCCAAGGTTGTTAGCCATAAAAATCTTCCTCAGCCGCTCCTCGGAAGTTCGCAAAATTTGCACTCTATCTTCCACCCGATATTTATCGGTAGTTGTTCAGAGAAGCCGGTAGTGCCACATTTCATAGAGCCGTGCACTTTAAGGAAATGTCTACGAAGTCTTTTCAATATCTTATTCTTCACGAAGCTCTGCTTGTGTTCGAAATTCATCCGATCAGTCTTCCTGTATGTTTGCGAATTCTGGGTCCTGGGTCGAATGAAAACAGGTGGTTCTCGACCACCATTGCTTGATATTTATCCTATGGCGTGAAATACGTAAGTGATCCACACTTTACCACTTCTGCCTATTCAGTAGAGAGGATTGAAATGGCTTAAGCGCCCTCCCTCGCTTTATTCCACGCGTTTAGTGCGGCTGCTGTGTTTGTGGCAGTGCCGACTACGCAGGGGTGACAAGGAAGGAGTAAACTCAAACCTGGCTTAGATAAAATCCGTCTACAGATGGATATAATTTCCAAACATACAGTATTCGCTCTTCATCGCTGGAATAGAGTAGATCGAGCTAACCGCCTCTGCTGTCATTTTTCTTTCAGCGTGACGATGTACATATCTGGATACTGTGGATGCCGGCTAGGTCATGTATAGGCAATACAGATTGTCTTCCATGTTTACTTTTTTCACAATCCCTATCGATTTTTTAAATTTAACTCTTTAGCCTAAGATTTTAGTCGTTAGAGAGAAAAGGAGCAGGCATTTGCCCTACCATTACAAAATAAAAATTCTATAATACTCGGCGTGTCCATTCTCATAAATTGTAACCACATTTTAATCTGCACGGAAAGTAAGTTCATCTGTACAAGTTGTTTGGTTTCTTAATTCCGTTCTAGATTTCGCTGTCAGTTTCACACAGCAACATAAGTCTGCACTTTCTCGTATGTGCCTTTTGAGGTAGCCCTTGGCATAGGGATGCATTTACAGACAGTAATCTGTTTTAGTTTTTGTCCTCTCATGTGTCTAAAATGACCTCCTTTCCAGCGTCTGAAAGTTGTCCTTTTTCTGTTGTGTCTCCAACACTGTTACTTGTTGTGGCTTTAAAATAATCTCCTATCTGCCCAGTCCGCCATTTATTCATTTTTCTAGTCATTAGAATTACCGGTGTTAGACCTCATGTAGTCTACTTTTTGTAAACCCGAGTGGTAGCACTTGTTTTTGGAATACAGAAGTACGTTCTCCTAACCTACTGCAGCGTATGGAGCTCAAGCGCGTGCTTTTCTGAGCAATCAGTCCAGAATCTGCATTTGTTCGATTCTACGAGTTACATTTTAAAGCAACCTAATCCCCTTTTATTTCTAGGAAGAGTGCCGCCTTAAATAGGACTGTTTCCTAGTCTCATACTCCCTACACAAAGACTTCCTGTGGTGCTTATATCATCCAGAAAGAATACATACATCCACCTATTCGTCTCTCCTACGGACTACATTCTGCCCTTAAAAGCTTCGTGCTGCCCTAGGTATGTATGTAGTTTTTTTGTCATACTTCACTCCCTCATTCTTGTTCATGCCTGCGTCTTCTTGAAAAGTCGCGTAGGTTTGGCGTTTAATAGAAGTCAATTGGACTTGTCTCACAACCGTTATTTTAGAAACACGAAATTTTAAAATGCATTACGTATATTCACTTCAATCAGCAATTCAGAATATAGATATATTTTTTAAAACGTTTACCATTTTTCACCTATTTTGGATCTTGAAAAGCCCAGTAGTCACGCAATGTCACAGTTACTTTAAACCTTTTATGAGTACAACGCGGTCTGTGCTTGCCGCCACACTTTTTATATCTCCAAATCCTTTCGTGCTGCGTCTCCTATCTAATATTATTCAACACTTGTTTCACCGGTGGCGCCTTCCAATGCCGGGCACGGGCCACCTGCTTTTACTAGGCAGCCAATGGAGTATGTGTTGGTGTATCATTATTGCCCGCGCTGCGTCACTTTTAGACGTTTAATATCCAGATAGCTTAGAACGGTGTCTTCTCTACAGGACCAGGGCAACCCGGCTGTGAATTTAGTTTGCGTTAAGGTACCACGCATTTAAGAGAAGTTTATCAAATACTTTAAGGCCAACTTGTTGTCAAACGAACTAAGAAAGGACTGCCAATACAAGCGGACATACAAGTCTCAGCGATCGAGTTGTCTTCTTCTCAAAGAAAGAACTACATTATTACTCACCTCAATACCATCGAAAGAGTTTTTGAACACCTGGGATATCAAAATTGCAACATAAACCCGTGTTTAATAGAGGTCCACTAAATCACTCGTGTACAATTGTGAATGCAGAACTATATGTCTAGAAGTCTAAGAAAACTATAGGTTTTTGACCTCCACTGCATGAAAACGGTCCTCTGAATGAAGTATACAATATCATCCCCATTGTGCCAATTAGACATCGCTAAGATGTATCAAGCCATTCAGCAGGTGATGAAAAGTAAGCCAACTCCCTACTCACCGCAAACCCATAGATGCGATCAGTAAACCTACGCGAAGAAACTTAACCGAGCCCACTGCATCAGTCATCTTAGACCCTGTTTAGTGGAAAAGTACCGTACAGCCTATTTTTCAGACCGGCTAATCGCATCTGTGATTAATATAAATAGTCCACTTAAGTGGAAGTCCCTGACCAGCACTTCCTTTTGTTAACAGGAGAGTCGTCTTCACTATCATATTAGTGGTGCTGGTTGCCTAGTATGAATCGCTCAGCTTATCACATTTTCTGCTCTTTATATTTTTCGTTACCATTTATGCGCCCACTGTGTGTAATTTATACTATTGCTGCTGTCGACTGATGTTTTGCTGTTTTAACGGATTTTCTGACGAACAAAATGATTTCTGATCACGTTAAGGAAGGCTCAAAACGCTTAAATTTGTCCGTCTACATCTCATTCCAACATCAGGAGTTTGAGTGAAACGTCATTTCCCTTCGAAGCTCAAACTACCTTATCGCCTGAATCGTTTCCTGAACGCTTCATGTTACCGATCTTCTTTAGTTTTATGTGACTGTTAAGCTAAGAATACGCACTACCAGTTCTTCTTTATGGCCTTGGAAGTCGCCATTTTAAAAATGAATTCTCGCAGTATCCCAGTGCCTGTATGAGCCCAGCTCAAAAGACCTATCTCACTTTTCCTCCCGCTTGACGGTGGTTCCCGTGATCTGTGAGAAGGCTGCCGAAGAATGTGTTGCGCATTCTACACTTCCCGATACCTTTCGTCCTTTAATTTCCGTCATACTGTTTCTTCTTCTTTTCCTAAATGCCTCAAGTATGAATTATTTTCGTTTCCAAAATGTATCTGAAACTCTAATCCCTGCGTGCTGTTCCTTTATCCTCCGTGCAGTCGATTTAGCTTCTGAAAATTGACGTGAAAAATCAACTTTAATCTGCTGTCACTTAGCCTCCAGCAGGATTTCCTTTCATGCATTCTTTATCAAGAACCCGATCATGCGTCATACAGCTTAATCTGCCACTTACTCTGACAACCTAATCTGAAGTAGATTGCCTACGAATTGATGAAACCATCTATGAATGTTGTTGGATTGGATTGTACAGGAATCAAATGCATGCTGTTGAATACGTAAGGCATCCGTCCTGGAATCCTCAACATTTCTCTTATTTTGAAAACTGTCATCGTGGCCCGGTGAGCAGGCCTGTAGGGGGATCCTCCGTTTGTGTATACTCAATATCCGTGTAACCATTTACCTGCATATGTGCCTCGAGTTGTTTTTTGTGAACCATTACCGCCCAACTAGACCCCCCCCCATTGTCTCCAGTTCTCGCACATGATCCTATTACTACGAATTATCAACAGTTACCCAGACGCGTTTTCCAAGACGCTTCAACCTTTTCACTGTCCCCATAAACACTTGGCTTTTTCTCTTTCGATGATGAGTATTTTGACCTGCCTATCCAAATGCTTTGGCATCGTAAAATTAGTGGATGTGGATGACCTTCATTGTCGCATGCGATTCTGTATGACTGTTTTGATCAGAATAGATAGAACCGCACGATTTTAGTAAGTCCCTTTTACCGCATCCTTTGCATAACAAGTCGCGTGCGGGACACTTCGAACGAGGGTGTTTGTCGTACCCACAAAAGTAACATCTACTGTAGGACGAACTGGAAGCTGTGATGTCCGCTGTTTTAGTAGGACTGCACGTAGTTTCGCATACCTCAGTAATGCCAGGGAATGAAGTTTTCGGACGTTTTTCTAAAATAAAGGCTGTCTTTCAGCCAATTCCAAAGATCTTGTTTGATCAAATGCTGTTGGAAATTCCAAGGTTTTCTGTTCCAACAGGGGAACGTAAAATAATACGAAAACTCCACGCAAACTACCTGATAAGGGGTATTTTTCTTTCAAGTATAACTGCCGTATGAGGCTTTGATAATCTTCTACTTAGTGACAGTCTCTCTCTGTTCCTCCATTAATTATGGCTTATGTGCTTAACTTCTTGTTTTAACCGCACCTTAGTCCTCCTGACGGTTTAGAATCACTTGCAGCGAGTTCCGTCGTTTTTTTGCATATCTTTGCATTCACCCCTTCTCGAAAGTTCACCCATACGGCTCATTAGTATTTTTTAATGCCCTTTGCATTTAAAAAAACCTGCGATAGTGCGCTCTCTTTAGTAAACAGCAGGACTGACGGCCAAAGTATTGATTCGTAGTGTTAGGCACTTAATTTTGGTTATCTGTTCACTTAACCATCTACTTTCTGATTCTGTGATCGTGCCGGCTAAAGCCGATCTTAATGGTGGCGTGAGTAGCACTTCTACGGGTCACGCTCTGCCGATCTAGTGAGCTCGATCCACCTTTCCAGCGGTGAAGAGCGAAATCCTCGGGTTCGGGAATAATTGCTATCCGTAGACAGACCGTATAACACCAGGGTTTGAGTTGGCCCTGCCTAGGCGGCGTTGTGATACGTCGAGCAACCACACTAGACTCGGGAGGGCGCGCTGAAGTCAATTCAATTGCCTCTCTTGAATAGGTCTAGTTGGTCGGACCGTCCCACCTTAAACGAAGTCGATCTATCTCACTGAAGGGTTAGTTCTCGGGCAACGGTGTGGTCAAAAACGTTTCGTCTTCATTCTTGTTTTAGGCGCAGCACCCAACATTCGTGAGCATACAGGAAGACTTGTTAGATAAGTTTTCTATACAGGTATATATTCATAAAAACTTTCAAGCAGTATCGAGTCGAATACCGATGTCGTATTTACTCTATCCGTTTGCAAACCGTGGTCGCGGGATATGTGATGCCTCCTGCTTTGCTGAGCCACCACGCTTTAATATCGAGAAGTTCCTCGTCCCGTCTAGATAAGAAGCTCGCGAATACCTTCGCTTCTGCGACGTCGGTAGAGAAGCTGAATGATTTAGCGACCTCGTTCAATGGAAAAACTACCATTCTGTAGGTTGTCATGTTAGGTTATCTGTTATATGGACGGTATCATCCGCCTAGTTGAGGTTGACCAGTCAGCGACCCCGTGCAAATTTCCGCGAAATGCTACTGTTTCTTTTGTGCGTTCAGTCCGACTTGTTTTCTTTTCTATCACTGCGGCCATCCCACCTCAGGCGACCGATAAGTTAGGCGGTGGTCCGTTGCTGGTGGTGGGAAAGAGAGTGAGGACAACCCTCAGCGCAGTTCTTTCCTCACTAGGTGTAGGTGTGGTCAGAGAGTGGGGTAGATCCGGCGAGTCTACTCCCATTATAATCCAGCCGCAGTCACCGCGTTGCTCCAGTTTGCTGAAGCTCGTGGTTGGACATCGTCGAGAGCGACGGTCAAACTGTCGGATTAGCTAGAGAAGCTGAGCGATAGAATGCAAGTTTGTCAAACTCCAGGTAGAATATCGAACTATTTGTGACGGTCAGGAATCTGAGCAATGTTGAAGTTCTAGCAGCCCTTGCCCACATTCAATGTTCTTGACTGCACACACCGCCATTATCCGCCAGCGGAAACGGGATCGAGGGGGATTATTTGGTTACAATAACGAAGTCTAGCTTCATTTGGTCCTCGTCCACATCACCGACCATTGTGTTCTGTTTGTGGGTTCTAATAATGTGGATGGTACTTCTCTGCACAGCTGTTCTGTCAACGGTTATTTAGTGCTTTGCTAAATATAAATATAACTGGTTATAGTTGTTTAGTTGGTTCCTTGTGTGCGCTGTTGCGCGCATAAAGTTGAGCAGCCAGTAAATTTGCCAAATTGGCGTGTGGTAAACGAGAGACAGGTGCACGATCCAAAAGAGGACGAGACTGAAGCCGATTTTGGATCGCATTTCAGTTTTTCCTTCTTTGTAAAATTCCTGATTTAAATAGTTGTCAGTTGGCCTGACTAAGCCATCTTGTGGCGGCTTGCATCTATCTAATGTCCAAATATGTGGATTCCGTTTTATTTTGATGGAAAGGCCAGAACATGTGTCGTACTCTAGAGACGAGCAAATATCAGGCCAGCCTCTGTTCTCAGACTCATCCCCTGGACACCTTCATGTGGAGAAAGCATGCTTGGAGCATTTAAAACGAATGCCCATTATTGACCTTCGTGTGTTGTTGCTGTATGCACTATGAGGGGGAGGGGGATTAAATAGAGCCAAATACGTCTCTCGGGATGTTGGGTGACCCCCACTGACGTCAGTAAGTGAGTGAGCTTCCGCTCTGCAGCCGTGTACTTTGCCTCTCTGTGCCCTGATATCTCCGTTGACTTCTTCCGGTAATTATCTCCTCCCAAGTTCTGTCTACCGCTTTTCTTAATCACTGTTTATGGCATCGATTTTTGGTCATTGTAGTCTGACCCCTTAAGCACTTAAATTGGACTCTGCAGTAAAGCTTGGCGACGACTGATCCGGGGCCTGATTTTATACGACTGTTTATTTTTCGTTCTACCCCAGCACTCAAAATGAATCTACACGCCAACTTTATGCAACTCTGGTCGGCCAAGTTCCCCAGTTGCAGTGATTCCATTCCCCGACTGGACTGCCTCAAGGCTGATCAGTTCCTCACCGTGAATGAACAACGTGCCGCCCTCGAGATCGCACACTCTGAGGTGCTCTCCTCCACGGAGAACCTGCGGGCAGCTCTCACCCAACAGATGTTCATTGCTGACTACCTGCGCTCCTGCATCACCAAGTTGGGCGCCGTCTCGAAGGTCTTCAGCGAACTGGAGGAAAATGGTGAGCTGGACGGCAACATGTCAGTTTGCGAGGCCACCTCCGCCACTACCTCTGACCGAGCTCCTTTAAAAGGTGAGCAGCAGCAGCAGACACAAGCACGCACCAGCCGCTGCTCGACACCCGCCGGCACACCAACCACAGTCTCCACCACGGGTACCACTGTGTCAACTACGACTGCTGCCCTCAACCTCTCCACCTCCGCGCCCCCGCTACCCCTACTACCTTCTTTCCTGCAAACTGCTTCTCCCCTTCTCTCTGCGGCCTCACGCAATTTCCTCTTTCAGTCGGCCATCTCACAGCCCTCCATGGAACAAATGTGAGTTCTCGCGCCCCTGATTAATGTTTCCATAAGCTCGTTTATATATGTTCCCTGTTCTGCATCTACCTCTGTAAGCATGACGCATCCTCTGGGAATTCGACGGATCTTAGCTGCATTCGGACAGTCGGGCAATAGCTGTGTTAAATTCATATGCTCTGATAACGATTACTTTTGTGATTTCGCCTGTAAGCTCGGTTGTTCGGCCCTGGCAGGCAAACTGTTAGTGTCTGAGCACGGTTATTGTGCATACAACACATGTTCAGGGAATCAGAGGAAGTAAGTGGCAAGGTAGTTGCCTCTGCGCGCACATGTGTTCCTCAGTAAAAAAAAACAGTCGGGTGCGCTTAAAGCTATCACGGTGCACTAAAAGTCGTAGCTTTGGGAGTTGCCAACTGACGAGATGACTTGGACACCGCAGTCCAGTGTGTGTCTTGTTGAGTGGAGTGGCTTATTTAATGTCTGTGTGCATATTTAATGCCCGACTTAAGCAAACCATGGTCCCTACGACCTGGTAGGCACTGGCATTTCTGTCGGTTCAGATTTCCTGTCGGTGCATGCGCTGGGTTTCAGGCCCCACCTCAGGTAACCGATCAGCTAGGTGGTCGCTAGACGGTGAGGGAGAGAGTGAGGTCGACCCTCGGCGCGTTTCTCTCCTCACTTTAATACATATGAATGCGCTTGATTCTATCATAGTGCGCTTAAAGCCGTGGCTTGGAGGGTTTGCCAACTGACGGGAATACTCGGGCCATCTACGTTGCTACTCCTCCTGTACACGTGTGTTTGTGTGTGCGCTTGTGAGGAGAGGGAGAACTGAGAGTCAGGCTGCAATTGCTCCCTCTTAATGTGGCCTTATTGGCGCTCCCACACACGCAGGAGCCTATCTAGTGAGTTGACTGAGTCAAGTGTACGCGTGCTGAGTGACTATCGCGCCAGCCACCTACACTCTCCCTCATCCCCGGTCTTATTGACTTTGTCTTTACACCGGAAACGGAGGTGGAAGTGGTGGGCGAGTGGGCAGATTCTCCACGAGCCTTTTTTAACTCCTGTTTTCGTTCGCGGTAGTTCGCTGCGCTGCTTCAATTTTCTGTAGTCTTCGTTCAGCTTGCCTCAGTGTCTGCTTCGTCTTGCTTCAGCGTTTGCTGCGACTTTTTGGAGTTCGCGGTACTCATAGTCGAAATCGACGGGGGAACTTACTGCAAGATGAGAGTCAGGCTCAATGGCTTTTATGACGCTCCCGCGCACGCGTAGCCTCTGACTTTATCCCCCATTGTCTTGATACAGGTGTGGGAGTGGTGAGAGACTGGGGCACATCCTGCCAGTCTACTTTCACTATAATACAGCTGTAGTCGCCACGTCTGCCTTCAGCTTGCTGAAGCACCTGGTGGACATCGTCGAGAGCGACGGTCGAATTGCCGTGCATGTGTGTGTGTGTGTTTGTGTGTGTGTGTGTTTGTGTGTGTGTGTGTGTGTTTGTGTGTGTGTGTGTGTGTGTGTGTTGGGGATGCTGGTCTCCGAGTTCTTCAATCAATTTAAGTGCACGCGCTTGCACCAGCGCTCGGAAGCTAACACCGTAAATCACGGGAGGGGGAGGGGGAGGTGCAGGGAGGACATCGTGCGCAAACAATGTTCAGGCCCGTGTGCTTGTTGCCTTTGGCCCGATTATCGCTGCTCCTATACTGATGACCGTCGGTGTGA
This sequence comes from Ligula intestinalis, assembly GCA_036362985.1. Lineage (NCBI taxonomy): Eukaryota > Metazoa > Platyhelminthes > Cestoda > Diphyllobothriidea > Diphyllobothriidae > Ligula > Ligula intestinalis. The sequence goes on along the minus strand of JAYGXS010000001.1, from coordinate 102,263,512 downwards.
AGGAATGCCTTTCATCTGCGTGCCTTTTTGCCACTCTACTTTGATTTGGACATTTTATTGCCTGGGCTGTGCCCCGGTCACATACACGCATGCCCATTTTTCATTTTGGGCCGATTGTATTCTTGTGCCCTGTGTTCTTGTTGGAAAAAGTACACCCGGAAGGGTAGGAGGGGGCTGTGTCGTTCTTGGCAGGATATGGAGACAAGCATCTCCGGATGTCGATGAAAGCCTGCGGGACCTTTCTGGGAGACTGGGTTTGTAAAAGGAGACGTGTATTCCAGGCATCGACGGTGTAGCCTAAGGCAGATAGTAGAATGGTCGGTAGGAATAAGTCGTAGGGCCGCTCCAACCGTGTTCTTGGTCTATAGGCTTCCTTTGTTAACTGATAGGAGTTTCTATTTGTCTTTTTTCTCTTTTCGCAAACTCTTTACCTGTATTTTTGTTTAGCAAAGCAATTACAAGCGGTTTTATCGTATTTCCTATTGCGCACTTATTAAAGTCGTATTAAGTGCTCATTAATCAAGCATTAAAGTTCTTATCACGAATTCCGTCAGACACTGAGAGACTATTGTCATTGGGCAGTCCTACAATTTATTACTATCGATTACTCTTCCGTAAGTGCTTACTGCGAAGTGAGCAGATTTTCTGATCTGCAAAAGAAGCTGTTAAGGATATGATATTTTTGAGCGCGCATCTGAAAAAAAAGCTGGTTTGTCACATGCCATCCCACACAATTCTGTAACTATAAACTTGTGGGTAGAAGCTTAAGAATAATACGATTATTATTACTACTACTACTATCATTTAATAAAACTGTCCCCCTACTAGGATGCCCCCACGCAACCATTTCCGGCGATTCACCCTTCAGTGAACTTTTTGCAAACAAGAAGGCAATGACTTATTTGCTGCGGTCGGACTTGCGAAGGGCCACTAGAGCTTAGCAGAATTGTTTTCTGTCCAACAACAGTAGACCTCGGCAGTCTAAAAATTTGTTTTCAAAACTCACCACCTATCAAGTCCCTGTCAGCGTTCTGACACTTTAAACCGTACAGCATAGAGGGCTAGGGGATTATTTTTCGTACCTCCCGTCAACAGCACGATCTCAATAGCTTCAGCATCTAATCGCAGCCAAAATCTCTGTATTCTGCTTTTTCGGACAAAATAGCTAGGATACTACCTCCAACTCGTAGTATGCGTTGATGGTATACTAATCTATTTGTCAGTGTGTGTTTATACAACGTAAAAACTGCTTAGAGGGGAAATTTTGGTTTTGTTCGTCTTTATCCCGCATCGTCAATGCCAGGCAATTTGTCACTTAGGTCATGCTGCTTATCATAATCATTCAGAGTTGGTGTCCAACGAGGTGCATAGTCCACCGCACATGTTATTCTGAGTAAAACCGTGCGAGATAAGCGAATGGATCAATCAGCTTACACGGCACTTGCAATGGCTGGGAATATCTTCTTTGAAAGGTGTGGTTTCGATCTTCGCTCAGAACTGCACGTCGAACCATACTGTCGCCTGATCCAACCTCAGTTCACTCAGCTGCGGCAAATTCTGATCACTTACCTGTGCTTTGAGCTCTGCACGAGGTCCAAAAGACTGAAGTGCGGAGTCAAGGTGGACTCTGCTAGGATATAATAACGGAAGAGGATAATTTTTCGCAAAAACTTTGCGAACAAAAAAAGCAGGCCAGCCTAGTTTTATCCACCCTCCTTTTGCCTGTTAGCAAAGTAATTAATAACTCTGCCTGGAAGTCAATCTGTCATGTAGCAGTGTGAGTCTTTCTGCCAGCTGCTGGTGCCGCTACCGCTGCCGCCACTACTTACTTTGTACACCCTGTACATATCGATGCCTGTGTGCGTTTTTTTTGAGAAAAAAGCCCCAGCAAAACCTTTTCTGCTTAGCTCGTATTGTTCCCTTTCGGTTTTCTCTCTCGCTCTCTCTCTCTTTCTTCCACTGTTGCGTCGGGACACGGCTTCCAACTCCTTTGATATTCACTTCCAGCGCTGACTCCAAGCCATTTAATGCTACATCACCGTTTCCTCTATCGTGAAACGGCGACAGATACACAGCTCTAAGGCCAGAAATGCTGCTGAGAGTGAGAAAAATGTTATTGATCCCCCTGTGGAACCCCCTTAAAGAGACCTTAAAATGACAGCTCGAGAGACTTCCTACTGAATCAGGATTTGCGGACGCCGCCCCAGTGATGTGGGGAAGATGTTCTAGACGAAGTTTGATATGCGATGGTGGCGCTTCTATTGTATAAAACTCAGTGTCAAAAGAAGTCGAAACGTTCACCGGGGAGTGGGAAGGGGGAGGGAGGGCTGGTGCTCGACTACTTCTTTCAGAGACTGGGCACTCCTATACACACCTCAATATATGGCTCATTTTGTCTGGTGTGTGCATCGGCAGTGCCGATTTTGGGGATCGGTCCGATCCTTGTTGCACCGTAAGTTGTTTTACCTCCCCCCCGCCCCCGCCACCCTCGTTGACTGACATCAAAAAACGGTTATTCGAAGAATCCTTCAAAGGCTCAATGTCCTTCCGTTTGGCGGCTGACGTGCCGCAATGAGTTTCCACTCAGTGGTTACACATGCGTAAGCAGTTTCGTTTGTATTGCAGTTGATGCTTGCTTACGTAAATGAGCATTTGCAGCGTGTTCTTCGGTTTTCTGTAGACTTTGGTGAATGAAAGCTCATACATCGTTTACGGAACCCACTAGTCCAGTTCTGCCCTAGGGCTCACTCTGGAGTTCTGCCCACAGCCGCTTAGCGACCAGTTGCTAAGGCAGGTAGTCATTGCTGATAATGGCAAGGGAGACCGGAATGGCCAGTTTTTGTTCGAGTCTCGGGTGGTGCACCACCTGGGGTTGGGTATGGCTTGCTGATGATGGCCAATAAGCCAGAAGCGGCCATTCGAGTCTTTGCCGGCAATGTTCATCTACTAGCCGTTGTGCGCCTAGTGGTGTGGTGCAGTGGATAAGAGCGTTGGGCCTCGAGTTATTCGAGCCGTGGTTTACGGACCCCCAGTCTATTAACAAATGCAATGATCTCTCTAGCCCACAAACGGTGCTGAGGCTCAGTTTGCCAAAAGGATTTGGTACCCGGGGAACGAATAGGCAAGCGCAACTTCCAACACCAGTGCCCGTTAGCCGGATGGCCGAGTACCCATTACGCTAACATCCAAAACGAGTGATGAAATTTCAGTAAGTACCGACTCGCGTGCCGACCATCGAGTAATTATCACACCAGCGGGCAACCCTCCTCGAGGAAGATGGAGACCGAATGCCAATATTCTCGACCTAAACCAACAAGTCTGTGGTGCACTGGATAAGGGTGTTACACCTCCAATCAAAATTTTGCGAGCTTAGTCTCGGGTGGTGCACCACCTGGGGTTGGGTATGGCTAGCTGATGGCGGCCAATGAGCCAGAAATTACCATTCCAGTCTTCTTTGTATTTGTCAAAAATGTCTATTTCTGTGGACTCTTAACATAACTCTTAATTCGCGTTTCAACTAATATTAAAGCTCATTGGCAAAATATGGCCGCGTTATGTTTACCACACTTGATAATTTCACCAAAACTTAATGGAAACCGATTGGGATTTGAATCTGTGTCCAATGTAACAAATTTTTTCCCCATACCCAAAACACAGTAGATAGAAGTCCCGGTCTGTTTTGCAGTTTTATGCTGTTACATAACGAAACTGCGTGGCTTTCGGCTGATCAGTGCACCCCCATCTTTTCCTAAGGCTTTTCAATTACTGCCAACTTTAGCGAATTAACCCCAGGATATCTACAATTTCGCATCCAGTAGCTCCTGTGTATTTGTGTTCTATTTCGCCTAAACTGTCAGCTTGTACATTATGAGGCGATATCCTTCGTGCTCCAACGGCATTGTGTCTGATTACTCCAGTTTTTTATAACCGGAATAAGCAGTAGCTCATGTAAGAACATCAATGATTATCCGGCGCCTAGTTGGAGGGTCACAGTTTAGCAACAAAATTGTGATCTTGTGTAGGAATCGTAATTGACGGGAACCGACTGGACGGAGTGACACGCACCCTTTAAGCCAATAGTTGCAAATTTGATCTCACTATTTCCCTGACCTTCTCGATCATTCTCTCCTGGTTATTAATACTATGTTTTTCTTCCGTATATTTTCTCTTATTTATATTCTCCTCTTGTTTGCATGTTGTAGACAAAAGGCGAAAACAACTGCAGACAACACAACCGCGGCCGGTACCTCTCCGCTCACGTCTACCTCTAGTCACGAGAACGGGGACGTTAGTTGGACCCCCGCATCCAAACCGCCTGTGTCTTCCGCCCTGCCCAACGTCACAGTGGAAGAGGCAGTTCGACGCTTAGTTGATGATATGTCCGCCATTCCCAGTTCGAACTACAAGAATTGCATGCAAGAGGACGAATTGAAGAGCCTCAACGCCGCTCGCGCGGCAGCTGCCGCGGCTGCCATGGGAGCGGCTTTGGGACTGCATTTTAATGCACCAGCTGTCGGAGAGACCTACCACCATCATCGCACCCCTGCGCCTCCCATTATTTCCTGCTCGCCTGGTCGTCCCAAGGGCTCAACCAGTGCCAACTACAATGCCACCAATCACTCCCTCCTGGATATCTACCCCAAGTTGGAGTCTTCTGCTACCGGCGGTGATGCTATCGCCGCGAGACCCTACCAATGCACCACTTGTGGCCGTAGTTTTGCCGTGAAGGCGGGTCTCATGCAACACCTACGCACTCACACCGACGAGCGACCCTACCCCTGTCCCGAGTGCGGTCGTGCCTTCAAACAGAAGATCCAGCTGACCACTCATATGCGAGTGCACAGCGGGGAGCGTCCTTACGGCTGTCGCATCTGCGGCAAACTGTTCCGCCAGCAGAGTCATGTCGTACAGCATCTGCGCACTCACACTGGGGAGAAGCCGCACAAGTGTGGCCGTTGCAACAAGGCCTTCCGCCAGAAGTACAGCCTCATCTCACACCAAAGACGCATGTGTCAGAGTCGGGCCTCCTCGAACTCTATGATGGCCGGTATGACTATGTGGATTGGTCCGACCGGTGGGACTACTGTTGGCGGGTTCGGCACGGAGCGAACAACCTTTGAGTCCAGCTTGTCCGCGGTGGCGGCGCATGCCAGGGAGGGACCGGGGAAAAGCGAGGAGACCCTGCAGGGTGTTGTTGAGGCGAAACCGGAGGCTGCTGTGACAAATTCGCACTCGGAGGATCATTCCAGCCTCTCCAACCGCTCCTGCAGCAGTCCGGCCAGTTCGCACGAGCTCGCTCTCACATCAGATGGTGGTGGTGGTGGTGGTGGCGGCGGAGGCGGAAGCGGCGATGGCAGATCCAAGTCCGCGGACCTCTGCACGATCTCCTATCATCAACAGGAGAAGCAATCGTCGCCAGACTCGAACCCGCATCTACATCCTCCTCACTCTCACCAACACCACCATTCCCCACGAATTTCCGCTGCGGGTAGCCCCTACGTGGATGTTGCAGATCGCAGCCGGAGATCATACATGGACAGTGACTACACGTCTTTTGGGGCCTTTCCAAACTCCGATCATATGCGCCTGAATGGCGCCTTTCCAGGCTGTCTGGAGGACCCAGTGGAGTCAACTTTATAGAAGATGAGTCCTGAACCCCTCCCTTCCCCATCCGCTTTTCACCTCCTTTGTGTGCACACGGTCTTCGTTTAGTCGTCTTCAGGCATGTCCTTCGAGAGTTCCGCAACTGTCTCCGATCGATTGTCCGAGTGCCGCCCTGTATATAAATCCACTTACCCACACCTATTCCCTGGATCGGCATTTTTGTGCAATAAAGGTCTTTCCCCTCGTGTATGCACCATTTTCCTTTGCATTTAAATTTTGCGGTGGAATCGCAACACAATATTCTTTCTGCCTTTTCTTCTCTTTCGCAACTCTGTTCCTTTTTTCAGTATCTATATATACGAACGCCTACAGTGTTAAGTCTGAGATGCTTTGTCTACCTCACTCCTGACTACTACTTGTTCCTTCCTACGCCTCTTAGCTTCTGCCCCCTTTATTTTTTTCCTCTCTTGCGAGGCCAATAACGAGTACTTTATCCTCTTAAAATATTTTCTGCTGGCGGGTTGTCCTTGGTCTACTCGGTTTGATTCTTGCGGTACTACACGTTGGAGGCACGTTAGATGCTGGATATGTAGCATGTAGGTAGCGTGTGTACTCGGAGGACTACAATCATCAGGCCGAATCCCAGATGATAGGTAGCAAATTGAAGTCAACAGAATGAATGCATGGAAGCCTGACTTGTTGTCTCAGATGGAAGTGGCCATTGATAAAGCGAGGGCTGCTGTTGGCTGTGTCCAATCAGGCCTGAGACTGGGAGGTAGTGGTGGCAGCTACTTTCGCATGATTGTTTACCGAATTTCAGTGGTATGCGATGGGTTTGTAGCATTGCCCGGAGGAGTGTCGCGTATAGAGGCGCCTGCTGCATCGGCCGAAAGATGGCGTGTTCAAGCGGCCCTTTGACAGCCGCACTTATTTGGACGCGTGGGGGTGGAAGTTGCTCAAGGTTCTTCAGGTCAGCGAATCGGAAAACTGTCGCCTGCCAAGATGCACGCCATTGGGGGCAGTGGGCATTGAACAAAGAAGCCAGACAGTGTTGTTGCCTGTCCGCCACGGACACTTAATGTTGAGCTATCGTAATCCCTCCGCCGTCTCCTTCCAAGGTTCCGGCTCTGGTAAGGAAGCCAAGTTAATAACTCTCTAGTAACTGCATTACAAATCAAGGGCTCAATCTATATTCTTCCTAAGGATATGAATAGCGGAGGCAGAGGTGGCACGGGGGTAGGCGCGCGCGTTGCTCTGTCGTCTTCGCTCGTAAAAGCACTGCCAGCAATTGGAGGGGAGGGGTCTGTGGCTTCATTGTGCGCAGTTAAGGTGTGCACGCCCCTTAGGCATCGTTTTCTCATCTTCAGGGGAGGGGGCGTTCTTCTGGTGAAAGGCTAGGAAACGACTTCAAATGTGTGCCCACAAGTTTTTATTAAGTAGGCAGCCTTTGTCATCAGTTACAAGCTATCAGCTCTTTTCGTCGTATTCGGCGCGCGCGTTGCTCTTGCGTGAACTTCAGCAATGCAGTTTGATGTCCTCGAGCGAGCTTACTGGCTGTCTTTGTTTATCAGTTGAACCAGTCTTGAAAATTCGGCGGGATTGGAATCCACGACGGCAAGGGGGAGGTCGTAGTACAGCCAGCGTTCTAGCCGCCTGAGCTACGAGGCTCAACCGAAAGTTCATTCACTTAGGTCAGGTAACCCGCCCAGTCTACTGTAACTCTGCCGATTCTAATACATTAAGCTGTCTACCCAAACAGGATTTCCTAAGCGATGAAACTAGAAGCAAAGAATGAATGTGGAGGTTCGCATTCCATGTGGTTGTACAAGCAGGGCAGAAGACTTACCGAACTGATGTCTACGCGTCTAGCCTTGGAGAAGCAAAACGGAAAATCAACGATGATATGGCATGCTCTGCCATACATCAGGGACGTCTCAGACGCGACTGAGTGCATTGCAGCGGGGCTAGATGTCGTACGCCGATCTAAAGCGAACAAGTGCAGCAGGCTGATGAAAATCAAAGACAGACTAATGCCAAAGAGTAAGCTGGGGCAGTGTATCGTATCCTATGGCTAAGTTGTCCTTGTGGCTACACAGGTCAAACTGGACGCATGTTCGCATCACGCATACATGAACATAAACTGGCTGTTTGGCGGCGCGACGAAATATCGCAAGTTTCTACTCACACCTATGAAAAGGGCAATGAGTTCAACGTCACAGTCATCAAGACAATCGCCCACGCCGGAAAAGAGACGAACTAAGAGATTATTGAAGCCTAGTCCACTGATAGTAACTCAACCAATCGGTTTGGCGTCAGCGTACAGAGCCCTGCGCAGTCACTTCCAGACTTGCGTCACCTCCCCCATCATTGTTGCCTTTTGCTGCTGCTGCTGCTGCTGTTGCTATATCTGACGATGAAGTTCCGTACGAGTTTGAAAGTCAGAACAGTGAACGAACTAATCCGTTGTTTGACCAGTCTTCTCCTTTACCCAAATAAGAATCATACCGGGCGCAGATAATAAATAGAGGATTTGACAAATTTGAATAAGCCCTTTGACCCAGTTGTAAAACACTTGTAGCTTAGGTGGCCAGAGTGTTGACTTTCGTTGTTTTTAATCCCACCGATGACGCCAAGTTTCTCCTAGCTTACTCAAAATGACTTATTCAAATCTGCAACCTCCTCCCTATCAGTGTCGTTTAATACGCCCTTCCATACAACACTTATAGCGCTCTTTTGCTGCCGGCTCCCTCGCTGGCAACCGTTTTCTTATCGACAGACCGACTCCAATAGGCATTCCAAAAACATAAAATCACGCTTCGGAGGCTGCACAATTCTACCTGTATGTAGCGTTGTTTTTAGCATCCTTGCGTCTCCAGCGTTTGTACACTAGAACGCAGAGGAGACGGGGATGATCATGTCAGCCACCTGCTCCCTAAATCCCGATCAAAAGCACTAAGTTCTCACCTTCCAGCTCATGAAATCCATCATTCGCAGAAATTTTTTCTGATAGCGGGTTGCAGTAAGCAGCCCGAAATCCTTTAATGGACTTCCGAATTTTCGGACTCCTATTTTTCACACGATATGAATATTAAACTGTGCTAAGTAATGCTTCCCGACGTTCTTTAGATGGCGGTGTAGCGGCTCTCCGATGACGCTTTTTGGTCACATCGGACAGGCTGGTTTCAAGTATTCGCTCCAAAATCGTATTTTATATCCTTTTGGCGTCAAGGCTAATTAAAGTTTGCCACAGGAAATGCTGAGATAAGAGGGACTGTTTTGTCTCCCCTACAGACTGTCCCCCGAAAGGAAATTTTCTGAACTCTTATATCTGGGTCTTGATCGGAGTCTATTTTCTGGGCTTTCATAGCTACCAGCGGTTCCTCGATTTGAATTTTAAAAATCATCAGCATCCTTTGATGTATGGAAGACTACAGAACAACGAGATTCCTTGGTGTTAAATATAATAACGAAGCAGCAGTGTTTGAACGCACAGTTATTCAGACATGTGCTTGAAAGCACTTTAACTTGAAGCATTTATTTTTCCTCAAAATACCTGCAGCCGACGAACTTTCTAAACAATTACAAATCATGTTCTCTGTACTCCTTTGTAGGCTATTTTGTGAACCCGCTGCTATTATAGGTGCACTATTGTTTGTGAGAGTGATTTCGGGTGGAGCCACTATACGTTCGCATTCTGGTAGCCTGTGGTGAAGGCCATTTCAGTATCACTGTATTTGAGGAAGATGTAGGTGGGTTTCCTTTGAATTCCCTACTACTGACGCCAACAGGAGAACGGTCACCACGCTCTGGTTCCAGAAATCGTCTCTTCTTCTTCCCGTGATGATGAAAGGAATTCCCTATTTGTGCATGTCTTTTGTGGCATCATAAAAATAGTATGAGTTTGTTGGTGAGACAATTGACATGAGCGAATTAAGTGGAAGATAGTTAAAAAAGAGCAGACAATTAAAACAACTCCTTGATATTTTTTAGGAGTAAAAACTGTCACTCTAGGGGGGTGGGTGGTCCAATAAAGGGGGTGGGCATCGTAGAAGTCACCGGGATCATCACCGAAGTGCGAAAGATTCGGCTAGATACTGCCTTGCTAATTGCAGAGGCCGCTAACTAGATTGCAAACACAGAAATATACACCCAGATGGTTGGCAATCCGCTATTGATATTGAGACCACCGTAAACTGACCGAGATTAAACGGCTATTTTATTACATTTGTTGTTGTACGACTACCCGTTGTTACACTAACACGTGAGTGATGCTACGCTGTGGGTGGTGCTCTTGGTTTTGTTTATCCAGACTTGCCTCTTCCACAATGCTGGCAAACTAAGAGCATAAGGACTTCTAGGAAATTCAATGTAGTTTTAGTGTCATTTTAGGTTTAAGTGGGCTCTAACCGTTGAGCCACATACTCGTTTTTTCGCTGGTTGAGGTCGGAGATATTGACATGCTTTGATCGCTAACAGAACTCACTCAACCCGCTTTACCTAGGGTCTCATTTTCCGGGCCCTGACAGCAGTCGCACAGCGGCTAGTAGTCTAGGCAGATAGTATTGCTGGCTAAGAGGCCAGAAATGACCATTCCAGTCTCCCTTCCCTTTGCTGGCAATGCTATTTGCTTTGACCAATGGCCACTGTGCGGCTGCTGTCAGGGACCAGGAAATTTGGCCTGAGGGAGAGCGAGACGAGGCTTTTCACTTAGCGATCGGTGAACATTCATGAACGGCGTTTCGCTGCGTGTTGCGATGTGGCATACTTTTGGCGTGCTTTCTACCAGAAAGGGGCCGGAGGCAGAGAAACGAAGTAAAGATAGTTCTTGTGTAGGAGAGTTTGACGCTTTCACGATGACGGAGCCAAGTCGTCTCTGGTGATTTATATTTTGCGCATGATCAGTCTATCTTTCTTGGGTAAGTTTACTTCGCGTGCATGTTTCACGAATCTGGGACCAACAACATGACGAAATATTAGTTGACAAATTCCCAACTTGTGGGTCAGATCTCGGCCACTTTATGAGCGTGTACTCGCCTCCTCCTTCTGTGAACCTGTGTGAAGCATCGCCTCCTCCTCCTCCTCCTCCTCCTCCTCCTGACAAATGCCGTCATCCACCCACCAACACGGGCGAAGACAGCGTGGATGCATTCTAGCACTATCACCTGCTGCACTGCATTCTGGTCTGGAGGTCAGATTGAAAAGACGTGCAGATGACTAGGAGGATTTGCGACGCTGATAGCCGGACGGATAGCCGCCTTGTCATCTACAAGATGAGGCTTCGACTGCAACCTCACAGGAGGCCACAAGGTGATCGACCACCAAATTAATTACAAATTGTTCTGTTTTGCTTACCCCGTCGAGTTAAGTAATTAATTAGCCCAACAACTGAGAAACCTGGAGACTCCAGATGATAGCAATACCGTGGAGACATTGTGTCCACCGCTCCGTTGCCCTTGACGTCGTCGGCTGCGCACGCTGTCAACACGAGGACTAGTTTGACGAAAACGACGCCAATATCAGCACCTCATTCGACGAGGAGAACAGACTCCATAGCCCATTGGACAGAAACACGCAAAACAGCCTTCTTCCAAGGCCGATGCCGTGGCCGTGTACAGGGACGGCTACAGAAGACGTGAAACTTCTAGGTAGCCTGCAAAGTCCGAGGATATCCAAGAATACGCGGATAGCTACGAAACAAAGTAGCTCTACGACGCAATAAAGATCGCCTGTGGCCCCTACACCAAAGATAGCGTGCCGCTGCTCAGCTCCAACAAATAACCCTTCTGACGGAGAAATCGCTGATTTAAAAACGCTTTGCCAAGCATTCCAGAAGTGTGTTCAACCAGCAGCGATAGCAAGCATCCCCAGGCCACCCACACCGTCACGAGACGATGACAACTTGCGTCTTCACGCCTACCAACAAAACGCGAGACGAGGAAGATGGGACGACATGCTCTAGCTGTTGTACGCCTTTCACTCGCCCCCTTTACCCCTCTCTGGTTCCGAGTCAAGATCCCTTTGATCCCTTAACACCTATTCCCTTTTTCCACCTAATTAACATTGATTGGTTGCTTAAACTTTTGCTAACTCTATCCTCCCTTATATTAGTGTAGTTGCCTGATGATTAAATAAATGAAAACGTTCGTTCGCCTAACTTGACTTCCTGAATTTAATATCTTTAAGGTCGCATAGACCGATTACTTCAAGTGAAAGCAAACAACGACCTGGAACTTCCGTCCGCCTTAGCAAAAACCATCCAAGCAGCGCACAAAATTTCCTGCAATAAAGCATTGGGATTTGAAACGATCCCGGTGGAAGCGTAAAAGTGCGGCGGCTAACTGCAGGAGGACAAATATATAACGGTATCCAAAATAAGGTTGTATCAAAGACAAGTTCCTCGTGATTTAAAGGACGTCAGCATAAGCCATCTCTACGAATGCAAGAGAAACTGGCAAATTTGTGATAACTAAAGACAAACACTGCTCAAAATCGACAGCGAAATATTCCTTCATCCTCTTCTTTATCGTGTTAACAGCCACGTAAAACAGTGATCGCTCCGAGGAAATCTATGTAGCTTTCGATGACACCACGCAACAACCGACATCATCGTAGGCTCCGAGAGAAGCGCCGGGAAATGCGAACCCACATCAACACTAATTTCATGAATCTGCCGGAAACTTGAGATGTACGATTAACTGTGGAAAATGATGCCTGAATTCAGATGTCCCGAGAGATTCATGCATATAGTTCGTCAGCTCCATAACGGGATGATGGCGCGCGTCACAGACAACGGGGTTATATCCGCTAGCTCGTTGTGTGTTTGCGCGGAATGGTGGAATGATGGACCAACTGTCTGGCAACAATGGCTTCTTCTTAAACTGCCCTCCATGGCAGTATCACACCTGTAGCATCCGAGCCGCCAACACCCTTTTAGAATGAAATCCTGATTTATCATGTTTGCGCAACCAAGTCTTGTATGTGGCATGTGCAGACGAACGCACTAGGTATGTCAGTCACTTCCCCATTCACCACACAAAACAACTGACCGGCTTGGACGGTGAATTGGGGTTTGCCAATGGGAATAGATAGTGAGGTCGAAGGCTAAGCACATTATCCTTGCCAAAATTATTCTGACGTGCTTGAAGCTATCATGATGCGCTAAAATTCAAGACTTGGAAGATTGCCAACTGACGGGATAACTCAGACTTCGCAGTCAGCCCGTTGCGTGTTCATGTGGATTGGTCAACTGGTTGACTTGTGGCGGTCCTGAAATCGGCCCCACAATCGCCAACTTAGATTTTGCTTTGCTGCAGACCTCATGATAATTTGGCCTTACGCTCCTGGTCCGTGCGCGCTCAAAGGCCGACTCGCTGCAGCGTCCCACGTAACTGCCTGCTTCTCGCTCTTTGTCCAGCCACCCGCACTGTCACCTTTTGGTCAATTCGATGCCTTGCCTTTGGCCTAGTGACCGGTGCACCGTTTACTGATTGGCTGGAGGAAGCCCCCGGATCATGTTACCCTGCGCAGAGCCACAGACTACACACACATCACCTGGCTTGTTTGCTGTGAGCAGCTTGCTTTTGCAGAGCCTTTGGTTAGCTCCATCTTACAGTACATTGTCAAACCTATTCGGTCTTACTGGCTTCCGACTTGGGAAACCTTCTGCAGTCGAAAATCACTCCTTTTCACAGACTTGCGATCATCTTGATGTAATGGCAGGAAGGACGTACAATGCATGGAATGAAGCCACATAACTGGGCAACATTTGTGATCAGTACATCAACGTAAAAGAATTGTATCTTTTGCGCATTTGAATCCAGCATGCTCTTGCATGCATGCTCTTGTGTCTCGTAGGAATGTAAGTCAGCAGTAAGAGGGAGGTCATGACAACCCCTTTGGATCGTTCGATTACATGTTTGTACTTCCACACATTCAAAAAAGAAATAAGTCTGTGCATTTAGCTTGAATCGCTTAGCAGCCCTCAACTGCTGTTTGTAGTGGACATGGTTTGCCTATAGACCCGAGATGAGGCAGTAACATGTCTGACTTGGGCTGCGTTATTTGGATGTCTAACCTGCCGACCTGATTAAGATCAACGCGTCTCCAACTGAACAAGGAAATTTTCTTCGGCTGGGGATGGAATTGATGGCAGATTACCGATCCACGGAAAGCCCAATTTCTATCTATAAGAGAACCTACCAAGGATATAAATGAACCTGCTGACGGGGCTAAAGAGTGCGCCCCAAGGCAGACCGTAACCCATAACCGGTCGGTGAGCGCCAATCTACCATTGGCTAATATTACGGAGCAAACGTGACAAAACAGCGAGCCCATGGCTCTACGGTTAGTGGTTTTAACTTCTAATTAACTAGTCGTGGCTTCTAACCTCGTGTGGTACAATAACTGAGGCCAGATATGGCTAGCTGATCACGACTTATAAGCCATTCCAACATCCATTGTCCTCATCGGTAATGTCTATGTGGCTACGAAAAGGAGCCCCCAATTTGCCTGTCTGGTCGCCTCGTGTACCCCATGATTACATCGGCAAATCAGTGGATAGATCACAATCCCGATGCCTCACTGGATCTATTGCAAGCCCTGTTCCCGCTAAAAGAGCGTCGCTTTGGTAATTCCACCACATCACATTGAGGTTCACAGACTGCCCCGCAAAAAAGGTAGAGTGCGGCAAGTGATCGTGGATGGGAAGTGCAGGTAAACAACACTATTCAATAATCAACCGGTTTGGATAAACTCAGGACGATCGTTTTACAAGAGTTAAAATGATACAGTAGATTAGGTAACGATTGTCCATCGATAGAAGCGGTAATAGATTACCGAAGGGCAGCAAAACGCGGTTGTTGTTGTTGTTCTGGTGGTGGTGGTGGTGGTGATGGTTGTGGTAGTGGTGGTGGTGGTGGTAGTGGTGGTGGTGGTGGTTGTGGTGGTGGTGGTTGTGGTGGTGGTGGTGGTTGTGGTGGTGGTGGTGGTTGTGGTGGTGGTGGTGGTGGTGGTTTGGCAGTGCGTTCTGTCTTGCGTAAGGTCTTTAATTATTTTCATGTAAAGACAGCTAGACTGCTAAATATACCTTGGTAAAATGGGAACCCCAATCGAGACTACCTGACGCTGACTCGATGAAGGTGTAGGTGGCGTTCTCCTGACTGAAAAAAGAACATTTCAGTGATGCATCACGATTTTTCTAAGGAACTACTGATGGAAAACCCAGGATATGGAGATTGAAGGGCGAATACCTCCGCGATAGAGAGATTATATTGACTGTTTTAGTTAAAAAAAATATTTCTAGCCCTTTTATAACAGCTTTCGGGAGCGTACGCGAATAGTTTGTACGATAGAAAGGATCCGTAGTCGCATTTACTTCTAATTCTGTCAAGCCTATAGGAGTAGATCTTCCAGGGTGACACTGCATCCTTCAACATTTTAAATTTTATCCTGGCATTAGAAACCCCGCATTATTACCTTGGCCTCCTGAACACAGTACTTGACTGTTGGTTTTGGATTAACTTCAACGGACATCCACGGAACCGCAAGCGCTATCTCAACTCAGACTGACTTTTGTGAATGCTCGAACTAAGATGAAGCAGGAGGATAACTCGTAGTACATAAGCGGTAAACAGAGATGCGGTGGGCCTATAGCTCTGCGAAGGGATGTGTCTACCTTCTGTTATTTAATGTATCCTGTAAGGTGGCTCACTGATGAGTCTAAGTCATTGCAGATTGACGAAATATGCGTGTCTGGCCGATAAAATACTACTTCCGTTGTCAGCAAGGTAAATTAAGAAGGTACCACGTTCACGTGGTTTTCTCTTATTGAGCGCGATTCACTGGGGTTTGACTTTTGGCTGACTGTTTATGCAGACACTGTTGGCATAGCATGGGTAAAGTAAATAGAAGAAGTTAATTGGGATCAAAGCACAGCGCACACTTCAGCTGAGCATGCCCCCTGATCCAGATCAAACAGCACTTCGTACCGTACCGCCCTCCCTTCATTGTTGGCATCAGGATATGTCTTTTAGAGGGGTATCTAGGGCACGCGATCGTCCAGAAATTCGTCCAATGAAAAAAGAGTCTGTAACTCTCATTTGGTGCAATATTACTTGAAAGTTACGGTCTGTCCCAAGAGATTAAAAATAAGCTTCTTGATTATCGAAACATTTTAAGTCTTGGACATCCTAAAATGGATCTGGATGGAGAAGTAAGCCTATGCGCTTGAGTTTTCTGATTGTTTGGCGAAGAAAATAAAAATTCCACGTTTCTTTTTGCTGCGATTTGGCTGAACGATTGCATGAACTATTTTTTGACATAATTTAGCAAATGTTTTTATTCTGAAAGACTGTAATATAGATATTGTTACACGTTCTCAGTGTGGAGTCGGAGTAGGAATTCGCGGTCCACACTTTGACTGCTAATCTGAACACGAAAATGGCTTCGCATATGTCTAACGGAGGTCGTGCTACCAAGAAGCCCGTTAGAACATCCTTGAAAGATGAAGGAACCAATCAAAGTCTTTAATGGCTTCAATGTACAACCGGTCTGTTCTAAGATTCCTAACAGCTTATTCGAGGAGGCTGTTTCGATTAACAAGTTCCCTTTCTGTGCGACGAACTTTGCTTGAGTTATGAGCGTAAACGACTTCGCAGAAGACGTCTATCCACGAATCATTTTATTTATTTAAAACAAGCGTACAAAGCAAGCTTTATTAGCTTCAATAAATTTGATGACATCTTCTCAACTGCACCCTGCCGTTGCATGAGTTTGATAACGAGTAGAACACACACAGTTTTAAATTTTACGGAATGACATGGCATAACATAGTTCAGTGTAAATACTGATCAGATTAAAAACACTGTATTAAATAAACGTATACGAAGAAAAGGGGGCTGAGGAAAGGTAACGAACATCATGAGGGAATTTAAACTAAGTGCCCAATTACCAGGGTTTAAAAGTTCATCACGACGACGTATGAGGCTTAGCAGTAAATATTCTAAGTGACATTTTCGACGACTTTTACCTTGAATTTCAGTCTACAAAGTACAAACAGACCGTCACTGCAACTTGAGTAAAACGCAGGGTGCTCAGTAATAATTCAAAAGAGGTCAGTCTTTCCCAGTGAATAGCTGTTTGTCAGACGAAAGTGTTATAGCTCGAATAATTCAGAAGACTCTATAAATGCTTGAAGCATAGTTCGCTTGAAGAAAACGTGTATGAGTTGGTCAGTTGCCCATCCGTTAAATATTTAAATACCGCTGAGGATGAACGAAGACTAAGCAATCAATGCCAACAACAGTTTTTTTTGCAATGAGCTGTTTGTTCAGCAAAACGTGTCGGCTCTTTTACTATGATACCTGAGGCCGTATTTGCGCTGGATTTTAAGAATCAATTCCTGATTGCGGGTTAGGTCTCCGCATCCCCGAGCGATTATATTCTGGATGGGATCAAACCGAAAAATAACATAAGCGTATATGGCAGATAATAAAATGCGGGTCTGCTTCTGGGTATATTTTGCTCTAAGAAAAAGCTTATCCATCATCTTAGTCAGGTAAACACACCTTTAATTTCCATTTCGCTGTTACGATTGCCCATCTTGAGAAGAATATGACTCAATCGCTGGGACAAGACCCTCAGTCATCTGACGTTTTGAGGTCTATCGCGGATTCATCATTAGAAATATGAGCAATAGCAGACCCCTATCTGCTATTACTAATGTTTCTGATGATGAATCCGCGGCACATCTCGAAACGTCAGGTGAATCAATGTTATGTCCCAGCGATCGAGTCATATGCCCCTCAATTACTTCCTGGGACTCGCATGTTCGCTTATATTAGCAATTGCCTATCTTCTAGTAACTTAAATAAATGCCCCCACAGTTCATAGTTTATGGACGGTTTTGTACGTTTGATTGACATTTTTCAATAAAAAGCTGTTCTATCGAGTGCATCGCAACCCCACAACCCTTCATTTACGTTGCTCTGAGTTGGGACAAATATCTTAAAACCCAACAAAGGTCTCGTTTTGGCGCAGGAAACCATTATGCGCATTCTTTATTTGCAGCCGAATAAAGACATTCATAAAATTCCAGTGACCTCCATTTCCAATAAATCCGAATTGAAACTGGATTTCCTTCACAAGTTGCATGTACGATAGCATCAAGTAGGCGTCCTGAAAATGTCAGGCTACTGCCACTATCTGGATTCGTTTTTATGAAATCAAACATAACATTAACTGAGGCGATATTGAAGAGATGTTGGCTGAGTATTTAAAACAGGCCACTATTGCGAAAACGACGTATTTATTGACCATAGTGGTAGCACCTGTTTCTTCCATATTTGCATGGCACATCTGTGAGGGGTTCGGCTAATCTATGGGTATCCCATCATTCTCTGTGCGCTTTCTGGCAGATAATCCAGTTTTGACATTGCAGTTTTCTAATTTCCTTCGAAATTAACTTCTAAATTGGCGTAGATCAGTACTGACTGCCTGGTGGCTGCTTTTGAATACTACATGGTTGTCTCACATTGGCTGATGGACTTTGTTCCTAATATCCCCATCAAATTTTGGTCTTTATCTGTAGGCCCTTGGATATGCTGATCTACGCTGAGTTGTAAATTTATTTCTGAGGAAATTGTGTATCCCGAATATCCATACTATTTAACTCTTTTTAGCAGTTTAACCCTTTCAACGAGTTAAACCCCCCCCACAGTATTCATTCAACAGCTTTTAACCGATTTTTGCGAATTGATTCGATTTGTTCGACATTCAGTAGCTGGCGTTGACCAATTGTTGGTTCCTTAACTACTTTCTCGAAGGTTCATCCGCCTTTCTGACTCTGAGACAAGGTTTTAGTGAGTCATTGCCTACTCGTTGCCTGGCTTTCCTCTCGTGATCTCAATCTGTCTGGACCTCAAGGTCGTTGCGACTGCTACGAGACACAGGCCACCCACGATGTCCATCAACGATGTCGAGCCATATGCCATCCACCCACACACTGTCCACCCGCACGGTGTCCAACCAATCACAGGCCGACCTAGCCAATGGACCCGCTCTCTTTCTATCTCCTGGCCTAACGGCTCTTAAACCTCACTTGGAATTGCGTCTCGCGCGCGGCGGTCTCGATGACGCCGGCCTCATGGTCGGACGCCTTGCAAGACCAATTGGCGACTTTCCCCTTCCTTTCTGTAAACAATATAATGTTCCGTCTACTCTCGCCTTTCCACCGTCTTCTCTCCAATTTCTAAGAAATCAGGGTCTCAAAGATTGTAGGCATTAGGGTTAACCGCTTTAGCCTTAACTCCTATAAAGTATCAGCTAAAAACCACTACCATCGATTGCCTTAGCAGCTAATGCACGCAGGTCTTTTCCTGATTCAGTTTGGTTCTGCGTATACTCAAAAGCCCTAATTGACCAATGCATTCTCTTGCCCCAAAATGAGAGTGTTCTCCCAAGCTCTGACTGCCTTTTTGGTTTTTCTTGGAGCAGGCACCTGAAACTGAAGCCCAAGCTGTGCCATTTATGGGTGAGTGAGTATTAGAAAAAATAAGCGGATGAACGTGTAGCCAATAAAAATGCAGGAAGACCTACAAACAGACTAGTGAGTGTATCCCAACGTTTTTACGTACTTTATTCATTATTATATTTTTTTAGATTACTTTTTAATTTTTTAGATGTAGGAAATGGTGGTTAGGAGGTCGTCTACTTCAACTTACCTGTGGTCCAACTTACCGTCCTGGAGTTAGTTTAGTTTAGTCCGCGGCGCAAAGCGCCGCGCACGCCTTCTATTAACAGACGAACTAACTTACAAAAACCATTGAATATGTTCTCTACCAGTTTTGGCAAATAAAAACATTACAAAACATTCCAAAGTCCACCAATATATTGGACGGTCATGCCGCACGTTCATTGGTTAAAAACATCAGTATCAGTATGTTTAGGGATATGTAGGAAGATTTTATTTGAGTGCCCTATTTGTACATATGTGCAGTGGTAGCAGAAAATCTGTTTCTCACACTGTTGGCGAGGGAAAGTTGTCCTGTGTCATAGGATGAAAATAGGAGCAGACAGTGAAAAAACTCTTCAGGAATTTTACGAAGAAAAATTGTCGCTCTTGTGGGGAGTAATGCGTAGGAGTTAGGAGAAAAAACGGGGTTCCAAAGGGGGGCATTGCAAAGGTTTCCAGGGTCATCGCCGTGTGGAAGCCGCGTCCTGATGCTTCCTTGCTGATTGCAGAGTCCGCCAACGGAACTGGAAAAACAGAGGCATCCGTCCAGATCGTTGACAGTCCGCTTGGGGTCGAACCAAGGGTGAATGTTTAGGCCATCAGGTTTGGCTGATAAGATCGCTAGCGGGGTAATCACAGTACGCAGATAGCCAAGTAGGGTAGACTGCGGAGACCTTCACATGAGGACACGTGTGTGGGAGAGAGAGAGTCTAACTCCACGCCAGGCGAAGATCACATGCAGGGTTGGGTAACATCTGTGATGGCGGATGAGGAGGAGGAGGAGGCAGGATTGCCAGCGGCCGGGGAGGTCGCTGCAGGGGGTGGAAATAGAAGGGCGCGCTTGTAGGGTGGAGGTGAGTAATCGCCGGAGGCCGACGCAGAGGAGGAGGGAAGCTCAAGCGGCGTGGAGGAGGAAGATAAGGAGTGCTGAAGGCCTGAACCACCGTTTGCAGTTGAGAGGCGCTTGGGTGATTGCCGAGGGCAAACCGCCGCAGCTGCGCTGAGTACTGAATCCTCTTTAATATCACCACCAGCACTACTGCTGCGAATTCGACTGTGAAGGGCGTCTTTGGAGAAAACGGCAGCTGCAGGTGGAACGGCAGCCGCCAGATCTGTCCATATGGGAACTCTACATTTATGGACCACTGATAAAAAATCTTACACTACGCCGTCTGATTTTTCTTCATTTGTGTGGCACATTTTGCGAGGGTAATCGCGCACGCCGGCAACAAAACAGGCCGCGAATTTATTGAAGCCTGGGCCTCGGATAAGAACTCAGTCAATCGATTTATCGCTCTGGCCCGACATCTATCGCGCTGCACAGGCATCCTCGGAATGATGGCATAACGGTTGAGTGGCCCCTACGTCCTATCACTGTTACTTCTTTTTCGTTTGCACCTTTCATCGCTGATGACGGACTCTAGAAAGAGCCCGAAAGCTCAGAAAAGTAAAAGTATGATTCCGGTGATCACACCACCTTCTTATTCTTTATCTAGGCATATTTTGCATTTAGCTAGTTCGTTCGAGGTTAACTGTGAGTGTGGGCAACAGAGGTTCGAAATGCTGTCCTTGTGGCAGTCTGAATTCGGTAGTGCTGCGCGTATTCACCTTCTCATCTTCCAAACCTTTGTCCAGTCGCGCGCCCAGCACTCACTCATCCTCTTACCTCTGCGCGCTCTTGTACTTTTGTACCCCCCGCTGTCGACACACTTTTGCCCGCAGCTAATCGATTCCTTGCGAGCACTAATGCCAACACCTGCACCTTTCCTGATTGGCTGATGAGTGGACAAGGCCTCGCTAAACCCGCGCGAATCGACACTTTTCACACCGACTCGACTGGTTTCTGCACGCGGAGCTTGCAGCAGCTACTTTAAAGCTTCTTGAGCAGTAAAGTTGTTCAAATTCATTCAGTCCTCCCAGACTTGTGATTTGGGGATCCTTCTGGTGTCGAGACAGCAACTAGCTCTTGATATCCTCTCGAAATACCGTAGAGGCTGCGCGAAAAGTCCCCACGCCTCGTCAGAACATCATGCTTTGTAATTCCTATGTACAGTCTGGCAATCTTTACTGCTCCATCCCTCCAAGCTTAAGTGGAAAAGCGTAGGCTGACTGAAATGTGGTGTTCCTGCAATAAACTCGAACAGGACAAAGACGACGAAATATGCTAAGTTTATTGAGTTTTTCATGTTTCGAGCGCTCGTATTTAACTGCGTACGGTCATCGGTTATTAAAAAGATAAGGTACAACCGTTCGAATGTCGGTTCTGACGACATCCGATGTGTGCCCTACAGCGTACTAGTACAGAGAAGGTGCCTTACGCGTGGATTACTTTGAAGGGACAGCAAACTTGTGCTTTATCTTCTGCATACACACTCTCTCCCGTCTCTCCCTCGCCTGAGTTCGGTGTCGAGATTAAGTCAAAAAGGCCGTGTAGTGGTCCAAGCGGGGGGGGTGTAATCGGATCTACGTCTAGTCGTGCCCAAAGGTGTCGACTGTATGTTGCGGCAATGGTAGCTGCTTTTACATGACTGTAAGGCGAGTTCTATGGTTTTCTATTAGTACATTACAATTGCCCTAGGGGGTGTCGACTGTAGAAACCGCCTGCTGCGGGGCCGCGGACTGGCGCGCTCAAGTGGCGCTTGAGAAAGCGCAACTAGTTGGGCACGCGTGTGCACGCACCTGTGTGTGCACGTGTATGCGAGTGAATATTGGTCAAGTGGTCTTCAGGTCAGCGAGTGGGAACAGTCGAGTGCAAAGACACACGACGTTGAGGACCACGGGCATTGAACGAGGTAGTGGGCTAGGACACAGATAGTCGGAGCCGCCAAGCCTGACCCAGATGCTACAGAATGGGACTACCATAATGGCCATGGGTGGCTGGAACCTAAGTCTGCACCCACGTGCACCCATAACGCAGACCCTTCCGGAGTGCAAGCCGAATAATGCCTACCAGGCTCTTATCTCACCACAGTGTTGTTCCAGCGCATCTATCGTTTGGTTCGTTCAGTGGACAAAAGGCAAGATACACTGTCCAATTAAAAATTGACCTTGAGGGTCAGCCGAGTAATCGGTGTCCGCCAGGTGCTTCGCAACTGAACTCTTAGGTAACTTATTTTAGCAGCCATGTCAGCCTGTGCCTTATTAGTGCGGTTCAAGCAAAAAATGCAAAGCTACTTGTGAAGTAGTTGAGCACAAGAAGATGACATGCACCAATCTATCCTGATAGCAGAGCAAAAATGTGTACCTCCGTTTTGCCTCCGAGCTGACGGTGTACAGACCAGGAAGACGATCAGATGGCAGCGGACAGTCAGTAATTTGGCAATATTTACTGAGAAGGAGAAGATTCGATCGCTGTGACAGCACTTTTATTCGCCTGACGTTTCGATGCCCTTCGCGGATTCGGCATCATAGACAGAAATCAATAGCAGAAACGGGTAACATATGCACAGGAATTTACAGTATTCACAGGAAATAGTCATTTCTGCAAAAATATTACGACAATCAACGATATTTGCCTTCTTGTGCGTTGACAGCCTGTTGACCGGCGTGCGGGCCCAAGACTTGCTAAACTTTCATCAGGTGTGGTGGATTCGGGCGTGATGTTTGCTGGGCCATCTGACTTTCCGGTGTTGGCGTAAGACGATGCGGTGGCCTGTGCGTTCTCTCAAGAGGATGATTTGCTTGGGTTACTTAGCATGTTTGCTTGTATTGGCAATATTTACTGACAAAAACCCCTTTCTGTTACTGTTTTCTGCTAGTGTCTCTGATGATGAATCCACGACGAATGTCGCAACGTCAGGCAAATAAGCGTATTGTCCCAGAGATTGGGTCTTCTTCTTCTCAAAGACAGAGAACTTAGAATTGCCGTCTCTGGCTTATGTGCCGTCGTCAATCGGTGATTACGTAACCTCAGCTGGAAATTGAACCCCATACTAGTTGATCCTCAAGCAACGCCTTCATCACTCTACTGAAGACTGGATGTCAACTGAGATCGAGAGGACTTGGCGGTGAGAGCTTTGATCAGTTGACGCGATGATCGAATCTCTGGCGGTCGGCCTCAGATTCCAGCCTCACTGGCTGATGATGGCCACTAAGCCCGAAACCGCTAGTTGAATAAACACGCCTTTGCCAGCAAAAGTTTTCCAATTATCGATTGCTAGTCGCTGTGAGGCGTCTATTTGCGTGACATTAATATTCCGAGGAAGAACGGTAAAGGCATCTTCACTGCCGATGCGTAGCCCCGAAAGAATTTAAACATTAACGTTACAGGTATTTGTATGGATAAGGAAGAAGACTTGTCCGGTATTGGGCAAATCTTCTCCCTTATCCTGGCGAATACTGCTATGAAAAGACAAGATAAGGCCATCTAAAGCCTTTTCAGCAATATACATAGCACGTTACTTAGTGAATGCGTATCGACACCCTGACAAGCAGCAAAAGCGTTTACCATCGATATTGCTTTACAGTTTTGAGAACATGTCATGAAAATATTGTGTGTCATTCCCCCGAGAAGACAATTCTTATACGAGTTGACTCCGAAGCAACACCTTCATCACAGTACTAACGTCTTGCGTCATGCCAATCGAAATCGTGAGGAATTGGTCGTGAGACAGTTGTCTGGTGAGCAGCTGATTCGAACTTCAGACCTCAGATGTGCAACCCGAGATTACGGCACAACTGTCTGATGCGGGCAAACAAGCCAGTACTTACTTTTCGTTTAGCTTTGCCCTTGTCCTTAAGGCCTTCCCGTTTGTTCATTGCCAGCCACCGTGTTGCAACTACGTGGATTTTATATCCTCAGATTAAAAGAACGCAGAGACTTCTAATTTGCTTTTGGAAATCAGGACGAATCGATGCCAACCCTAAAGTTCCCTAATACCATTGCGCGCGTTTGCGTAATACGCAAACACGCGTGAAGCGCGTGTTTGGTTGTCATTGGCTGGGATAATGACGTAATCGATAGGTGGTTGGCTTATCGATTTTTTGCATGCTCCGCGAGCTGCGGGCGCGCGTCCTCCGCTCGTGAGTGCATGCAGAGGTCACAGTGACGCCACTGTGACGTGGCGCAATCTGCTGATAATACCTGCAAGCGAACTTTCGTTCCTGTGACTGCAAATACGGTAAATCTGTTATTTTTGCTGCTTTCCTCAGCATTTGGAAACTACCATCAAACAGGACTTAAATAAGATGTGCTTTGCGCGGATATCTTAAAGATTTACGCAAGATTGAGCAAGAAGCAAAGGGGATGACTAGATTGTAAGACTCTCTTGACTCTTCTTGCAGTTATTTATCTGACGAATCTGACTGCAGCACAACTTCGTTGGACGATGGTAGTACCTGGAGCTATTCGTCAGCGGAAGAAGTAACAACCCTCAACAAACAATGTTACTGGGCACCCAGCGACGAAGCAGGATGAGACTCTAAAAAGTGCTTTGCGGTCCTGGGCAATAGACTGCATCAACCCGATTCAACACCTGACGAAACTTCTCAAAATTTTAAAACGTGTGGACCCGACCTACAAGGTGATGGACGTACGCTTCTGGGGAGGAAAAGCACTCGGACAAAGGTAACGGCAATGGGCAGCGGTGAGTATGTCCACATGGTTTTTTTTAAATTAACCAAGCAGATAAGTCAATATTGCATGCTTATTGTAAGAAATAAGATGGTAATATATTTAGCTATAGATGGTTTGCCCTTATATCTTTAAAATAAGTGTGACTTGTAGCCAATTCTTGGCCGTGTTATGGTGCCTCATTCGTGAGGCTCAGCAAGCAGCAAATAGTTCCACTACTCTAGCCAATGATATACCACCACCGGTCTTCCGAAGGATTCACTCCACGGAAGGCATGAATAATCTACTGAATGCAGCTGGGGACGCGAAAACGAGACGTCAACTGGTAGGTACCATTTTACATATTACAACTCCCAGGTTGCACACCTCTCAGGCGTATGTGGCGGGAGTCTGGCTCCATCCATCGATAGGGTTTCCAAAGCCGTCGTATCCTACAGGGTCCCTCCTATACGCCGCGGCACGGTGGCGCAGTGGCGTTAATTTGCCTGTGAATTAACTTCAAATGCTAGAAGAATTGCCGTGCATCTATCTCACGCTCTTTTCTCTCGCCCATCTGCGTCCGATGTCACGATATACAGTACGTGCCAGAATTAGTGCAACATGCCGACATATGCGAACGATTGATACTCTTTCGCTAATCGGCATGGACTGTGGTTGTGGTACTGCTTATCGTGCAGTCCATTGTGAAGTTATTTTACCCTTTCTTCAATTATAAGATTTAAATAAGGCATAATATGCTACTAAATAAGTACAAAAAAAATTTCTTCGTGCAATTTTTTTCCATAGAATATATTTGAATTTATGAAGGCAGTCAAAATCAATGATAACAAAGCATACTATTTAAGCAGTTACTTTTTACAGCACATACGTTTTGCTAGTGGTCAGAACGAAGCTCTTTAAAAAGCCAGCAACCTATTATGACTGAAATAACTTCAGAATAGACTACACGATAATCGCTATCACAACCTGAGTCAATGCCGATAAGCGAAAGAGTATAAATCTTTCGCATATTCGGCATGTTGCACGAATTCTGGTGCGTACTGTACGTCAGAAGACCGGCAGCGCGATCGGGCAAAGGAAAGTGCCATGCCCTGATCTAGTACCTTATGTTCCCAGCGCATCTACCACGTCTAATAATAATAATAATAATAATAATAATAATAATAATAATAATAATAATTTGTATATTTAAGGCCCAAGGGGCCCTGTCTAGGGAGCATCAATTCAAATCCCCCTGTCTCCGTGTAAATTGAGGAATCTATGTTTGACCAAAGCAGATGAGACGGATCTACCGGGGAGAAAAATAGGAAATTACGGGTGAACAACTGCTAGCGATCATTCATATATCACTTTGGACAGCGGGAATATGTGCCCAACAAAAACTAAAAAAACATCAGCCAAAATTTAGTTTTTTCATGGGTGGGGCAGGTTCTCCGCATCAGAGGACACTCTAAAGCATCGGCTGAATGAAATTGGACTTTGATCTGGGTGTCCGCACCCATTTAATAAACTATTGTACATGGTTTCTCAAATAGGAAAAAATAAGTCACTACAGATGATTTTTAATAAGCCTGTTTAAGTGCATAGAGTAAGAAAAGTGTTTAAGTAATCGCACCGACGGCTGTAAAGCGTTTGTTTACTTATTAAAGACTACATGGCTTTAACGCTTGTACGTGGGGTCCACACTTTGGCCAGCACTGTGTTCTTGCTCAAAATGTTCTACCCTATAGAA